>JARFIW010001416.1:0-475000 GCA_036346225.1 Platerodrilus igneus
AAACTTCACTAGTCTATTTCCGTTCTAGAAAATTATTATGAGAAAATTTTATAAAGATACAAACTTAAATATTGCAGTTATATATATATATATATATATATATATATATATATATATATATTCAGAAATTTATCCAAATAGAATCTATTTTGTTTTTGAAAGACGTTTTATTTCTAACATTCAAAATTGTAAGTCATCCCGGATTAGAAATTGAGTGTAATGAAAACAAATTCCTCAGTATATATTTTAGAAGCCTAAATTCTATTATTTTATTTTTGGCAAATATTTTGAGGACACAAATGGTGTCCATCTTGTACTCTTGTTTGTTCACAGGTAAAGCCGAGACATCTGTATGACATCTGGTGTTTGAGGTCTTGGTAAGTGTGTCCTAAAGAGTGAAATTCAGGTTTTATGGCTATGTTAGTGGTGTTAAGATAAGGTTTCCGCATTCCCCTTATACAAGCACAGTTAAATTTTGTTGGTTATTGTATTGAAAAATACGGTGGCGCTCATTAAATATATTTTTGGTCTTTTATCAACCCATGACCCAAGCTCATGATCTACCCAGAGCTAACACTAGCCGTTTATGTTTTAAGAGTTTTTCTTTGTCTCAAGCCATTTTCCATCCAACATTACCTTGGGCTTACATTAAAAAAAGAAATTCTCGACCTTGTGATATCAGGTTAGGGTTAGGAAATTTGGAGGTGTAATTGTTTAGCTGATAGTCACGAGAGTAAAGTTAATAATGAATATTAAAGATAGAATCACAAAATTTAATATATATTACAATATACTGTACTATATAATTATAAAGTGGTAGGGATGGACTCGGGCCGACCCGGCCCGGGCCCGGCCCGATTTTGGGCTCGAATCTGGTCCGGGCCGTTGACTGCTTTATTCGGGCCGGGCCTATCTTTTTTCGGGTCGGGCCGGGCGAAACCATTCGGGCCGGCCCGAACTTTTCAGGCTGAAAAACGCACAAGTAGATACTCCACCGTTCTGTCACTTCTATCTCACATTGAGCAAGTAGACGTTCTTAATTATATTTTCACGTAGTGTCTTCATGAACCCATTAATAATCTGGTTTTCGTCTTGTTTAGTGTAAAGGAGACGTGATATTATAACCCGAATATTTTTTCCTAGTACTATTTAATGTTCCGCATGTTGTACTTTAGACAAGTTAAAAATGCCCAGGAACATCAAACTAGGTGATTTATTCATCATTCAAAAGTTTGTAACAAGTTTATTTTCCCGCAATATTTTGACGAATATTTATATTATTCTTTTTATAGAAAGTCAATTCAAGCCTAATACCTCTACACATTTTTACGTAATATTTATTACATGTTGTTTAATCACACATAAGCTTCAAAACCGCGAGCATGAATTACAAATCGAGCGGTGACATAAAATACCATTTACAGGTGTCGTTATCAGACTTCGATAATTATAAAGATCGTTGTAAATGTTGTCAAGCGGTAGGATACGTCAGAATACAGGCACTTTCACTTGGGCAGGTGGTTAAGAAAGTCGTTCTTGTGATAAGAACATGGCGCTAAGCTGTTGTGCTTGGTGTTGGAGCCATGTGAGAAAAAAGTTGATTTAAAGTGAAATCGTCTTTGTTGGTGCACTCAATGTCGACGCTTTACCGACTGTGTTTGCACTAAACTAGACGTAAATCGAAATGGTTGGCATTTGAACAGCAGTAAGTATTATCGAGCCTCAGGGCCCTTGTTAATTTAAATTTGCAGTGCAATTACTTGACGTGGATACACGTGGATTGTTGTTTGATATTTTGTAACAAGATTATTTAATTTATGTAATTTTGGAGAACTCTAACCTGATTCAGATGTAACAAGAAAATTTCAATTATCATTAAATATTTCAAAAATGGTTCTAGTACATCGCTATTATTCTTTTGAGAGATAACCATCTGGTATGTAATTAGTTGCTCTTTACGTACGTTCAAGTTGTAACAACATTTGCAATGACAAAACAAGTAAGTTTTTTTATATTATTCGACTTGAAAATTTTGAAGTTCGTTATGTTGTTGACCTTTGGATAGCCTTGTTATTTGTGAAGAGAACCTGATAAACTTCATTTTTATTTTTCATTAGTGCAAATGAAAAGATTACAGAGGGCAGTATATATGTATATTAAGGGTTAACTTTCAAGACTAACAAAATTGAAACTATCATGTTGAATATAAAATTATCTAAGTTCAGGTAAGTAAATTGTTTCATTTTGCACTACAATATTAATTAATTGAAATATTTTTAAATGCAAGTTAAATGTAAAGTCTATAAGTAGTACTACCAAAAGCTAATAAAAATTCTGTCAGTATACCATTAGTCATTGTTAATAATCAAGTTTGAATATTAATAAGAATAATCATTGCTAAATTTTTATGATGTATGAATAACAACACTATCTAATTTTTGTGAGATATAGGTGTTGAAAAGATTATTGTGTATATATGTACATATTTTTCCTAACTATAACTAAGACAGTCGAATTTTTTTGAAGTTAATTTTATTGAGAGAAATCATTGTAAATAATTTTCAACTGATACTTAAGAGAATAGAAATTCACTTTGGTCATGTCTATGATTATTAGTTGGAATGAATGAGGTTTGATTCTTAGTAATTTTAAACTTTTTTGAATTAATTAACAGAATGCACAAACTGTGCTAGTCTTGGTTTAGTTTGATTACGGGTGTAGCAGTGCATCTTTAACAAGCAATATCGAGCCAGAAGGTAAGCATTTGTAAGGGTTAAGTTCACGTGATATTTTTAGTACAGCGGTATTTGAGCATAGGTTTCCGCATTTCCCTTATACAAACAGATTAAAATTGGGTCTCCATTGTATTCCAAAATTCGGTGGCGCCATATTCACTATATTTTTAGTTGTAATCCAACCCCGACCCTAAGTCATGTTCTACCCAGAGCAAATCACTCTTACGAGCCGCTTAGCCTTTGGAGGTTTCCTTATCTATGAACCGTTTTCCATCTAAACTAACCTTGGGCTCTTTACATCATCAGGAAATCCTCGTTAATTATCCTTGTGCCTTTCAGTTGGCAATATAGGAGTAAAAATGCATTAGTAAGACAAAACGTTACAAGTTTGCACGATTTATTTTATGTATATGTATATACTTCAAATTTCAATCATGCGGCGAACGTCGATATTATCAATTGCGTATATAGTTTGTATACCGCCTAAAACAGTATAGAGTTATTGCAACGTTCATTTTATCAATTTTTTAATAAAGTTTTTTCTTATTTGACATTTACACATGCGCAATTAACACACCTTTAATGTTTGTACTTATTAAAATACAGGACACCTTTATTTAATTTGAATACAGGCAAGGAATGCTTTCTGTATAAATATTATTAAATTAAATGGTTTTTGTAGTGTTGTTTCCGTAGTTAAATTTAGAGATATAATGTCCAAGTTTATAACACGAAAAAGATATAAAACGTCAACGCTCTAAATACAAGGATGCTGTTTTGTAATGCTGTTCCTAGACGTAAGGTGTAAAAATCCTTTTGAAAACAGATATGCTATATGCTTGGGAAGAAGTAAAAAACAGTGTCTTGAAGTAAACTCAAAAAGTAATCCGTGAAAACACTTTGAAAACACATACAAACGTTATTGAATCAGTGGAAAATGAAAGACTCAATAACAATAAAAGGGGGTTAATCTTTGTGTGAATATAATTTTTTTGATCTTTTTCAATATAGTTAAACATGTATTATAGGTCACCTTATCACAAAAGAGATTAATTCTTTATTCATTTTTAAAATATAACCTATAGATAAAGAATACTAAACATATAGGTCAAAATAAAGAGTAAAAGAAAAAACACTTGCAATAACACTCCTTTAAATTGGATGCAAACTTTTAATAAAGGATTATTTGAATATTCTTTTATTAAAGTCTGCTTGTATGAGTTTGTAATAACTCTTTAATATCAAGTAGGTAATTTTAGTAAAATTCTTTGAAGTCGGAACAAGAAAATAAAGCGGGCGTAAATTTATGATAAAGGTTATAAGGTACGTTAAGCGTACAATTTCATAAACATAACTACGGTATGTTCCATAAGTATCGTGATTGTAACTCAAAATCATTACATCTCTATGTATAAAATTCCTTGAATGAATAAAATCTACGCGAGATATCAATTGGCCAGCTAACAGAAGCACTGTTTTTAATGAAAATCTTCGTGAATAAAACTTGAATAGATCCTCTAACGAAGGTCCAAGTAATTCTATGACCATTAAATTGCAATGACCTTCGGAGCCGCACCATCTTATTTGAGGAATTCCTACTCCTCCTTGCATCATTTTGTAAAATTTGGATTCGATGTGAAGTTGTGGATGTCTTGTTTTTATACATTCTAATCTAATTGCTACTTCTTCCCCGGTAGAAATATGTGTGCCTAAATAAATGTTTCCAAAAGGACCTGAATCTATTTTACGTCCTAGCCTATATTTGTTTCCAACCCGAAGCTCCATTCTTTACAAGAAAATTTTTTCATCAGCAGAAATCTTAAATCAAACAAAGGAGTTACTTGTTGAACATAACTGAAAAAAAAATCTTCTCATTCGCCGAATGAAAGTTGGGCCGGTCCAAAATTTCGGCCCGGGCCGTCAGTTTTCATTTCGAGTCGGGTCTCGGGCCTCGGGCCTCGGGCCTCGGGCCGGGTCGGTCACTTTTCTGCGTCGGGCCGGGCCGGGCTTTTAATAAGCCCGGTCCGGCCCGAGTCCATCCCTATTCAGTGGGATGCAATATAGGACATTCAACATTACTCTATAGATCATACATGTAATTCTGAAGTAGTTGGGATAAATCAGAAGAACAGCTTAAGAAATCTCCTAATAAAATTCTGTTCCTGAACATCTATTGGACCTTCATAAGGTAGAGAATATAAATTAGATATACCCATCAAATGTTTCATAATTATCATTATGTGAAGTTGGACGAATATCTAAATCGAAGATATTCTCGCAAGTGGGCTATTTACTATAGTAACTTAGTTATATGGTTGTACTGATCAAACATACAACACGTTGCGGAAATTTCTGCATCTATCACTAGAATATAAGCATGTATTATCATTTCTTCAGGGACGGGATTTTAGGAAGATTTTCTAAGTTGTGTTTCTCATTTATTTCAATGATTTCAGAATAAAATGTATATTCTGTAGAGTAATTTTCTATACTACATCCCACTGTTTAATTATGAAGTTTAGTGTAGAAGTTCAAAAGTGCTATGTAAAGTCAGACATAAGAGCTGTGTAAAATTTCAAAGAAACATCTACTAACTCGATTTCAAGTACTTTGAGTTGTGTCTTTATATAAATAAATGGTTTGTGCTTGTATAAGGAACGTTAGATATAAACACTTACAGAGTGAGACACATAAAACCGGTAGCAAAATTTAACGTGTTATTTCCGTAAGATCTATTCATTTACGAAGTCAGTGTGCCTATATCTTTAGTTGTTTACCATGCTTTCATTAATAAACTACGCACATTACATTATTTTAGTTTAATAAACAGAACGTGTTCGAAATGTTCTCCGCTAATATCTAGCTAGGTTGTGCATATTGAAGCATGTTATTGAAAACAGTGTTTAGTACACGTTGAGGAATGTTAGATATCTCTTCTCTTAATGTTATTTTTTAATTCGTCAAGTGTTCCGGAATTGCTTCGGTGTACTTTTACTTTTAGCAATTCCCACAGAAAATAGTTACATGGTGACAAGCCAGTAGAGCGACGCGGCCACAAATTCTTTCTAATGGTTCTTTTACCGTGTAAAATTGGTTTTTATACGAGCCAACGACAGTTTCGACGAACGCCAAGTTGCCCCATTTTGTTGGAATAGATTCAACCTTTTCCGTGTGGAGTTAATTGAGCAAAAAATTCATTGTAGACTTGCTAGTCAACATTGGTATTAATAGTTTCATTAAAGAATATTGAACCGATTATTCTGTTACCACAAAGAATATACCAACGCCAATTTTTAGATTGTGCAATGGCTTTTGCCGATGTTCGTGAGAGCCTTCTGCGGCCCAGTACCGTATATTTTAAGAACTAACATAACTCGATAGATGATACCAAGCTTTGCCCGTTGATAAGAAGCGATATGGATCAACACTTCCCAGCAGCAGCAACATGCTTAGCAACCAATTACAGTAATTTGCGCGTTTATTTTTTTTGTAGTTAACCTCACATCTGATACTTTCAATCTATAAAGGTTATGGGTATTGATCATCTTTTGCGTAGTGCCGAAGCACAGCAGTATGAATATATTATATTTCTCCATCCAAGCGTTGGAAGTTAATTTTTAACCTGATATCTGGATTTTCTTTCATAGATTGAATCATTCTCTCACGTCTGGGTAGAGCTTTAGAGTGTAGGTTCTTAACTTTCAGTTCGCTGCGGAGTGGATGGTTTGATACGTAGTATGGTGCGTCTATTATTTTTCTCAGCGTTTTGTTCTGTGCTACGTCGAGGCAGATTTTTGCCTTTGGAGCGTCGTGGGCTCAAACTTTGCGCCCGTGCATAAGCTGAGGCGTTATTATTTTGTTAAAATTTTTATCCTGGCCCACATGCCGAGTCCACTGTCGTGTTTCAGGATGTGGTATAATCTTCTTATTCTCTTCATTGCAATCGTTTCACGGCTTTTGACGAGTGCTTCGAATTTTAGTTTGTGGTCGAACTTCAGCCCCAGGAAAATCGCTGATTTTCTTACATTAATTTTAGTATTTTGCATAATCACAGTATTGTCCACCGGTCTCTTTTTGTTAAGTTGCACTATTTCGGTCTTGGCCTCATTCAACTTGATTTTCCACTCTTCGCAGTAATCAGCTATTCTTCTAGGGTTTTTCCCAACTTTTTCCTGGCCTTTTCTGCTAAGGAAGGGTGTACTACCAATACTGCAATATCGCCTGCGAACTGCAGGATTTGAATGTTCTTGTCTTCCTTAGTTGGGATGTCTGACACGTAGTAGTTGAACATGTCGGGCGAGATTGAAGAGCCCTGCGAGAGAGTATGGTGCACTTTGACGCCCAAAGTTCTTTCTTTTAAAAAGGATCGAATTATTTTTTACCAGGTCTATTGGGGACTTCTCGCTGTATGATTTTAAATACTAGACCGTCTTGCCATGCTCTGTTACAAGTTATTTCTGCATCTAGCAGAGCCAAATAAGTCGTTCTAGATCTTGTCGCAAACATTACTCCTCTGACCAGTGCCTCCAAATTTGCTGCCTGTTGAGTGGTCTAGAGTTTGTTTCGGAAGCCGAACTGACACGGTGGGAAGATTTTATACTTCTCAACATGATCGTGAAGTTCAATTTTGATTATAATTTGTAAAATCTTTGAGAATCCATCTAGGAGGTTATTGTTCGCCGGTTCTTAGGCACAAAAGAGCCCTTGTCCTTTTTTGCGATAGTTACAATTATGGCTTCTTTCAATCTTTTGGGGACGTTTGACGTTTGAATAGTGACGTCATAAATATTGCACAGTTCTGGTATCGCAGTTTCAGGGAGAAACTTTATCGCTTCGTTTGGTATGCCATCTTTCCCTGGTGCTTTCTTTGAAGTAAGTGTACTTATAATGTCCTTCACTCTCTTGGTTGAGATCCCTAACCGTTTACCGTTGTTTATTGTTACGTCTAAGGTACGTTGGGCTGCTTCAACTACTTCTTTTAGTGTATTGGGTTTGAATGTGTCTATATTGGTGAATTACGTTTCAAAGTAGTTTGCAAGAGCCTCCGCTTTCTCTTCATCTGAAAAAGATTTCCATTTCTGATTGGGCAGTTGTTTGGTGAATCTCTTCTGATTTTTTTAAGGAACTTCCAAAGAGGAACCTTTCCGTCGTTATTAATTTCCTCCATCTGATTATGCCACGATTCCTTTTTTTTGTCTTTGAGCACCTGGTCCACTTGTTTTTGTATAAATTTTAAGTTTGATTTTATCCTGTAAGTTCCTTGTTTTTACCCATCTGGATTTCTGTTTGTTTTTCTGCGCAATTATATCCTTTTCCTGTTGATTTAGATGTAGCGGATTGATTAAGTTGGCTTTCTTGTAGTTTATTTTGAACACTTTCGGTGAGTCGATCTACTGCGCTGTCTACTTGTTCTGGAGATATAATTTTGTGTGCTGATTGTTTAAAGCTGTCCATTTTATAAGCAAACTTGCTTTGGTTTGCGTTTGCGTTTGGTTCTCCAAGTTTTCCCGTTTCCGAAGTTCGCTACTACGGGAAGGTGGTCTGACCTTAGTATACTGAGTGTCTGTACCTTGGTTAGCTTGTTCACTGTATGTGTTATTAATATGTCTATGACATCTCCTACGCCTCTCGATAGAATAGAAGTTGCCACAGTGGGACCGAAAACTTGCATACTTTTATATTTGTTAATTATTTTGAATAATTCTTTACCCGAATTATTCGTTGTCAGCGAATTCCAGGCCGGGTGTTTGTTGTTGAGATCACCACCAGCAATGGCTTTTCCGTTTTGCAATATTTCACAAATGTCCGCTTTGGTGGGGCATATAGACGGCTATACATAGACACTATCAAAGTTATACTTATCAATGTTTTTTTTAGTTTCTATGAGCTTCACAGTCGTTTATACTTAATTCTAATTTCCTCGCACAAAATATGTCCTTTATAGTTACAGCAACACCTCCCTTGGATGTCCCGATTCTATCTGTCCGGAAGGTTTTTTAACCTGAAATGTAGATTTTATCGCTAAGTTTAAGGTGGCTGGCTTTCTGTAATAAGAAGTACTACCACCTCTTCTTATTTCAGAAACTGTCGAATTTCGTTTGTTATGGGCCGTATACCGTTAGCGTTCCACGTTGTTACTTTTATTATTCCAGGCATTTCTAATGGCCATCTTTATAAGATGTAGAAGGATTTTTAAGAGAATTTGTTTGATTTTTTGTTGGCGTTGGTCGTCACTGGTTAGTGGTGGGTTAGGGTTTGCGGCTTGGCTGTATGTGAAATTTTTCCTCCAGAAAGACGAAGCAATCATTCTTCGCTTTTCTTCCTCTCTTTTCTTTTTTATTTGTTTGGGATTTTTGTGACATCCACGATAAATAGCCGGGTGTTCACACTGGCAGTTAGCGCACTAGGACTCAGTTTGTACTCGAAGGCAGGGTGGTCTCCTGCATATTTTACACATACGTGTGTCGCCGTGCAACGAAACTAAAACTGCCGGTACAGCTGACAGCTGAAGCACTGTAGACTTTTAGTACGCTTTTTTTTTGGGTTCGATTGATACGCGAGCATGGATCACGTCTATGCACTGAAAGATCCCTTTCCCTTTTTCAGTTACAGGAGGCGGCTTGCGTACTTTAGGACCCGTGGTAGTTACGGGCGCGTCAGTTGCTGCCCGTGTTTCAATTCACATGGGGGCCATATCAGACTGCCCTTTGGGTCTAGGTTGTGTTTACCCTTATGTGCTGGTTTTATTTCCTGGACAAGGACTTTAGCGTAAAAGTTTCATTCCTAACTCATGAAGTACGCGTTGACATGGCATGCGAGAAATTTCACATGGCTATGATAACCACCGTGTTAATTTGTTGGGTTTTTTCGAATTCGTGTCACTATGTCTGCCACGGTTTCGGGAGTAGGTACAGTCGGTTGCTTTTTTGAATTTGAATAATTAAAACTACCTGGTACACGCTACTTTTTCAGTAGTTCCTGAATCGTTAATTTTGCTGTAACACAAGTTTCAGGAAAATTTTCATGAAAACTGTAACGCACAACTTTAATGATTGAGGACGCACATATTATTCAACAGTGAACACACGTTGTTCAATGGAATAAGGCATGACTAAGTGCTACACACTCAACAATGACTACAAATACTTGCATGAATACAATTAGGTACACTGTACTTCAGAACAGAAATCGGGTGAGCTAACTACTGGGCTAGGTCAATACAAGTCTTTGACCACTCTGCCAGTAACTGTAATTTGAAATTATTTTTTATCAACTACTAGGCACCCTTTATATTATAACAAAATCGACGTGAACAGTAGTAATATTGCAATATATAAAAAAGGGTCCTTTATTAGTGTCAGTTTCGCAATCTTGTAATATTTTGTATATTTTTTGCGGAAGCAAAACACACGCTTGCCTTTGTTATTTCCAGAAATTAACTTCCATATTGGAATAAATTTAGAAAATGGGTCTGGGCTGTCAGTAACTGGTGTTATTATATTTTTGTTTTTAGATTTATTTTGTTATTGCAATGTTTTGATGATAATAAATCATAGTTCCACGGGCTGGAAAATTCTTTTTGGAGTTCAACAATCAGTGCGTCTCATCATTACTATACTGTAGTTATATCAACTACAGAAGCTGAAACGTGACACTCTCAGTGTCGCTGATGGCCATTTAACTCTTTTGTGAGTTTTTCGGCTTGTTGGTATTGCGATGGTTTTGAGATGTGTGTGTGTTGGATGACTTTTATACACATAGATATACTTGATTAAACATAGAAGCACATATATAATTTGGTGGTGTTTTGTGTTTGTGTTTGTGTGTGTGTGTTGTAGAAGAGGGTGATACAAGCTATGAAAGTATGTTATAATATGATTGCGAAAGATGATTGATGATTGATTGATTGGTTTTTTTTTTATTTTTTTTTATTTTTTTTTTTTTAATACAGTGTTAGTAGATATATAAAAATATTAAAGATTATACATAGTTATACACATATTTACATTGATATATATTCATAAATTGGTGGTAGGGCTGGTCTTCTTCTTCATCTTCTTCTTCTTCTTTTTTTATATAGAATACGATGTTATAGTGCATATATACAAAAATAAAAAAAATATAAAAATTATACATAAATATCATAAATATCATAAATGTACATAAGTTTTCGTTGGTGTCCATTCGTAGTGTGTTGGTGTAGCAGGTGAGTACAGATATGTGGTGTGGGTGTGAGTGTTTGAGTGTTTAGTTTATGGTGATGTGAAGTTTATGGTGTTGTTTAAGGTTTTAGGTGTGGTTAGTCATTGTCATCGTCAAGTATTCGTCTGGGTCGTTTCTTGCGTTGTTGCTGAGTCCCATGGGTGTTTGCGATGTTTCTGTGAGAGAGTTGTGTGGAGTCGTCGAGTTTTTGATATGTGTTTGTGGCTAGTTGTCTGATGTGTTGTTGGAGAGTTTGTATTTGTAGGTCGTGTCTTAAGTTTTTGTTTCGTATGAACCATGGGGCTCCTGTGATAAGTCTGAGTATATTGTTTTGTAGTGCTTCCAGTTTTTGTGTGTTGGTGTGGCTTATGTATGTGTACCAGGCTTCAGATGCGTATGTCAATATTGGGCGTATGTATGTTTTGTATATGTTTAAACGTGTGTGGATTGGAAGTGTACTGTGGTGTGTAAGTACTGGGTGTAGGAGTCCTTTGGTTTTTCGTGCTTTTTGTGTTATGGTCTTTAGGTGTTGGTTGAAGTATAGTTGTCTGTCTATGTGTACTCCTAGGTATTTTATAGCCGGTTTCCAAGTGAGTATGTGTTGTTTCAGTGATGGTGGGTTGTGTAAACTTGAGCGGTGTCGTGAGAAGAGAATGGCTTCTGACTTATTCTCGTTCAGAGCCATTCTCCACTCAGTGCACCAGTCAGGTAAAACGTCAAGTTGTCGTTGGAGTTTGTTTGTAGCGTATGTGGGATGTCTGCCTTTGGCCATGAATAGTGTGCCGTCGGCGTAAAGTGCGCATGTGATGTTTGGTCTACAGGGTATGTCGAATGTGTATGAGTTAAATAGTGTGGGGGAGAGGCAGCCTCCCTGTGGCACCCCAGCCGACATGTGTGTAATGGTGGAGGTTGTGTGTTCTACTCTGACTCGTAGGTGTCTGTGTGATAGGTAGCTGTGTATGAGTTTTAAGTATTGAAGTGGTAGTTGGTGATGTATTGCGAGTTTGTAGAGTAAACCATGGTGCCAGACCTTGTCGAAGGCATTTTTTATGTCTATTGCTACTGCGGCTGTAGTGTTGCCTGTGTTAAAGTTTTCTGCGATTGTGTCTATGACGTGTATGATTTGTTGTGTAGTGGAATGGTGTGCTCGGAAACCAAATTGTTTCTGTCTGATGTGTATGTGTTCTTGGAGGTGTGGTAAGAGTAACTTCTCAAAGGTCTTGCCCATGGTGTTGAGTAATGAAATGGGTCTGTAATTGTGTGGATCTGTACGTGTTTTGTTGGGTTTGGGTATCATGATGACGGTGGCTAGTTTCCATGCGGCTGGGAAGTGTTGATGTCGTGTGATGGCGTTGTATATGCCTGTGAGGTAGTTTAGTGTTGACTTGCTGATGTTTTGTAAATCTGAGTTTGTTATATCGTCGGGTCCAGGTGCTTTCTTTCTGTTCTGTTCTAGTATGATTCGTGCTACGTCTTTGTTTGTGAAAAGTGGTATTGGATTTGTGTTGTTGTTTTTTTGTGTGTTGTTTAGGATGGCGTTAACTGTCAGTTCTATTGTGTGTATGTGTTGGTGGAGAGTTGATGGGTTGGGGGTGAATGTGTCTTGCAGTGTTTTTGCGAACTCTTCTGCTCGTTCTTTTGGAGTGTATAGTCGTGTACCGTTGGTGTCTATGAGTGGTGTTGTTCCTGGGTTGTTTCGTGCTTTTAGTTTTTTGTTTAGTTTGTAGAGGTTGCCTTCGGTGTTGATTGTGTGTTGTACGTATGAAGTCCATGTGTCTTTGTTGTGTTCGTCTAGTAGGTCTTTGATGAGTCTCTGTTGTGCGTTCAGTCGAGTTTTAATGGCTGGGTCTAGTGTAAGTTTAAAGAGTTTAACTGGGCGTTTTTTGTCTCGTATGGCGTCGTGTATGTGTGTAGGGAGCTGTTTGTGTTGTGTTATTTGTTTAGTGTAGGTGCTGTGTTTCTTTGCGTTCTGTATAAGTTGTGTGATTTCTGTGACTGCTTCGTCGAGGTCTTGTGTGGTTTGTATGGGTGGTCTGTTTATTGGAGTGTGTCTTTGAAGGTATTCGTTAAATTTTTCTTATTCGTGTATGCTTTTGTGGTGAGTCTGTTTAGTCTGTGCATGCTTGTGTTTAGTGTGATAATGACTGGGAGATGGTCGGAGCTGAGGTCGTGGATTACCTGACTGGAGCAGGGGAAGGGAATGTTTTTTAGGATAGAGATATCTAGGACGTCTGGATGGTGATTGGGGTTGGGTGTGATGCGTGTAGGTTCGTTGGGTCCGAGTATGTCGTAATTGTTGTTGTTGGCGTGATTGTAGAGTATGCGTCCGTTTACGTTTCGTGCTGTTGATCCCCATGATTCATGTTTTGCGTTAAAGTCGCTTGCAATGAGTGTTGGTGTGTGTCCTGTAAGAAGTGTATCAATGTCGTTTGTGTCTAGTGGTCCTCTGGAGGGGCTGTTGTATATGGCAGTGATGTTTAGTAGTGTGTTGTTTGTTTTAATCTGTATAGTTTGTGCGTCCATGTTTGTTGGAGGTAAGTCTAGTGGAAGGTGTGTGATTCGTTTGTGTACAAGTGCGGCAACTCCTCCGTTAGCGTTTTGTCCTGGTGTTGTTAGTGGGTGTGTCTGGTAGCCGTTAACGTTGAGTAGTTTACTTGGTGTCAGTTTAGTCTCTCCGATGAGTGCTATGTCGATGTCGTAGTGTTTTAGAAAGTGTCGTAGTTCTGTCATTTTGTTTGTGATACCGTTGGCGTTCCAGGAAAGGATGGTGATGTCACGTCTTGTGAGTGGCGTATTAGGCATTGAAGTGTCCGATGACGTTAGTGAGTGCTGAAAATAGAAGTGGGATGATTGATTCACCTGCTGAGTATGCTGTGATGAGTCGTTGTATCCATGTAATTATTTTGTTTATAGTGTTCGTGATTGTGTTTCTTGAGTGCGGGTTGTGTGTTTTCTGTAGTGTTGGATGTTGATGGTGTAGTGTTTGTGTTTATTTTGGGTAGGGTCACTTGTGTATTTTGTGTTGTTTCAGTAGGTTTAGGTGTTGGTTGAGGTTGTGCTGTTTTTAAAAATTCTTGTTTGTTTGGTTTGTGTTGTTCTTTGGGTTTTTATTTTTTGTGTGTTTTCTTTTTTGGTGGTTGTTGTTCATCGTCTGAGTTGGTGTCGTCTGTAGATGTTTGTGTTTTGAAAAAGCGTGATGTTGGTGGATTAGCGGGTGTTTGTGTAGGTAGTATTGGTTCAAGTGTGGGTGTTGGAAGTAGTGTTTTGCGGGGTTCTGTTGTGGTAGGTAAATTTTGTGTGTTTGTATGTTTTCCGTGTTTGGTCTTCGTCCATCCTTCTTCAGCGTCGCTGTCTGTGTCTGAGGGGATTTGTAGGATGGGGGCGGGTTGTGTGATTGTCTTTTTGCGTAGGAGTTCTTGGTATGCGGGACAGTTACGGTTGTTAGCGAGATGGGGACCTTGACAGTTAGTACATTTTGGTGGATCTTCGGGACGTTTCTTGCAGTCTGTCGCGTAGTGTGAGTTTGCGCATTCGACGCATCGGGTTCTGAATCCGCAGTTGGTACTGGAATGGTTAAATCGTTGACATGTGTAGCATTGTGTGATCGTCTGTGTTTGTTCGTATGCTGTGATTTTTATGCGTGAGCAGTAAAGTAGTGTGGTAATGTCGTATATGGAGCGGCTGATTTCTTGATTTTTGAGTGTAACAAAGTAAGTGTTTGAGTACGTCTTGTCTTTCCCTATCATTTTTGTAACGTATGTCACGGGAAATCCACGGTCTGTTAATTCTGTCTTAATGTCGTCTGCTGTGATGTAGTTAGCTAGTCCTTTTATGACAATTTTAAGTTCGCGTTCGGATGGTATAGTGTAAGTGTGGTATTCAATGTTATGCTGTTTTAAATATTGTTGAATGTATCTGTACTCACCTGGAGTTGTAGGGAAAATTCTAGCTCCTTGTCCATTTGCTCTAATGTCTACGGGTTTGTTTAGTGCGGTGTTCATGGCTTTTGCGTGTGTGAGTAAGTTTGGGAAGGCGTTAATAATAATAGGTGGTATCTTGGTTGAAGTAGTATTTCCTATGTTGGTGCTTGTAGATGGTGTCGTTGGGTTTGCTGTTGGTTGTGTGACGTTGGTGGTTGTCGCTGCTGCCGCTTTAGCGTAGCTTGTGGATGGTGTTTGTAGGTCGTTGGTTTTCATTTTCTTCGTGTCTATGTCGGAGGATGAGATGTCTTCGTGCGGTCGTCGGATTTTTATCTGCTCGGTTTCCATGTTGTCGATGATCTTAATTTTTGCTCGTGTCGTCTGTTGTTGTATGTAGTTTGGTGCCTCAGGGTCTCCCATTAGGCACCTTATCGTAGCACTAATCACTCGAAACTAAATTAAAAATGAAATTTCCTCATTATTACATATTCGTAACGTTGCGCCTAGCGCAATGAAAGATAGTACTGTTTTAATAATTGTAGGGTATAGACGTAGAGATAAAAACCATTCTCGGGAATGACGTGTTTTTGGGGATTAAGATAGTTTCCTGGAATTACTCTGCTCTGCACCTTATATCGTTAGTAAACATTACTCGCTTATATCTAGCAACGTTTATGCGGTTTAATTTAATTTCATTATTATATGAAGTATTAAATTGCGTCTGTTGTTTTTTAAGGAAGATCGAACTTTGGTGTTGGGGTATTATTACTATCTGGATATTATACCGTCACCTAGAAGTAGGATCTGCTACAAGATATATTTTTTTATTTATGAAGCGGTTGTATTTTGTCAATGCTGTCGATTAAAACGCCGTTCCTTCAGAAATACATTGGTGATCTGTTTATCAGGATAATATCACACCGCAGTTAGTAGCCCCAACATTGTTGTGATGTTATATACCTTTTCACTTTACATTTTGATAGATATATAGATAGGTACCTGGATGGATGGCAGGATTTGTCCTTTCTGTCTCTCTCACTACAAGTCGATACCCTTCGGTTTATTAATTTAGCATTCAATTGAAATTATAGCAGAATCAAACTGTCTAATTTGAATCGATCTAGTGTTAAGAAAAAATTTTTAAAGCGAAACTCGGTTTATTACTTTCAAACTCAGTAGTTAGATCATAATAAAACTTTCTATATTCCGTTCCTGCAACAATATCAGAAAACGTTAGTTTTATTTCAGGGGCAAGGGTTCCGTTGGAAATGTATTTTCTAAATAGCATATGTCGTAAACCCATCATCACGAATATAATTCCAGCACAATAGTAACCTACCATTAGCGGGATCAGGATATGAAGCTAGGTCTTTGTGGAGTCTAATTGTTTAATATCGATCAGGCTCGCCTTTGTCCCATTATCTCCGTCTCCAGGATATTGGTAGATGTTATAGCACGGTAGTATTGTCTTGAAAACAAACATCTAAAAATTCAGAGTAACAATGGAATAATGTAATTACACATTGTTTAGAATTTAAGGGGCAAGATAAGAAACAAATTAAAACATGTATTCATGGAGCGCAACTTGGTCATTAGTTGCTAAGCACCGACGCACTTTTTTCTACATTACCCATGGGAAGTGTAATTAGTGTCCTACGTTAAGTCTAAAATTTTCTATGCTTCACTTGTTGCGTTTTATGCTCTAAATTATTTAAATGAAGCTCAGATGAAAAATTAACTGAAATTATAATACATTTTTAATCGCTTTAATTAAACATAATGAGTCTCTTTATTAAAACAAGAAATGCTTTACACCGATATACTAGTTTGTATTCATTCTCAAATAGACAATTTTAAAATGTTGAAGGATCTATAGTTAAATACTTTTATTCGTGTAAGGGAGTAAAAGTAAGCTTAAATCCGGACACCAATTGCAGAACTTGATACACAATCACTCAAAATACGCGAAGTCTATTAAGTATTACCAAAAGATAAAAAGTTAAAATAATATTTCTCAAATGAATAACAATTTAACGTTTGATATTGTGACGATTACACGTCCCTTGTTTTATGTAACATTTTGCAAAAGATTCTGAACACAATTACAAAACCTTGTAAATACGGAACTCTGTCTGAACCGTTTGGAATACACAAAACTGTTTACATAATTAAGTTGATACCGGGAGAGTGTATAAAATCCACACATTCTCTAGAATACATAGGCATTACATACATTGCCTAAGCATTTTAGACAAAGTATGAAATAAAGTAACTCTGTTAGATCTTCACTCAGTTTGCTTATGAATGTCCATAATTCCTAGGTATTTTGTAAATTGTCTACGGTTATTTAGGTAACCTATTAAATGAAAACATTTGCTCATAAAATACTTACTAAAGTAAATGATTATATAGTAACTTGTGTTAAAAATTGCGCTCTTCCTACCCGGAAAAGGCTTCTTCGACTACTACGTTGTTGGTAGTTGGTATATGTTAATTACTATTTTGCTGCCGTGCCTATTCAGTTCTACACGCAGCTTCCAAGACCTTGAATATAACAAACCATGTTTTTTTAACTAAAATTACTATTTTTCTATTTTTTTGACAATAACAAAACCCGAATTTTATTTCAACAACTCTATTCGTTCCAAGCCCACTACATGAAAAACGGCCGACTTTTCTCGTGTCGTGTCCAAAGCTGAATATTATAAATAATTTTTAACAACTTGTAAGACAATATTTATTTAAAATTGGGCAAGGGTATCCATATTGAACCTTTTTTTAAATTGAAACCCTGCGGTTTTTACATCTGTACGTAGAATGGTGAAGCATATTTAATAGACTTAGTTGACAGCTGCGCAATGTATGTCCAACTGTCAAGAATAGGTTTCCTAGTATTCGGTAACACATGCTTGCTTCTATCTAATTTTGTGTGTAAATAATTAAGGAAGTGTGCTAGTAAAGTTCAAGGTAGAAAAACTTGTTTCTTATGATAAAGTACTTTATCGTTCGGGGTATCTAATGACCTGTATAAGAACCTTCTACTTTCTTCCGTTATTTAATTTGAGCTTATAATATAAATTTATTCACGGTTGCTTAATTTGAACCTGTTCCACTTGGACAACTGGCTTATACTACTGAAGGTTAACGATTTCATATTTGCACTTGTAGAGTGCAAAACGAGATAAGTAGGGCTAGTGCAAGGTTAGTATATTCAATAAGGTTTGCTCAAGTCGGAGGTGAGCTTCTATTGGCTGTTGCAACTGACATAGCGGGGCGACCCATTTTATAGATAGATATCGTATGTGGCATATATAAGCAAGAAATCACGCAAATTTCAACCTGGGCAAGCTTATATATTTACATACTCTACACATATATACATGCATATAAACATTATATAAAATGTAAAATATTTCTGCACTACATAAAAATACTTCATGATGCAAGAAATAAATTGTATAAGTTATTACACAGTGGTTTATGAAGTACTATTGTGCGAAATATTTTTAAAATACATAATTAAAATATACTTCAATAAAAAATGTTATGTTATTATTTTATTTTTTTTTTTCTGCTTTTTTGATGGTGGTGCTTCACATTTTTGTTTGCGAGTTAAATTATTAAACTGGAGCTGCATATTTAAAAATTTAATTCTAATGAACAGACGTCGTTTGATACTTGGGTGATGCTCATAAATGAACTAGCTCAATCTTTTCGTTACTCGATTGTGCGTTTTAAAGTGTGTTTCATGGTATTCCACAAAATATTTCTCTAAAATTTGTGCTTGGACTTCCCATTCCCTGGAAGGTTCAATTAAACCACCATACGAAATGTGTCGCACCCAGTTGGATGATCTATCCGAATTTTTAAACTGATGGCCTAAATCAGGAAAATCTTGTTTGTGTTTTTTTGCAACCCGACCTGCAAGATACTGCAAATCATCCGATTCGTTTGTACTCTTAGATAAATTAGTGCCGTTGGTCTTACTCAGTGTATTAGTAACGGTTTGGCTTGCATTATTTGCCATTAAGTTTGACGCAACTACGGAAATGTCAGCTAATTTTAACACCTTCGCTACAATAAATTGCTCAGGAGCGCTGTCAACAGTGTTTGGATTATTTAGAAGAAGTCCCGGATTTTACCATTCTTATTCTATATAGAGCATTTAGTGGTGTTGGATGATCATCCAATCCACCTCGTGTTCTCAACTGGTAGAAAAAGTTTTCAAGTGAATCTTGATTGAGTTTGTGAGTCAATATATAATTGATATCGGCGTATTTGCCTTTCGTATCCTCAAATAAATTTTGCAAGGATGTAATGGATATTAGTAGCCCCTTTTGAAAAATCTGCAAAGATGTTTTACTACTACATCGCATATTTTTTACAGTTGAATATACTTCATTTAATAATTTGTTTTGCTCTTCGAGATATAAACCATATCCACATTTAGTTTGTTGCAAATACGTTTCTGGCGTATACGTATTAAAAATATCAAACCACGAGTCTATCAAATTTACAAATGTGGCGGTGTTCTTTGCCAAATCATTGTATCCACCAGTAACATACTGTTCTAAGGCGGTTGCTGTCGAATGAGACAACAGTTCTACCGCCAATCTTACAGACTGCCTCTCAGATTTTTCACATAGGACATGCTTGTCTGTTAATTTATAGCAACTTGTTACTTCACTATGTTTGACCAAATCAACTAGTTTTTCAATTGGCTGTTTGTTCACTAATATATTTCCCTCCCTAATAAAGTCGCTGTCTAAAAACCAGTTATGGACCAGTTTCAAAAGATGTGGAGCATCAGCAAAGAAATAAACATTATTGTTAGTAATTGGATGTTGAAAATGTGTGTTTTCTATACTGATATCTAATTGTTTCCACAAGCCAACATTTCCTCCGCCGCAGTCACTAACACATGCCACAACTTTGTATCCACTATGATGTAATTTCTCTATAATCTGAAACAAAATTGGCTTGGTAATCTTTTGGTCAAATTCCATGAGAACAGGTTGCTTCCATTTACAAAACATGCACGTGTCATGAGCACTTGCATTTGGGAGTGGGGGCCAATAACAGAATCATGCGCTTATCATATTCATATAGGCGTCGAACTTTTACTTCATCAAATAAAAGAATTGCGACTCTTTCATGGTTCTTCATATCATTTGAAGCCATTTGCATTATTCGTAAATTATCCATTAATATACCTGGTCTCAAATTAATTTTTTTTGCCCATTTTCGTAAAGATGACAAATAGGGATGGATTCGGACCGAGCCGGGCCGGGCTTTTAGATGCGGCCCGGCCCGGCCCGAAATAATTTGCTCCGGCCCGGCCCGACGGCCCGGCCCGAACTAAAACGCATCGGCCCGGCTTGAGGCCCGGCTTGAATTTCGGGCCGGGCTTCGGGCCGGGCCGGGCCGATTCGGGCCGGAATGTAACTAAAACCTTAAGTGATGTATAGATTTTTCAACATCCAAATGGAACCTATCGTTTGTTAATATATGTATTTTCAGTTGTATAAGAATACTTCTTTACTATTATTATGTTTTTCTACAAAAGTTGAATATATCAACCTTAATAAATTATAGTTTATAGTATCATTTTAACCTCGAAGAATCTCAAAGGTATTTGGAGATGGTGCACACTTGCACAGGCAATCCAAAATAGAAGGTGGTTTGCGTCAAACTTCAACCTTAAGTAACAAAATGCATTTTAGAATTCATGTACTACTACTACTAGTATATAGTAACATATTTCAAGGAAAGTATTCAAAATTTGACTGAATATTGTTTCCTCATATTCTAAACAAAGAACGTTGCCAATTTCCATTTTACAGATTGCTTGTGTATAGGTCTACATTTCGAGAATGTGCTAGCATCCGTTCAGAGAACTGATTATTCAAGTCCCTCGTATCAGGTAGACATTACTTTGTTCTCTATGAATATTTTTTTGTCGCATGCTTTACTGGAAATTTTAATTATTATGAAAAAAAATGCCGCAACATAGAATATTATTTAGTATTTACATTTTAATTTTCTATATCCATTTGTTATTTAAAGCTATAAAAAGCTAATCGCATTGTATTCGGTATGGCTTTCAACAAAAGATACATTCAAATAATTAAATCTAATTAAGCTGGTTTTTTGTAATCGGGCAGTTTTAGATATTTTTACATATACAGAGTGGTTTCGATTTATTCATAAATAATCTTAAGTGCGAGGCCACAATAATAAGTTAATTAATAAGTATAATACAATAAACCAGCTCAATTAACATACGTTGCAATTGTCCTTCAAATTAATTAAATATAACACGGACAATTTCTATTTCAAAGTTCTTGAAAAGTGGAAAGAAGTGAATAAAACTTAACGAAAAAAAAATCAGTTTAAATCAAATCATTTTCGTTTTCGATTTATTTCCATTATGACACACTTGCCAATATGTGTGTAACTGTACCTGGGTGATATATTAAGAAGAGCGTTAATTATAATTTTGTTTAAGAGGCACCTAAAGAAATCATTAAATGAAATTTTTTACTAAATCAATAAATTGTATATTTCGTTATATAAACTTCGGGCCGGCCCGAATAGCCCGAAAAGCTTGAGCAGTCTGGCCCGGCCCGGCCCGGGCCCGACACGTGCTTGGCCCGGCTTGGGCCCGAAAAAAATTTGACCGCTCGGCCCGAAGCCCGGCTTGATATTCGGGCCGGGCCGGGCCAAAGCCCGGGCCCGTGGCCATCCCTAATGACAAACCAGGCAGTGGATATTTTAACTTGTCTCGTAAAAAGGCGTAACATCTTTTACTTAAATATCGCACAGTAAAAGCCACTGAAATTTCTTCTGACGTCCAAAATACTTTTCTTTTCTTTTGAAGAATTAAATTCAATTGATAAGGCGTAAGTATATGACTAAATTTCAACTTAAATTTTTTTATAATATTATCCTTTTTTTATGTTTTTCGCTACTAAACGTTTATATTCTACGGAAACTTGATTTAATCGTTTCTTCAATTTCAATATTGCATCATTTTGTTTTTTAATTTGTAAGATTAGGCCTCATTATCGGCGTTTTGTTTGTCAATTTTAGCCTCAAAGTATGTAATCCCGTTTGCGTTTTCAGTATCATGCAACACATTTTCCTTTACCATAGATAAATTATCATTGATGCCATTGTTGCAAATTTCCTCTGCTGAAACACTACTAATCATTGCGACATTGGATTCTTTGCAAACAGATACAGTGCAACGACACCCAGGTATTCTTTCTGGAATGATATTAGGAATATAACTACCGTTTGTAAGTGATGTAAAAAAACGTACCTAACTTTCTTTGTATTCTTTCAATTGTTTTCACAAAATAGGTCCTTTAATATGCTAATATAAGCGTATAAGCTTACTTATAGTATTTATTTCTTAATAATTGATTTCGGGTCACATCAAACAAACATCACTTTTATCAATGCACTTTACACGAAGCTCAGTTACAATATACTGGTATGGGTCGCCCGATGACGCTTTGTATTCCCCCACTATTAGAAAACCCTATAACATACGCTTACGGAGATGAGCAAACCTTAGTAATATATATATATATATATATATATATATATATATATATACTAACCTTGGAGCTAGTGGACGTCGTAGGATATGGAAATGGCTTTACGAACGTATAGCAATAATGAAAAAGGGCTACATAGATATAATCGTGATTATATCTAAATCGACACTACTATAGCATATTCGAAATGGGAGGAATATTACAAAAGGCACAGCGCAAGCTTTAGGAAGAAATTCTACATTTGGCGAAAGAATAGAAGCACTACTTTCTAAGCATGTAGTACAACTGTCGGAATGCCTTTTTGGTTTAACCATAAACAACGTTCGAAAGCTTGTTTTTGTTTTGGCGAAAAAAGAAACCTACCTTATCAATTTAATACAGGCAAGAAAATAGTGAGGAAAAAGTGGTAATACAAACACAGAAACTTATTGTTACGTCTACCAGAATCGACTTCGATTTTAATCGAAGAAAATGTTTCAAAACAATGTGTATCAATCTTTATGATTTATTTAAAAATGTGTGCGATAAGCATATTATTGATGCAATATCTATTTTTGGCATGGATTAATCTGGCTTTTCAACTACTGCCAAAAGATATCTTAAGTTTTCACAACCAAGTGGTGCAGAGATTGTAATGACTCTGTGTGGAAACACTCAATTAATGTTTGATTAATTAATTTAGTTTGTAAGGTGATAGTTTTGTTTAAAGCTTTTTGTTCATAAGCTAGATAAGTGTGACTAAGCGATTCTGAATGTGTCACGGAGGGGCAAAATAATGTACCACGAGTGCAATAAATAAGGTGCGGTAGGCAGCATTTGGGGCAGTTGATTGTTAGGATTGGGGATGAGAGGGCATAACAATTTTTGAAAGAAAAAAGTTTAGAGCAGTCGTTGAAAAATGTGTAACATTAGAAAGGAAATATGTAAAATAAGTTTTTTGTCTCTGTGTATTGTTAAAGTTGTGTAATAGATTGTAACCGACCTATATGTTATTTCGAAATTTTGATAGTAGATGCGGACTTGCTAGATGAAGCAAATCTTTTTATGAAGAATAATTGTTCTTCCTAAAATTCAAAATAAGGAAGTTTACAGGTATAGTTAGGTCTATCCGAGAACGCTTTGTATGCAGGGTTATTCAATTTCGACGCTGACCATTGGGATCTTAGAAACCGTAAGAGATAGAGTGTTGGTTAAATTTGAGCAAAGTTGAATATTGTGATGCTTGTTAATATTCACAGAAGAAATTGATCGTAAATGCGTTTGTTTTTTAGTTATCGTAGAAATTTCGAAAAATGCGTTGTTCGTTTTTGACCAGAACTTTTTTGTCTTCCAAAGTTTTTGAAATCTGTAAAACTTTTTTAAAGCAGTTTTCTATGCTAAAAACGATGATGGGACTGAAATCGTCATAAAGCATTTTGACTTTTTAGAATCATGGTCAGGTTTATTTTTTCTTATGGACACCATGTTAAATTGTTTTATATTTAAATAAACTGTTTTTCGGCGATTTCAACAATGTATCATATGATATACTTTTATCTATGAGAACATTCATTATTGACAAAAAAAAGTTTGCCTTGAAAAACAACTGTAACATACGAGTAGCATTTGATGTTGACTTGTCATAATAAGAATGTCTAGTTGCATTGTGATTAATATCTATTTCAATCAATTTAAATGGCGTTTTCAAATTTGGAACACTGTGATATGTTGAAAATATCTTACTAAGCACATAATAATGCGGTTATTGCAAGTCGTAATTATTTGGAAACGTATCCCGAACGCAGACGACCTCATAGAACAGACTTTTTAAGGTTAGATAGAAATCTTGTTAAATACGGTTCTTTAAAAAGCCATGCCAACAATATGGCCGAAGATTAGCAGCCAAAGATGTACAAAATATCCTTCAGCATGTACAACGTTATTAAATTATTCAATATGATAATTATTACATTATCTTCAGGTAAAGCCAATTCGACCACATCAACCAATACCATAGCCCAGAATTTAAATTTGTCACAAACAACAGTGTGGCGTACTTTACAAAATAATAGATATAAACCCTACAACATTCATGTATCTCAAACACTTCATGCAGGTGATAATATTCGTCGTTTAAATTTTTGTAATTGGTTAATTGCAGAAACTACAAACGGTGCACAATTTTTAAATAACATCATTTGGTCTTATGAATGCCAGTTGACTAATGTCGGCACATACAATCGAAAGAATGAGCATTACTGGGAGATCGTAAATTCTCGTCGCCTTCGAGAAGTCAGTAATCAAATACGCTTTCACTTGAACGTCAGGGCTGTAATCTTAGGTGATCGCATTTTGGGTCCATTTATTTCTCATGAAACATTAAATGGAGAACGTTATTTACAGTTTATGAACACTCATTTTATAGATTATTTGGAAGACAAGTCTTTAATACAAGGAAAAATACTGTGGTTGCAACAAATTTTGTGCGCGAATTTTTAAATCAATATTTTCCACAACAATGGATAGGTAACCGGGGAGTAGTAGCATGGCCCACTAGATCTCCAGATCTGTCTTGTTTAGACTTTTTCTTCCTTCTACCTTCAAAATAAAATCTATAAAACAGAAAGCCATGTCATTGAAGAACTAAGGCGTAAGATTGTTAACGCATTTGCATCGATATGCAGATGTGATATACAAAGATCAGTAAACAAAATTGATTTCAGAACCAATCTTTGTGTACAAGAAAATGGCTTTCAATTTGAACATCTACTGTAATTATTTTTTTGTAGTTTTACTTTTGGTGTTTTAAAGTTGTTTTCATTGATGTCTTTGTTTCTATTAGATATGTTTTCATTTAATTTGATTAACCTACAATAGATTACACGTTAAAATACATCCTGTTCCAATTGTTTTTCAAGACATTCTCTTTTTTGTCAATAATGCATGTTTTTACAGATAAAAGTATATCATATCCTTACATTGTTGAAATCGTCAAAAACAGTGTATTTAAATGTAAAACAATTTAATATGTCGTCTATAAGAAAAATAAACCTGATGATGGTTCTAAAAGACCGAAACGAAATGCTTTATGACGATTTCAGTCTCATCATCATTTTTTAGCATAAAAACTACTTTAAAAAGTTTTTACAGATTTCAAAAATTTTTGAAAACAAAAAAGTTACGGCCAGAAACGAAAAACGCATTCTTCGACATTTTTACGATAACTAAAAAGCAAGCGCAGTTACGATCAAATTCTTCTGTGAATATAAACAAGCATCACAATCTTTAACTTTGTCCCAATTTAACCAACACTTTGTCTCTTACCGTTTCTAAGATCCCAATAGTGAGCGTCCAAATTGAATAATCCTGTATATGTTATGACTATTTGATAAGACAAAATGAGTACCCTCGTACCCTAGTTTTAGATCGGGTTGTAGTGCAACAAGGCGAGGAGCCTAATTACTGGTACTGTTTTGTTTGAAAAAAGCATCCTAGCAGTGACATCCATATGAAGTTTTCAACCATATTTATGATTAATAGGAACCCGTTCTGATTGTAAAAAAATATCAGGTTATTGTGCACGAATTTTTGCGTATTATAATTACTAGGCTATTAAGTAAAGTGTAATGAGCAATTATTATAATATGTATTTATTTTAAACATGTTAATTTGTTTTTGGACCCATAAGTTGTCAATCAATACTAGTTTGTAGTATTATATTATTTTGCAGTTATTAGAATAATAATGGTGGTTTTAATAATTATTATATTTATTAAATTGTTTTTATAATTTGGTTATGTGTGTGTGTGTGTGCGTGCGTGTGTGTATGTGTGTGTATGTGTGTGTGTGTGTGCGCGCGTGCGTGTGCGAGCGTGCGTGCGTGCGTGCGTGCTTGCACAAAAGAAAGGTAAAAGTTTCAAATTGAAGTACACCCACAAACGGTCCTGTAAAAGAAGGTACTCATTTTGTCTTATTAAATAGTCGTGGCATATATATACAAAGTGTCCTCGGATAGACCTAACTATATTTGTAAACTTACTTATTTTGGATTTAAGAAGATCAGTTATACTTCATAAAAGATTTTGCTTCATCTAGTAAGTCCGTATCTACTATCAAAATTTCGAAATAACATACAGGGTAGTTACAATTCATTACACAATTTTTACAATATATAGAAACAAGGAAAACTTATTCTACGTATTGCATTCCTAATATTACATAATTTTTCAGCGTCTTCTCTAAACTTTTCGAACACTAGGTGAATGCTGTCTCCTCCATCTATGTCCACTACTGCTACCGTAATTTTCTCTCTTAAAATGGTTCCTCATCCTGCAAATCATACGTCTAATCTTTCTGCTTAATTTATATCCCCATAAAAATCTAATGGAGTAATGTCTGAAGAGCGAGGAGGCTATCTAATAGGATCGAACTGTTCAATCCATCTATTAGAAAAATGCTTATTTAACCACTTCCTAACTCGAATTGCTCTATGAGCAGTCAGATCGTCCTTTTGAAAATGAAGCGCCTGCCCCTTCTACAAGTTTATCTCATGCAGAGCAGGAAGGAAGAAGTTTTCCAACATTTCTATGCATGTATTCTGATTTAAAGTTCCGTTAAAAAAATAAGGACTAATAATTGTATAGTACATTACCACATACCAAACATGGAATGTAATATCTGGGTGCAATTTGGTTGTGTGGGGGTTATTGCAAATTAAAAAACTTTTTTTTGAAAAAGTATGTTGAATAATACTTTGGTATAAAATTGTCGCTTATTGCGTTTCTAATCCGTTATGAATGGACCTGCACCTTGAAGAGGTTCTAAATTACTAAAATGTGTAGAATGGCTCGCGTGTTCCAGTGAGCTAAAGAGCCTGAATATAGCCAAAAATAAAACCAAATTAGAGGGCTCTGTAGTAAGGAATCAGACTAAGAAAGGTCTCCAAAAGAGGGCAGCAGCTCTTTCGGTGCTTAGAGTGGCAGAGGCCGAGACACACTACTCTGATGTGGAAGGCAACGGAAAACAACCTCATTATTCTTGCAATTGCTTTCTTGTTGTTGGTCATCTACTGCTGCATATTTGCCGTCAGTTATTAATACATCCATGCTTGGAGTGTTTCAAGATTGGTTTGCACCAAGACTCGCTACCAAATCCCTGCATTCTAAATTTGTATTCGTAGTTTAGTTTAAAAGTAGAAGGTGTTACTTAACAGTCTTTTTACAGTTTTTGTTACAGAGGTTGAGTAAAAGTTTGTAAAATTTACCTAATCAACCGTCCGTCGAGGGTCTGTAAAGACCAGTCAAGACGGTTAATTAAGGCCAGGCAGACTAAACTCAGCGGCGTAGGTCGTGGTTCAAACTCATAACTAAAACCTTGCTTGTACTTACCAAATATGCGATATGAATAAAAATCATCAATACATATATTAACAATTTATAATAAACATGGGCGCCAATCAGCGGAAAGGCACTGATACCTAATAAAAGTAATCATGAAATAAACTTCGTAGTTTAGAAAAAGCAATAACATTTTATTATACCATCGACTGTCAGGAAAAGCATATATAAACAAATAAATAAACAGTCTGGAACTCGAAATGCAATAAGGCCTACAGGGCCCACTATTCCGACATAAAATAACGTAACTCTATCTAACCTAATTGTTATCTAGGGACGTGCACGTCGTCACATATACCTAACCCTAGCCTAACTATGATTAACTTAATACCTTTAATTAATTTAACAAAAGCACTTTGAAACACAACTATGCAATACCCTCCTTTCAACACGGTATCCGTATGTACAAATTAAATCAAAGATTCCAGGGGTTAATACCGCATGCTCTCTTCACTGATTATTTCCGGAACACGCGACGTAATTTACTGTCAATATAACTCACCACAAAAGCAGACCGGCCTATAGATCGCAACAACAGCTCCCGCACCCCGTCGTTAGCGTCTATGTAAAATTAATTAACGGGGGTTGCTTTGTTCAATTCATATAACTGTAACCGAATGGTGAAACAGCCATCACAAAATAAAATCAGTCTTTCCTTACTATTCAATAATGGTCTACATAAATCGATGTAGTATCAAAATGAAATTTATAGCAAAGGGTTACTTGCATTATTAAAAATAAATGTCCTTTCAAACAAAATAAATACTTACGTGTTCTAAGCAACACTCAAACACGTCTTCACCCAAAGACACACATCAAAAAAAGGCCAGGAATCCTTGCCGTTTCTTTACATCTGCCCACATTCCTGCAAACCCCCAATGAATTCGTCCGGCCCTGCGGCCGCACCATATGTTTAAATACCAGAAACTAACCCTCTCAATACATTGTATTGTAGATATTATGCGATCCCAGGTACCGTAGATGTAAAACGAAAGCTTTTTAAAATATAGAAGCATTCGCTTGTATGAGATTATTCCACCACGGTCTATGCAGGCTTTGTAACCCGTACATATAATAATTCAACCACGGTTCGTGAAATATACAAGTAATAATTAAATTGTGTCAACTATTAATACTATAAGTATTGGTACGCAGTCATCATCATTAGGTCTTCAGTCCTAGAACTGGTTAGACGCGTACCATCATTGTTCCCTATTCTGAGCTAACCTACAGATTTCCCTGAAATATGCACAGTTTGCATCTATAACTGTCTGATCTAGGTCTACATCTACCTCTTTTTTCCTATCTCTGCTTGTAATATATCACATACTATTCCCCAAAAATGCCTTAGAACGTATTCCGCCCTACTATTTCTCTTTTTCCCCAGATATCCTTGTTCCCCTACTATTTCTGTAACTTATTTGTTATTATTTTTGTCTGTCCACGCTATCGTCCTCATACATCTGAAGCACAGCATTTCAAAAGGCTGCTACCGTTTTTCTGTCTGTGTTTCAGACTGCCCGTATTTCATAGGCATACTGTGCTGTGCTACACATATGCTTTCAACAATTTTCTTCTTATTCTATGTTTGTTGTCTTTCCTCATAGGCGCTGTTCTTTCTTGTTAGATGCAGTTTGATCACTTTCTATTGTTTTACAGTTACATGCCCTATTTCTCCGACCTTCAATGGTTGTGAAGGAGGTAAGCAGCCTGTGGCTGCCAAGTTCCCCTACACTTAACCATTTGGCGATTTAATATATTTTCCAATTTATCTTTTCGCACAGTCAACATTAGTTGCAGGTATTTCGCAACCAACAACTAGTTGTTTATACTAATCATCAGATTTATCTGCGCTTATTTTTCGTCATTAGGTTTGCCGTCTCAAAACTGGTTGGACACGCACCTGCACTTATTTATATTCTGAGCTAGCCTACATAGTTCCTGAAATTCTCACACAGCATGTGTATTCAGCTCGTTCCCTTTCTATTGTTTTCTAATTTTATACCCTATTTTACCGAGATTCAGTGAAGGAGGTTAAGCAACCTGTGGCTACCAAGATCCCCAACACTTAGACATTTGCCGAAATAATGGTTTTCCAGTAAATCCTTTCACATACTTAACATTATTCGAGAATATTGCCCAACCAATTCTTGTAGTTACTTATAATAATCATCTTGTTTAAGCACAGTTATCTTTTCGTCATTAGTTTATCCATCTTGGGATTGGTTGGATGCGTACCTCCATTGATTTCTATTCTGGGCTAGTCTACACATCTCCCTGAAACCTCTACAGCCTGCATCTTTTACTATCTGTGTGCAGTAGTCTAATCTAGGTCTGCCTCTTCTTCTCTTTATTCCTATCTCTGCTTCTAATATATTCCGCACTATTCCCTCATGCCGTAGTATGTGGTCTATCATCCTATCTCTCCTATTTTTTACCGTTTTCCACATATTTCTTTCGTCCACAACCATTTTTAGTACCTGTTCGTCGTTAACTTTGTCTGTCCATGATATCTTCATCATACGTCTGTAGCACCACATTTCAAAGGCTTCTACCTTTTCCTTGTCCGAATCTCATACAATCCAGGCTTCACAGCCGTACAGTGCTGTGCTATACACAATGTTTTAAGCAATCTTTTCCTTGCTTCTATGTTTGTGGTCTTTGAGCACAGTAGTTAAATGTAGCACGACCTTGTGCTAATCTTTGTTTTATATCTTTTGTGCTTTTCCCATCTTGCGTTATTTGGCTTCCTAGGTAGCAGAAATCCTTAACCTCTTGTAAGTTCGTGTTAGATACTTGTATTCTTGTTTTGATTTATTTTCCCACCTTTGCAAACTAGAACTTTAGTTTTAGTTTTGTTAATTTTCATACCGTATCTCTCTGTCAGAACCGTTTCCATTTCATTAAGAGCAGCTTCTAACTCTTCCTTGCTAGACGCTAATACCGCTATATCATCTGCAAATCTAAGCATATCAATTTTTGTCCCTGCATAGTAATTCCAAATGTCTTCCTGCATTTGACAGTATTCATTGCCTCTTCTATGTACAAGTTAAAGATCAATGGGGATAGGGCACATCCCTGTCTCACCCCTTTCCTAATGTTTACTTCTCTACGTTCCTGCTCTAATTCTATTACTGCTGTTTGCTCTTTGTATAAGCTATGTACTATTCGTCTATCCCTATAACTCATTCCAATCTTTTGAGTATTTCAAACATTTTTTCCAATTTACATTGTCGAATGCTTTTCCAGATCTACAAACCCTATATACATGCTTTCCCTTTTCTATTGTTTTCTCCATTATCACTCTCAGAGCTAAAATAGCCTCCCGTGTTCCCCTGTTTCGCCTAAACCCAAATTGGTCTTCTCCTAGTATTTCTTCAGCTCGCTTTTCCATTCGTCTTTGCACAATTCTAGTTAATATTTTTGACACGTGTGCTGTCAAACTTATTGTACGAAAATTTTCACATCTATCCGCGCCTTTCTTTTTGGTATAGTTACTATGATGCTACGTTTGAAATCTTTGGGTATCTCGCCTGTCTCATACATATAGCTTACAAGTTGGAAGAGACGTTCTGTTACTGCTTGTCCAGCGGCCTTTAGAGTTTCTGCTTGCACCTTATCTGTACCCGGCGCCTTACCATTTTCAGACTCTTTAATGCTAATTCAAACTCGTCTCGAAGTATAGGATATCCCAAGTCATCATTTTCAATGTCTGATTCCTGTTCTAATGCAGTTAGTTCCTCTCCTGCATATAAATTCTCTATATATTCTTGCCATCTACTCACTTTCTCTACGTTTTCTATAATGACGTTTTCTTGTGCGTCCCTTATATTTTTACTATACGGTTTTATATCCTAAAATTCATTCTAATTAATTTGTATGCTTCGTCTGCCTTTCCTATTTCCATCTTTGTTTGTACCTCTTTGCACTTTTCATCAATCCATTGTTCTTTAGCTTTCCTGCATTTTCGAATAATTTCCCATTTTATGGCTTTGTATCTTTGTTTTCCTGTTTCGTCTGATTTATTTTTGTATTTTCGTCTTTCTTCTATTAAATTCACGATATCCTTTGTTATCCATGGTTTCTTATTTTCTTTTTGTGTATACCCCAGAATATCTCTGGCCGCCATGTCTAGGCTGGATTTAATGTTATTCCATTCTGTTTCTACTTCCTTAGTTTCAGATATTTTCCCGATATCATTCAGCAATTCATTTGACTTTTTCGAATCTTACTTGAATATCTTTATCTTTTAGTTTCTCTAAGTCCAAGTGCCTTTTTCCGTTCCTTTTTTTCAGATTTTTAAATTTAAGCGCGGCCTTCATAATTACGATGTTGTGGTCAGTATCTATATCTGCTTCTGGGTAGCTTCTACAGTCTTTTACTTGATTCCTAAACCGTTGTCTAACAAGAATGTAATCTATTTGATATCTTCCTATATCTCCTGGCATCTTCCACGTATATCGTCTTCTAGCATGATGTTGAAATAATGTGTTTGTGATGATTAAATTGTTCTTGTCGCAAAATTCTACCAGCCTATTTCCCTGTCGTTTCTCGTACCTAAACCAAATAAACCTACTACCGCTCCTTCCCTACCCTCACCTACCACGGCATTAAAATCCCCCGTAATTATTAAATTTTCATGTCCTTTTACGTATCTTAATATGTCTTCGATATCTTTGTAGATGGCTTCTACCTCTTCGTCACTGTAGCTAGAGGTGGGCATGTATACTTGTATTATTACTGTGTTTACCGGTTTAGATTCTAATCTAACCATGAGTACTCTTTCGTTCTTTTGTAAGTAATTTTCTACACAGTATCCTAACTTTTTCCGCATAACTATCCCCACACCCAAATTTCCTTCCTCTGCTCCTGTATGAATTACCCTGAAGTCTCCACTCCAAAAATCCTCCGCCTCTGGCCATGAACTTCGCTGATCCCTACTATGTCTAGTGATAACCTATTCATTTCGATTTTTAGGTTCTCTAGCTTACCTACTTGCTTCATACTTCTAACATTCCACGCTCCGACTCGCAGAATGTTCCCTACTCTTATTTTTAACTTTCCGATCGCATCCTCCGAAGTAGTCCCCTCCCGGAGATCCGAATGGGGGACTATTTTAACTCCGGAATCTTTTACCCCAGAGAATGCCATCATGTTTGTATCAATTTAAGTACGCTGTGTACTTGGGAGATTAATGTGGTGGTTTCCCGTTGCCTTCCACATCGCGGTTGTGTGTCTTAGACTGCCATACCGACCCCTATGGTCTCTGCCAATCTAAGTACCGAAAGAGCCGCTGCCCTCTTTCGGGGACCTGTCTTAGTCTGGTTCCTCACTAACGACCCTACTACTTTGGTTGGACCTGTAGTTTGGCTCTTTAGCTCATTAGAACACGCAAGCCATTTCACCTGTTCTAGTAATTTAGAACTTCGGCAAGGTGCAGGTCCATTCGAAATGGTGGTACGCAGTAGCGTAACAAAATTTAAGCTTAACAAGGCGATTGAAAATCGGGTTGTTACAACCCCCCCCCCACAAAAGTTGAAATTGCGGGAAGAAATTTCAACCCTTTAACCTCTCAACGTAAGGAAACCACACTAAACACATTTTGAACTTGAAATACGTTAAAGTCACCAAGTCAATATTAAACACCACACTCGACACCAATTATCGAAACTCTAAAACAAAATGAATTGCTACAACCTCAGGCAATAAGAAAAGGAATAACTGTAAAAGGAAATAGGAAAATAAAGATAGGAATATTCTTTTGTTGTTAAAAGAAAACAAAACAAAGCTCTAGCAATCTCCAACAAGTTAAAATGGTTCACACACTTAGGTGATTAAAGGTAACTTGAAAAACTATTAGCTCCAGCAACTATCGAAACAATAGTTACAAATCCAACTCTTGAAACTAAGTTCCTAAGTATTAAAACTTAATAATCGGCAAATATCTACTTTAGAAGCCAAGCTTCTATTAAATAAAATGCGCAGTCTAAACTGCAACTACAGAATTTGAATAAGCGAAAGTGAATGGAGTGATCAGTTCCAACACCAACGAAACTCAAATCCAATAACCCACAAAATATACAAAAAAATAGACTTCTAGGCGAAATCCAAAAATAAGTGTATGGACCAACGCCCAAAACAACCTCTGCACCAGCAAAAGCAGAAATAAAATGTGAATACTAGTGAATGCACAAGGCTTAAATTCAACATCTTGAATTCAACTTAACAACTGAGAACTGGGGATAAAGGTAATAAGGAAAATATTTAATGTGGCTTTAAATCTTTAACATGAAAAATACCCAACGGTCTATCATCTACCGTCGCTAAGCGGTAAGTCGTAGTACCAACAACCTCAATTATCTTAGCTTCCAAATATTTAGGAGCTAATTTTTTATTAAATGATTTAGTAGCATCCGACAGAACAAAATTCTTTCTCCAAACAAGATCACCAACATTAAACTTCAAAGGTCTTCGTCTTAGATTATATGAACGGGTATTGCGCTTATACGCCAAATGAAGATTTCTTTTTACCTCCCTAAAAATTGGAGATAGTTCATTCATGTCTCGAACTAACTGTTCTCGATTTTCTAAAACAACTCATCATCTTTGAAATTCTTTAACCGACCAAAAATCTCCAGAAATAGGAACGGTACGGCCAAAAGCCAAAAATGATGGTGAAAATTTTGTTGATTCGTGAACAGCGTTTCGGAGGGCGTGTCCTATTTTATGGATTTCAACATCCCATTCCTTATGACTGTCTTTAATGTAACTACGGATGGCTGTTCCAATAACTTTATTTACTCTTTCGACAAAATTTACCTGCGGATGGTAATTTGCGTTAAACCAAACGGATTGAACGTTATAAGTATTCATTAATTTTGAAAACAAAACGCTTTTAAATTGGGGACCATTATCCACCATACAAATTTGTGGAACCCCGTAAACCAAAAACACATAATTTTCAATATATTCACAGATGCGTTGTGCAGAGGCATTGCGCATTGGGTGGATTAGAGTCAATTTGGTAAACCAATCACAGATGACTAAAAGAACTGTATTCCCTTGTTTTAAACGAGGAAAAGGACCAACAAATCGATAGAAAGGCATTGAAATGGGAAAGAGATCTGCTTTTCCTGGCCCATAAATCCATAATGATTAAATTGAGCAGATTTGCTTTCACAACAAATTTTACAATTGCGAATATATTTAGAAATGTCCGACTTCATTTTGGGCCAATAATATAACTCTTTAATCTTTGAAAAAGTTCTGAAAACTCCTAAATGAGCCAAGGTAGGGTCATCGTGACACTTTTGCAAAATCTCATTACGACTCGACTTTGGGACAACTAGTTTCCATTCCACCAAATTTGATTCAATTGATAAATTATTAGAAATATATTTATAAATTTTTCCATCTTCAACTCTCCAATCCGGATAAGAATCAGGTTTATTAGAAATTTCTGATAGCATCTTCTTGTACCAGTCATCGATATCATCAGAAGAAAATTTTAAAGAATTAATTTCAACAGGAGCTCTGGAAAGAGCATCAGGTACAACATGTAGTTTACCCTTCCTATGAATCACCTCATAATCAAACTGCTGAAGCTTAACGCTCCAACGCGCTAATCGACCTGAAGGATCTTTTAGGCTATTAAGCCAGATCAAAGAATGATGATTGGTAATAACCTTGAAGTGTGTGCCTTCTATGTAAGGCCTAAATTTCTGAATGCCAAAATGACAGCTAACAATTCCTTTCTGTCACCGAGTAATTTTCTCAGCCTTATTAAGAGCACGAGATGCGTAAGCAATTACCTTTCGTTGTCGCCCTCACCTTGAGTCAGCACAACTCCAACACCATAATTCGACGCATCACATTGTAAGTAGAAATGCTTAGTAAAGTCAGGGCTAGCCAAAATGGGAGCCTGGCCAAGACAAGCTTTAATTTTGCAAAGGATTTAAGAGCTTCTTCATTCCAGGTAATAGATTGAGACTTCCTTTTGCTTTTTAATAGGTCATTAATCGGAGCCAAAATTGTGGAAAAATCATTGATGAATCGACGATACCACGAACACATTCCAGTAAAACGTTTAATTTCTGTGGCTGTCTTAGGTAGCGGAAAATTGACTATAGCATCTATCTTAGAAGGATCGGTATGAAGACCGTCTTTATCAACAACATAACCCAAATATAATAACTTGGGTTTACAAAATTCACATTTTGAAAGATTAATGGTAAAATTTGCATCTCTAAGTCTTTTGTAAACTTCCTCTAAAATTTCAATATGTTCTTTAAAAGTACTCGATACGACAATAATATCATCTAAATAAACAAAAACATTTTGCGACAAGGAATGGCCAAAAATAGACTCCATGAGCCGCTGAAGCGTACTAGGCGCGTTGGTTAAACCCATAGCCATAACATTATACTCAAATAAACCTCGGCGAGGAACTGTAAAGGCAGTCTTTTCTCTACTCGCCGCGTCTAAAGGTATTTGCCAAAAAGCTTTCTTTAAATCAATAGAGGTTAAGTACCTGGCGTTGCGAAACCTATCAAGTATGTCATTTAAAAAAGGAAGAGGATACGCATCTTTTTTTGTTACAGAATTTAATTTTTTTGCATCAAAGCAAACACGAAATTCTCCCGACTTCTTCTTAACCAACAGCATCGGCGAATTCCAAGGACTAGAACTCGGGCTAATAATGCCTTGAGCCAGCATCTCATCAATCTCTTTATTTGCATGTGCTAGCATGGCAGGTGATAAAGGATAATAACGTTGTTTAATTGGAATAACATCGCCAGTAATAATAGTATTTTATCAGTTCGACCCAATTCTGGACGATCAAGTAAGTTAAATAAGGAAATAATACGAGTCAATTCGGATTTTTGACCTTCATCCAATTCATCAGCACATTTAATCATATGAAAAGTATCAATTTCAGAAGAACAAGCAAAAAATTCTTTTGTAGAAAAATCTACTTTTATTTCAAATAATTGGCAAAAATCTACACCAAGGGTAAGGGCATTCTCAATTGTATCAGAAACCAAAATTGATAATTCATGAGTAAGACCATTAACACAAAGTGGCAAAGTAATCTTACCAAGAATAGACTGTGAAGTACCATCAGCCGTAGAGAGTGACGAAAATTCATCGTTACGATTTAATTTTAAATCGTATTTGTCAATTAAAAATATTCTCGATTTCCCTAATATCGTGGTCGTTGCGCCAGAATCCAATAGAGCAACTAAATTATCGTTAAAAATTTTAACAGCGATATGAGGTCTGGAATCTCTTTCAGAATTATAGAAATTAGAAGAAATTTTAGTAGTTTGTAAAAAATTTTTGACTTTTTGAAGCCAATCGGGCCAAATATTTTTGTCAGCCAGCGCAAATTTTGGTGAAGAGGTACATCGGCTAACAAAATGACTCTTCGAAACTAGTTTTTTGACTTCTGGGAGCATTTTGGACAATCCAATGAAGTAGCATCGTGTTGTCCGCACAAATAACAAAATAATGCGCGCTTTTCGTCACAGGTATGAAATGAATAACCTAATTTTTTGCAGTTGAAACAAATTGTAGTAGACTTGGCAGTATTCGTTTTTGAGAAATTAGAAATATCAGTTCTTGCTACTATATTTTTTGTAGTAGGTGAAACAAGGACCCTAGGATTTGCACTGAATGGCAATCTGTTGGAAGTGGGAAGCTCCTCGACAGGTGCATGTCGTAATTTAATACCTTCCAAGGTTTTACATAAAGAGATTAGGTGCGAAATGTCCGTAACCTCAATCAAAGCCAATTGAGTGGCATAAAAAGATTGCAAATTTCTTTTAATAATTTTCAGTTGTTCGGAGTTTGCAATAGCTTCATCCAATTGAGCAAATAAATTTACCGTGGTAGAAATATAAACAATAAGGGACTCTTCAATTTTTTGTTTTCGCGCCTTTATGTCGGCCAATAAATTTTCATTGTAGTCCTCGGGGAGAAAGTCTTGTTTAAGTTTGTAAATTAATTCATCCCAGGAATGAACAGAGGAACGGGTGGCTCTAAACCAAGCCAGAGCCGAATCAGAAAATAGGTCAATGGCTCCTTCGAATAAATCTTCAGAAGAAACCTTCCGAGCAACCTGAAGCTCATTGCAACGTTGAATGAAAGATAAAACAGAAATATTTTTCGGATCACCCGTAAACTGGAGACCCCATTTGTAAATCGGAACCGCTGAACGAGTTTTATTAAGCGAGTCAATTAAGGTACTAAGGTCCTTAGTTGAAATACCAACTGAAGGCTCAGTGTGGGTGACAATGTTGGACGTAGAAGGTAGGTCTTTTCCGGTAGGAACATGAGTAGAGTCGCGATTAACACCTAAAGAAAAATACGTAAAGTTAGAATTAAATTCTTGTTCTTCATGGACTTGCTCTAACATTTCAATAGACTTAATACAACGAGAAAATATTTGTGAATGAAATGAAGAATATTCTTCATTGAAGGTTGTGTATGTTAACCTTCGATAGACGTGTGAAAGTCTGGTATGCAACCGTAAATATTCATTTTTCTTAGGAGTAATTTTATAAGAATGAAGCAAGGATTCCAATTCATTAATTTTTGTCCTAAACAATTTAATTCGTCTTTTGATTAATTTGAATTTTTCGTAGTTAGAAAAATTGAAACATCCATTTTTCTAATGCAAGTTTGGAACGTAATAATTTTCTTTTAACATCAACAGTTTTATCAGAAGGATCTGAATTTCGAATTAATAATTCGTGACTCAGCTCGTCAGCTTTTAAAGACTCTACTATAAACATTTTCAATAATAATATCAGTTCAATAAATTCAAAATACACGCATATGTTAACTCCACAAAAAAATTATAATGTACATTCAACCTGGCAAGTAAAAGCAAATGCTTCAGCACAACAATTCAAAAGTGTCTGCGTTAGTACAATTATGTTTGAAAATTGAGCAACGTAAAACGATACAAAATTCGAGCCCCAAGCGTTAGGCGCTAGTGTAAATAATTTACCTAATCAACCGTCCGTCGAGGGTCTGTAAAGACCAGTCAAGACGGTTAATTAAGGCCAGGCAGACTAAACTCAGCGGCGTAGGTCGTGGTTCAAACTCATAACTAAAACCTTGCTTGTACTTACCAAATATGCGATATGAATAAAAATCATCAATACATATATTAACAATGTATAATAAACATGGGCGCCAATCAGCGGAAAGGCACTGATACCTAATAAAAGTAATCATGAAATAAACTTCGTAGTTTAGAAAAAGCAATAACATTTTATTATAATCGACTTTCAGGAAAAGCATATTAAACAAATAAATAAAAGTTGGAACTCGAAATGCAAAAGCTCGGGCCCAACCGTAAATATTAACTTATCTAATAATTGTTATCAGGGACGTGCACGTGTTCACATATACCTAACCTTGCCTAAACTATGATTAATTAATCCTTTAATTAATTTAACAAAAAAACTTGAAACACAACTATGCAATAACCGTCTTTCAACACGTATCCGAGTACAAATTAAATAAAATTCCAGGGAATACCGCAGCTCTCTTCACTGATTATTTCAAACGCAATAAATTTACTGCAATATAACTCACCACAAAAAAGTAGACCGGCTAAGTCGCAACAACATGCTCCGCACACCGTCGTTAGCAATCTATGTAAAATTAATTAACGAGGGTTGCTTTGTTCAATTCATATAATGTAACATGTGCTGTAACCGAATGGTGAAACAGCCATCACAAAATAAAATCAGTCTTTCCTTACTATTCAATAATGATCTACATAAATCGATGTAGTATCCAAATGAAATTTATAGCAAAGTGTTACTTGCATTATTAAAATAAATGTCCTTTCAAACATAAATGAAATACTTACGTAGTTCTAAGCAACACATCTAAACACGTCTTCACCAAAGACACACATCAAAAAAGCCTCGAGAAGTCTTGCCGTTAATCATTTACATCTGCCCACATTCCTGACAAACCTCACAACTAATTGTCCAGGCACTGCAGCGTCACCATATGTTTAAATACCAGAAACTAAACCCTCTCAATACATTCGTATTGTAAATATTATGCGATACCCAGGTACCGTAGATGTAAAATGAAAGCTTTTAAAATATAGAAGCATTCGCTTGTCATGAGATTATTCCGACCACGGTCTATGCAGGCTTAATGTAACCCGTACATATAATAATTCAACCACGGTTCGTGAAATATACAAGTAATAATTAACATTGTGTCAACTATTAATACTATAATATTGCTGTACCGCAAGTAGCGTATACAAAATATTAAGCTTTAACAAGCTGATTATAAATCGGGTTGTTACAAGTTGCATAAAAATGTATAGAAAGTTGATGCTATAAAAGTTACAGATAGTTTAAAATTACAATAAAACCTCACTTTAATGGTATACCTTTAACCATCAATAAAGGGTAGTCTGAGCTAAATTTTAAACACTTGCACTAAATAATGCAACTCTTAAGTAGCTCGAAGAAACTTTGACCTACATCTCGAAACACCAAGTTACCACTAGCTATTTATGTCTCAAGATAACAACGCTCTCCGACAACATGGACCTATTACAGAATTATACGGCCATTGCTACGTTCAGGACGAACAGTATCAAACCGTATGAATACTAAAAATAACAAGCTTGCTAGGTGTGTGAAGTTAAATAAATACAGGATTTGTTTGAAATATATGTTTTATATAAATAATTCAATTAAAAATGTAGGAGTATCTTTTAGTTAAACGCATAGGCATACTTGCTCTGAATCTAAGTTTAGAATACAATATTTTTTATGATTATTTCAACTTGCTTCGAGATATTTACAATATTAACCTTTTCGAAGGATCCTTATTCATAGCATCAGTCATTGTTAAGTGGTACTAATTGCAAGTAATTCGATTTTGATGTGTACTCTATCTGCAAATACTTCATTTGGAAACGAAAACAAGTCTTTGTTACTTTTAAAAAACTGCGTTAAGAGCTTCCCATCTATTTCTAATTTAGAAACAATAATGGATGAGTCGCGAAACATTTCATTACCTCCGAAGCGCTTGGCAAGTATTATTTTCGTAATTCGAATACCAGTCTAGAACACAGTCTTTGTTTCGATGAAACATTTAATTCGTTACCTATCGATTCCACGTCAACCGAATACAAAAACTAGGAAGTAACTTTCAATAAATAACGCCGTTATTTTCGTAAACCATTTTATTACACTAGATTTTCTCTAGAAATCCCACTATCTAACACATTTGTTTCATTCGACAGTTAAAACGAACTCACTTTATCTAAAGCACTTTAAGCTCGTAACAAATGAATTGTAAGTTTAAGCAGCCACTGTTATGCACGTGTATTTCTCTTCCCTAGTAAGTACAAAAATGATTCAATCTAAAATGCTGTTATAAAGTGTAGTGTAGAAATCCGATAGTGAATCCGGGAGTGTTGCAAAGATTTCGACGTAAAAGGCTCCTATTTATCCCCGAGATATGTTGTGGATCTGGAAGGGGAAAGCAATCAGTCGACTCCCCTTTTCACGAGGACCTGAGGAAACGGGATATACGCTCCAGATGGAATTGCTATTAATAGATTCTTTTTTATTTGTGGATGATTACATTCAAGCCAAATAGTTTACTAGCGTCATCTTGTTTCATAGAAATGAATAATTATAACCATCACGGACCTCTAACCATTAGTGCTGGAGACAATGGTTTAATAATGGATTATTTGAACAGCTTGAAATTAAAGCTTCTTGTTTGCGGTTGCCGAAAGGGCTCACGTATGATGCGTTAATTACATTTAAAGTTTCCCCAACTACACTTAATAAGCATGACTAAGTATGACAATTATAGTAATCTAGGTGAAGTCGCGTAAAGTCGACTTCCATCGTACACAAAACACGAGTACGCCCTGCATAATAAATCACCTTACCTGTAACTGGTGTCAACACGCCTAACCTAAACTGTTAAGATTAGACATATAGACTAAAGTAAGAATGTGACAGTGATTAATGCGCTGAATTGACCCTTAGAATTTGAAAAGGGAACTTTCACCTAATACGGACTTGAAAAATAGTTTGGCTTATTAGTATACTCTGAAAGGGCTTTTAACCTGTCGCTGCTTCGTTCTTGAAATTTCCATTGAAATCCATATTCCCTTTAGCTAAGGGAATATATCATTTGTGTGTGTGCAAAGAGTGTAACTCTTTTCAAAAGTAATGATTTTGGCCCAAGCTAAATGGGCCCTGCAGTCAGAAGATTATTAAACGATGGGCAAATGGAGTTCTGAAAGCATGAACAAGGTGTCCAAAATTGATGGATTGCTTTCGTTCCATAACTGAAGTTGCCGTACTAGTTGTGTTTGCATTATCGGTCAGCATAATATGTTGTGTCAACGTTGAACGTAGCTCTACACTTAAATTAGCAACAGGACAATTTAAATGGCAAATAATGCTACAGTTGCTGTAGAGATCTCAAGCTGCAGCTGCCTTGTTTTCAAAGCAACCTCTCTAACTTGTGTATAGAAGCTATTTGTCAAAGGAGCATGAACGCAGCATAAATCAAGCACCAAACTGATTTAATTCTAAAAATTTCAATGAAGCTTTAAGGGTCTGACATTGATTGTGTTACATTGTATTACATTCTCAGTGTTGTTCAGAATGACGATACTCGCCCAATAAATTTTCCGTCGTTAGACGTCACAATGTCGTAAATGTCACTGACTTTTTATTAGACAAAGTATGTGTAAGTAGCTGTATTGTACCCTACATGATTTTATTGAATACAAATTTAAAGATTAATATCTAATAATCCTTATTACATTTATTCACCCACGTATTTGTGGTAATCAAAATTAATTTTTATTTGTTAAGCCAATAAAATGCTTTTCTTCTGTCTAGTTCTGATGTTTATTGAACGTTTTAAAAATTAATTTATTATCACGTTTATTGGTGACAGCTGTTACCTCCATTTATTGCATGTTATAGAAAGTCTTCATTATTCTTGCTAGAGATATGAAGTTGATTGACAAGAGTTTTTAAGTGATATATAGCACTTTTGGTTTTAAATTTGTTGTTGGATGGTGGGTTCTGAAGTTCTCAGCTGCGAAAGATGGTCTTTTTATGAGATATTACTGTATCTAAACTTGTATTACGAGGGTTCTCTTTTATATTTCGGGATTGTGTTAAACTAGTACTGCCATGTGGCAGTTCACGTTTCTATCATAAAGTTCGACATTTTTGTTATTTTTGTTATTTGTGCTATTTAACTTGAAGAACTTCATCTTGGCTAAAATGGAATTAAACCGTGAACATTTTGGAGCGATTATTTTTTACAACTTTAAACGTGAATTATCTCAGCATCAGTGCATCGACTTTTGGCGATAAAGTACCATCAAAGGCTACTGTTTATCGATGGTTTTCTGACTTCAATCGTGGCCTATGTTTGGATAAGGACGAATTTCATAAAGATTATACAAAATCAGTTGTTCTTTCGGAAAAAGTTAATGCTGTGCGTGAACTGACGCCTTCGGCATGCGACTTATCGTGATATTGAAGCATCCTTGCGCATTAGTGCGCCGAGCATACACTCGATATTGCATGAAAATTTGACCGTGGAAAGGATGTGTCCATGTTGGATCCCATATAATTTCATAAACGTTAAAAACGGGCTCGTGTCGATTGGTCAAAAGTAATGTTAAAAGAAAACGATCGCGGTGCTTTCAAACACGTTTACGACATCGTGAAAGGTGACGAATCGTGGATTTAAAAGCTTATGGATCCGAAAGTAAACAGGGGTCGACTATGTGGGTTTTTCAAAGTGAGACAAATCCAACAAAAGTGGTTTGTGCACAAAATACTTCCAAGTAAATGATCGCATGCTTTTCAGAAAAACTGAATATGTCATAACCGTTCCCTTAAAAAAAACGTAGAGCCGTCGGTTCTGAAGGGTTTGTTTACAAGTGGTAGTAGAGTATAATTGGGGCATCCACCGCCACATTTACTCCCAAAACCCACATTTACATGTAAATCCCCATAAGGAGCAATAAGGAGTGATCCCACATTTGCTCCCACATCTAAACCAAATAGTTTTCTTCGACTAGCCATTTTTTTATCTTTCATCTGAACCAAAAAGTTTTCTTCGACTAGCCATTTTTTTATCTTTCATCTGAACCAAAAAGTTTTCTTCGACTAGCCATTTTTTTATCTTTCATCTGAACCAAATAGTTTTCTTTGTCTAGCCAATGCATCTTTTGAGATAAACCTATCTTGTTTGGTATTAATTAACATTAGAATTTTCTCAGCTACCCGAATCTCTAGGAATTTTTCGATTGCATCACCCCTAAGGGAGCTACCCTGATTTTAAGATTTCTTACCTGTTGCGACTTTTGAGCGTTCTTATAAATTTTTTTATACATGCGATACATTAAATTAGCTTAGAATTTTACACACAACCCGAATCTGCAAACAGATTTGAAATCGGACCACACCCTGCAAAGTTACACATATACCCTCTGCGAGATAAATCTTTCTCCACATTTCCATCCACGAGATAAACCTACCTTGTTTGGTATCAATTAAGATTAGAATTTTCTCAGCTACCCGAATTTCTAAGAATTTTTTAGATAACGCCATCACCCAGCGACCAACCCTGATTTTAAGATTTCTTACCTGTAGCGACTTTTGATCGTTCTTATAAATTTTTTATACATGCAATACATCTTGTTAGGCTAGAATTTTATGTAGAATCCGAATCTGTAAACAGATTTAAAACAGGACCACCCCTTACCATTTTACACACACCCTCTAAATTATAACTTTCCTGCAGCTTATACCTAAAAGAAAATCTAAAACCATTCTTAAAACTTTTATTACAGACAATTTTTACTAATACAGTTTAAATTTTGTAAACCACATTTCTAAATACATATTCACAATTTTTATTTTGAACCTAGAACCTCTCATATCGGCTCATACTTATTAATATTTATTTCTAAATAGAGCACCTTTTCCAAAGACCAACCGGACCCGCATGTTTCAAATTCCTCTGATTTTGTTATTATGGTTTCGCTTAAGACCTCGTACATATTTTCCAGATTACTAGAAGACGTTATAACCACATTTTTGTGTTAAAGGATTTCACATCGGACTTCTCTTCCCCATTTTGGTGTAAACGCCGTAGAGTTCGCAGTAGACTTTATTGCTGTATGTTGTATTCTTTTTCATTTATTAATCGAATAAATCGCTCTTTCTGCTTCCAAAGAAACTCGGCACTCCATCGTCGACACTGGCATTCTTTATGCGATAGCTAGCCATACGGTTGTTAAACGCTGTGCTAACCATTTCTACACAATCGTCGCTAGTAGCGGTAACTGATGCATTTTATGTTTGTTGCTCCTTAAGTGTGCGGCATAGTAGTTTTTCCATTTCAAAATCGCATACTTTACACATAATTCGTGGTTGTTTCGTACAAGGCCCTTTAACAGCTGGCGGAGCTGAACGTTTACGGCTTAATGACATACCGTGCTGTTTTTCCTTGTGTCGCTGTAAGTTGCCCATTCTCGTAAAAGCGATACCGCAAGTCTCACAGTTTAAGTACTTTGCTGCGGACGGATGTATAAGCTTAACCTTGGACGATGTTACACCACAACATTTGTTCTGGTGCCGTTTGAGAGCATCCTCCTGGTAAAGTAGACGACACAGCTCGCATTTAAAAACGTTTGCAGATACCATTTTAGTACAAAACAAAATCCGCACTATAGCACTTGACTTGTAAGCGAACTAACTTATAACTAAAGAATTTACTCCAGCGTACCTGCTTTATGTACCCTATAGAATGCAAACCGAAGGTTTCCGAAGACACCCAAACGAAGTTGAGGATTCATCGGGGAACTAAATGACGTCATAATCCTTGCTGCTCGTCCAATACATTTAGCGTCAATGCATGCACCTGGTTCGCTTCGTCGATGGTGCGAATGCAGTTAGTAGAAACACCGGAAAACGTCTTCCATGTTATACGGATCGCGTGCATATTAAAAATCCAAAAGGGTGATAGCACACGCACACAAATTGTGTGCAAGTCGTGCTGTAGAAGATGCAGTGCTACTATAACCAAAACTTAATAAAAACACTTTAAACCATTACTAAGAAAATACCAACTTGTTGTCTACAGGATACTTACTAATAAAGTAATTTAATTTTAAATAACTTCTACGTCATACTTTTAGGAAATGGTGGGCTTGAATATTTTCCAAATGAATCACCAAGCGAAAGTATATGCTTAGCAGTATTTAAATTAACCATTAATTTCCCATTTTACGACCATGGTTAATTATAGATTAAAATTTAATTTGTGCACGTTCGAGCTTCTCGTAAACTAACATATTTTATAGCAACAATGCGTTGTATAATACATGCATACCCTTCTCGCGCTACTGCTATTCTTGTAATTGCTAGAAAAAGTCACTCTCCTTTACTGTTAAGACTGGGCAAAGCACCATTTTTTGTATACTTTCTATAGCACATCGCGCACTTTTCGTCTGATAATTATGCTTCTGTAGGCTTTACACTTTCGCATAGCGGTCGGCCGCATGTAATGATTTCTAGAACCGGTAAGTACTCGATATCGTCCAAATAGAGAATTAGATGCTCGATGTCTGTCAACTTCCAATTCCCTCGTAAAGGTAGCAAATACTCAGTCAATAATCCATTATACTTCGACCCGCTCCTGTTCTGATAATTTACAAACATTTTCAAACGACAATAGGCTGAGAATTTTTAAACCTCCGAGGATCTTTAAGTCGTGATCAATTACACATCCGAGCTACGCGTAAACTAACATATTTTGTAGCAACTGTATAATACATGCATACCCTTCTCTGCGCTACTGCTATTCTTGTAGTTGCTTGGAAAAGTCAGTCACCCTTTTACTGCTAGGGCCGCTAAAAAGCACCATTCCATACTTTCTTTATAAGTGTAGCACATCGCGTACTTTTGTCGGATAATTAAATCTTTTGTTTATGTAGGCATTTACACTTTCGCTTATTTAAACATCTAATACGATTGATTAACCACTTTCGATTATTCTAACGGAGACCACCATACGCACCGTTCTTTTTGAATCCAACGATCCTATGGGCTTCACGCACTAACACCTGACGTATTTTTCTTACTATTTGTTAAACAAAAACTACCGGTATCGCCATTGTGGACGTAAACAGATGTTTGTGGACGTGTACGAGAATATGTAACCATATACATTAACCAGTCTAAGCTATTTTATTTAGTCCACGAAAACTACTATTTTTCTAAACCACAATTAATAATCGTCTTTATAGGTTCCACATTTCGACCATTACCCAATGGCTGGTGCTACGTACATGGAAACTTTAATTTCTTATTGGAGAGAATTCTTATTCTCCCGCGCACTGCTGCGTAGTTGCATGTTCATTCCTTTTGGAGGTATATGCTCGTTATAGGTTGTAAGACCCTCGGTTTTACTTAACTACAATTCGTGAGACCCCTTTAATCTTTTTAATCGTATCTTTCTCGCCTACAATACAGTAGGACTTAACATTACTACCAACAAATTCTAATACTGGACCCCATTAAATACGTCTTTAATTTTCCTACAACTTTTTGTTGACAAGTGTTATATTGTATTTATTATACGCGGGTAGTCACTCTTTAAGATAAATATATTTTGCTAGGTATCAACTAATATTAAATTTTTCTAGGACCCCAAATCTGTAAAATAACCCATACAAAGTTATGCGTTTTAAAGACTAATTTTACCCATCTTTATTTAACTCCATCTTTAAAACCTTTTTCGCTAACCAAGACATATGCCTTAGCCAACCATCGCCGAGAAATCTAAAACCGCCGTGTCCCGCGAATACCACGTGGAGATAACACGTATACTCTGTCAACCAGGATAGAAGCCGGAAGGATTTGGAAGGTGGGAGAAGAACTTAAAATTATGGAATCTTAAAACTAATATATACAAATATAAACAACTATCTTATATCTTTACGCCCCCATGCGTAGATTGTTGTACTATTAGGAATGATGTACCTTTGTCATCTTCCTCGATAAACTAATTTTATTAATAAGCTGCGTATGCAAATCGTATTTTTACTCCGGATACATACGCAGGCAAGTACTCGATACCATCCAAATAAAGAATTGGATGCTTGGTGACTGTTAACATCCGCTTCCTCGTGTACGCCCAAACACATCCCAGCCCATGAGCACCCTGCGCATGCACACCTGCCCATGCGCACCCTGCGCGTACGCACCCTGCCCATGCGCGCTGCCCATGCGCCCCTCTCTGTGCGACTGCTATTTCGTGGTAACGTCACAGCCTTTTATAAATAAAGAACAATGTTATATACTATTATAAAATGTTTATTCTGACATTATACATAACAAATTTAAAATATTTAATGCCAAGCATGGGGTCATTTAAACTTAATTTTAATACAAAGTTATACACAGAAGACAGTCCTTTCTTTATGTTTGTTTGGAGTGGTTTTAATTTTATCTAATTTTATTCCAGCTTAAAATTTAAATCGATACCCAAGTCCTCTATCTCCTTTTCTAACCAATAGTTTGATACATAGAGACCGTCTAGGTTTTCGAATTGTAAATGTACCGAAGTTTGCCTCTATATTTAAAGTCTTTGATTCCGCCGACAACCAGATCCATTCCTTCGTGTAATTCTTGCAGCTTGTGACAATCTTTTAATCGCAGCTTTCCACTATATCCTGCATACGTATCTTGTTAGCTTGATCGACTTCTTCTTGTCGGTATTGGAGGAAATCCTTTTCTCCCACACACCGTTGTGTAGTTGCATATTCCACCACTTTTGGGAATATATGGTTGTTATAGGTTGTAAGACCCTCGGTTTTAAATGATCCGAAAGGTTCTTTACTAGGCAAATATACAATGTTTAACGGACCCCTTTGCGTGTGGTGTACGCAAAGATTACGAAACCCGCATTCCTTAGTTCGTCTTTGTTATCTGCCATTTTGATAAATACGTTTTTAGAATAACCTTTTAATAAGTATACGAATTTAGTACCATCCTTTTCTGCAAGAACGCCTACATAACTAAAAGAGTATTTCTTACTAACCGCAAATGCATACAACTTGTAGAAACCCGATGTATCTAAGTCAGTCCATCGGCACATAAAATAATCTTTTAATTCTTCCTCATTTTCTCTAATAAGATGTTCTTTGTCTAACACATCTTTGTATTGATCGCGTATTGTCGCAGTGTTTTCCATGTAGTCCAATTTTCGCCTTTTGCATCCATTTCCTCTAATTCCAGTTGTCTTTTCCTTCCACTTACAGCGTATGGTATACATTGGGGCAATTTCCTTTAGCGTAAACGGATAGAGTTTACTACCAATATTTACGCGTTGTCGTACAACCTCTGGACGAATGTTAGGCGTATCTATCAATCCCAAGTCCGAAATTACTATTTCTTTTGGAATTGTAGAATATGGTGTGGCAGATTGTGTAAAATATGTACTACCTGCTTTAATGTAGCACTTGTGTAAGATTTTTATTTTATCTTGGACATCTTCCTCTACTATCTCCAAATAATTTACAGGTAAATAGTTAAAACTAAAAGCCGAAAGCACATACTTTATCAATTTTTCCTTTTCCTCTGGTTTTTTGGACAACTTAATTTGCAAGCCCGTCAATTTCTTTGTATTGCCATTCCCCCAATACACGTACTGTAGCAGGTTATTATACACTAAACAGCAGCTATTTTGTAGCTTGTCCGATAGCTTACTCCACATTTTGGTAAGTGGTACCTAGTACATTGGCGCCTTTAGGAAGTATAACTTACTATCTTCCAATAAGGTTAAACAGTCTTTTAAGGGTTTATACACCCGTTCCGCACTGACATAGCTTCCAATTGCACAGTTGTATATTGTCGCTTCCAATCGCGTAATACCATGTTCTTTGGCCAAAGTAGACGCAAATGTTTCCTTAAACGTACATCTGGACAACGTAAAAATCTAGTATATGATTGCCAAGTTGTTTATTAACACCAGGACTTGTTATCTGGCACACAAATTTGTTGTAAATCTTAATTCTTGCATTGGTTGTTAGCCATGTTAAACAATCAATCCCCGCAGTTTTATCGTTGTCAACTATAATATTACACTTTTCTTCGTATTCGTCCTTATAGCAAAAGTTATGGTTTGTAGTTAAATAATTACACACTCCATCTTGCTAAATATGCCTGCAAAATCTTGGGTTACATCCATGTCAAAAGATAGAAATAATCTTTTCGACTTCGTCTAATATATCTGGTAGTTCCTCCAATAAAGTTTCCAACTTAACATCTGCTAGTTCCACTTTGAAAATTTTTTAATTTTTAAATTTCGATGTCTTCTTTTCCGATAATTTCTTTTACTCTCTGGCCATCTTGTTACTGCTTTCCAGAGAAAACGGAAGCTTAGCTTTAACACCATGCCTAGCGAAAACAAATCGGTTGAACTTTCTTCGTAGATAGCTGTTAAATGCACCACAAATTTCTTTTTAGGATAAACATCCGTTTGTTTGCAGATGCTTGTTCGGTGTCAGAAAGGTCGCAAATTTTAACCAACATTATATTGTCACAAAATGGTTCTGTAATTGGTGTGTAGTCCGCCAGTCAGCATCTTTTCGCCTTCGACATAACAAATATTACCAATATCTGTCACCAGATTATTGTTGCCATATTTTCTGCCAACAGCCATAATCCAAATCGCTCATTTGTCGGTTTCACTTTATTCCCAAGAAGTTGAGAAACGTTAATCACCTTGGAGACGCTCATGTTTAGTTTGCAAGGTACCTTTAGATAAAGGAAAATTTAATAGGTTGGGCCAGCGCCCGGCGCTGGCAACCTATTAAATTTTCCTTTAATCTAACCTAGGTCCACACTTGTTTTTAATGGAAAACTCATTAAAAGCAATTAGTGTTAATGGGTTTTAATGAGAAAACTCATTAAAAGCAATTAGGTCATATGGTTATGTGGTCATATGGTCATGTGGTCATGTGGTCATATGGTCATGTGGTCATATGGTCATATGGTCATGTGGTCATGTGGTCATGTGGTCATGTGGTCATATGGTCATGTGGTCATGTGGTCATATGGTCATATGGTCATGTGGTTATGTGAGCAGGAGATTAAATTTGGTATATAAGGAACCACATATATCCGGACATGTGTTGATGGCAACCCTGCCGACCTAGGTCGGATAACAAAACAGTTCCTAAACCAGAGAATGTAAGCGATATGGCTGTGTCCGACATATTCGACTATTTTCGGTAATATACGCCCCACTCTGTAGGATACATAAGGAACAGATTTTCGTATTCAATTTAGTATTTGACGGTAGCTAGAACGGTAAACATGAGCGTCTCCAAGGTGATTAACGTTTCTCAACTTCTTGGGAATAAAGTGAAACCGACAAATGAGCGATTTGGATTATGGCTGTTGGCAGAAAATATGTGCAACAATAATCTGGTAACAGATATTGGTAATATTTGTTATGTCGAAGGCGAAAGATGCTGACTGGGGACTACACACACCAATTACAGAACCATTTTGTGACAATATAATGTTGGTTAAAATTTGCGACCTTTTCTGACACCGAACAACATCTGCAAACAAAAGGATGTTTATCCTAAAAAGAAATTTGTGGTGCATTTAACAGCTATCTACGAAGAAAGTTCAACGATTTGTTTCCGCTAGGCATGGTGTTAAAGCTAAGCTTCCGTTTTCTTGGAAAGCATAACAAGATGGCCAGAGAGTAAAAGAAATTATCGGAAAAGAAGACATCGAATGCATTAATAAAAATTCCAAAATCCTATATGTGTTCCATACAAAGTGGAACTAGCAGATGTTGTTGGAAACTTTATTGGAGGAACTACCAGATATATTAGACGAAGTCGAAAAGATTATTTCTATCTTTTGACATGGATGTAACCCAAGATTTTGCGGCATATTTAGCAAGATGGAGATGTGTAATTATTTAACTACAAACCATAACTTTTGCTATAAGGCGAATACGAAGAAAAGTGTAATATTATAGTTGACAACGATAAAACTGGGGGATTGATTGTTTAACATGGCTAACAACCAATGCAAGAATTAAGATTACAACAAATTTGTGTGCAGATAACAAGTCCTGGTGTTAATAAACAACTTGGCAATCATATACTAGATTTTTACGTTGTCCAGATGTACGTTTAAGGGAAACATTTGCGTCTACTTTGGCCAAAGAACATGGTATTACGCGATTGGAAGCGACTTCAATGGCAATTAAGTTGACGGGTGTATAAACCCTTAAAAGACTGTTTAACTTATTGGAAGATAGTGTTATACTTCCTAAAGGCGCCAATGTACTGGTACCACTTCCAAAATGTGGAGTAAGCTATCGGACAAGCTACAAAATAGCTGCTGTTTAGTGTATAATAACCTGCTACAGTACGTGTATTGGGGAATGGAATACAAAGAAATTGACGGTTGCAAATTAAGTTGTCCAAAACCAAGGAAAGGAAAAATTGATAAAGTATGTGCTTTCGGCTTTAGTTTTAACTATTTACCTGTAAATTATTTGGAGATAGTAGAGGAAGATGTCCAAGAAAAATAAAAATCTTACACAAGTGCTACATTAAAGCAGGTAGTACATATTTTACACAATCTAACACCATATTCTACAATTCCAAAAGAAATAGTAATTTCGGACTTGGGATTGATAGATACGCCTAACATTCGTCCAGAGGTTGTACGACAACGCGTAAATATTGGTAGTAAACTCTATCCGTTTACGCTAAAGGAAATTGCCCCATTATGTATACCATACGCTGTAAGTGGAAGGAAAAGACAACTGGAATTAGAGGAAATGGATGCAAAAGGCGAAAATTGGACTACATGGAAAACACTGCGACAATACGCGATCAATACAAAGATGTGTTAGACAAAGAACATCTTATTAGAGAAAATGAGGAAGAATTAAAAGATTATTTTATGTGCCGATGGACTGACTTAGATACATCGGTTCTACAAGTTGTATGCATTTGCGGTTAGTAAGAAAGACCTTTTAGTTATGTAGGCGTTCTTGCAGAAAAGGATGGTACTAAATCCGTATACTTTTTAAAAGGTTATTCTAAAACGTATTTATCAAAATGGCAGATAACAAAGACGAACTAAGGAATGCGGGTTTCGTAATCTTTGGCGTACACCACACGCAAAGGGGTCCGTTAAACATTGTATATTTGCCTAGTAAAGAACCTTTCGGATCATTTAAAACCGAGGGTCTTACAACCTATAACAACCATATATTCCCAAAAGTGGTGGATATGCAACTACAAACGGTGTGTGGGAGAAAAGGATTTCCTCCAATACCGACAAGAAGAAGTCGATCAAGCTAAAAGATACGTATGCAGGATATAGTGGGAAAGCTGCGATTAAAAGATTGTCACAAGCTGCAAGAATTACACGAAGGAATGGATCTGGTTGTCGGCGGAATCAAAGACTTTAAATATAGAGGCAAACTTCGGTACATTTTACAATTCGAAAACCTAGACGGTCTCTATGTATCAAACTATTGGTTAGAAAAGGAGATAGAGGACTTGGGTATCGATTTAAATTTTAAGCTGGAATAAATTAGATAAAATTAAACCACCCAAACAAACATAAAGAAAGGACTGTCTTCTGTGTATAACTTTGTATTAAAATTAAGTTTAAATGACCCCATGCTTGGCATTAAATATTTTAAATTTGTTATGTATAATGTCGGAATAAACATTTTATAATAGTATATAACATTGTTCTTTATTTATAAAAGGCTGTGACGTTACCACGAAATAGCAGTCGCACAGAGAGGGGGCGCATGGGCAGCGCGCATGGGCAGGGTGCGTACGCGCAGGGTGCGCATGGGCGGGGGTGCATGCGCAGGGGTGCTCATGGGCTGGGATGTGTCTGGGCGTACACGAGGGAAGCGGATGTTAACAGTCACCAAGCATCCAATTCTTTATTTGGATGGTATCGAGTACTTGCCTGCGTATGTATCCGGAGTAAAAAATACGATTTGTATACGCAGCTTATTAATAAAATTAGTTTATCGAGGAAGATGACAAAAGGTACATCATTCCTAATAGTACAACAATCTACGCATGGGGCGTAAAGATATAAGATAGTTGTTTATATTTGTATATATTAGTTTTAAGATTCCATAATTTTTAAGTTCTTCTCCCACCTTCCAAATCCTTCCGGCTTCTATCCTGGTTGACAGAGTATACGTGTTATCTCCACGTGGTATTCGCGGGACACGGCGGTTTTAGATTTCTCGGGGATGGTTGGCTAAGGCATATGTCTTGTTAGCGAAAAAGGTTTTAAAGATGGAGTTAAATAAAGATGGGAAAAATTAGTCTTTAAAACGCATAACTTTGTATGGGTGGTCCTATTTAAAATCTGTTTACAATTTGGGGTCCCTAGAAAAATTTAATATTAGTTGATACCTAGCAAAATATATTTATCTTAAAAGAGTGACTACCCCGCGTATAATAAATACAATATAACACTTGTCAACAAAAAGTTGTAGGAAAATTAAAGACGTATTTAATGGGGATCCAGTATTAGAATTTGTTGGTAGTAATGTTAAGTCCTACTGTATTGTAGGCGAGAAAGATACGATTAAAAAGATTAAAGGGTCTCACGAATTGTAGTTAAGTAAAACCGAGGGTCTTACAACCTATAACGAGCATATACCTCCAAAAGGAATGAACATGCAACTACGCAGCAGTGCGCGGGAGAATAAGAATTCTCCAATAAGAAATTAAAGTTTCCATGTACGTAGCACCAGCCATTGGGTAATGGTCGAAATGTGGAACCTATAAAGACGATTATTAATTGTGGTTTAGAAAATAGTAGTTTTCGTGGACTAAATAAAATAGCTTAGACTGGTTAATGTATATGGTTACATATTCTCGTACACGTCCACAAACATCTGTTTACGTCCACAATGGCGATACCGGTAGTTTTGTTTAACAAATAGTAAGAAAATACGTCAGGTGTTAGTGCGTGAAGCCCATAGGATCGTTGGATTCAAAAGAACGGTGCGTATGGTGGTCTCCGTTAGAATAATCGAAAGTGGTTAATCAATCGTATTAGATGTTTAAATAAGCGAAAGTGTAAATGCCTACATAAACAAAGATTTAATTATCCGACAAAAGTACGCGATGTGCTACACTTATAAAGAAAGTATGGAATGGTGCTTTTAGCGGCCCTAGCAGTAAAAGGGTGACTGACTTTTCCAAGCAACTACAAGAATAGCAGTAGCGCAGAGAAGGGGTATGCATGTATTATACAGTTGCTACAAAATATGTTAGTTTACGCGTAGCTCGGATGTGTAATTGATCACGACTTAAAGATCCCTCGGAGGTTTAAAATTCTCGGCCTATTGTCGTTTGAAAAATGTTTGTAAATTATCAGAACAGGAGCGGGTCGAAGTATAATGGATTATTGACTGAGTATTTGCTACCTTTACGAGGAATTGGAAGTTGACAGACATCGAGCATCTAATTCTCTATTTGGACGATATCGAGTACTTACCGGTTCTAGAAATCATTACATGCGGCCGACCGCTATGCGAAAGTGTAAAAGCCTACAGAAGCATAATTATCAGACGAAAAGTGCGCGATGTGCTATAGAAAGTATACAAAAAATGGTGCTTTGCCCAGTCTTAACAGTAAAAAGGAGAGTGACTTTTTCTAGCAATTACAAGAATAGCAGTAGCGCAGAGAAGGGTATGCATGTATTATACAACGCATTGTTGCTATAAAATATGTTAGTTTACGAGAAGCTCGAACGTGCACAAATTAAATTTTAATCTATAATTAACCATGGTCGTAAAATGGGAAATTAATGGTTAATTTAAATACCGCTACATATACTTTCGCTTGGTGATTCATTTGGAAAATATTCAAGCCCACCATTTCCTAAAGTATGACGTAGAAGTTATTTAAAATTAAATTACTTTATTAGTAAGTATCCTGTAGACAGCAAGTTGGTATTTTCTTAGTAATGGTTTAAAGTGTTTTATTAAGTTTTTGGTTATAGTAGCACTGCATCTTCTACAGCACGACTTGCACACAATTTGTGTGCGTGTGCTATCACCCTTTGGATTTTTAATATGCACGCGATCCGTATAACATGGAAGACGTTTTCCGGTGTTTCTACTAACTGCATTCGCACCATCGACGAAGCGAACCAGGTGCATGCATTGACGCTAAATGTATTGGACGAGCAGCAAGGATTATGACGTCATTTAGTTCCCCGATGAATCCTCAACTTCGTTCGGTGTCTTCGGAAACCTTCGGTTTGCATTCTATAGGGTACATAAAGCAGGTACGCGAGTAAATCTTTAGTTATAAGTTAGTTCGCTTACAAGTCAAGTGCTATAGTGCGGATTTTGTTTTGTACTAAAATGGTATCTGCAAACGTTTTTAAATGCGAGCTGTGTCACGTCTACTTTACCAGGAGGGATGCCTCAAACGGCACCAGAACAAATGTTGTGGTGTAACATCGTCCGGTTGCTTATACATCCGTCCGCAGCAAAGTACTTAAACTGTGAGACTTGCGGTATCGCTTTTACGAGAATGGGCAACTTACAGCGACACAAGGAAAACAGCACGGTATGTCATTAAGCCGTAAACGTTCAGCTCCGCCAGCTGTTAAAGGGCCTTGTACGAAACAACCACGAATTATGTGTAAAGTATGCGATTTCGAAATGGAAAACTACCTATGCCGCACATTTAAGGAGCAACAAACATAAAATGCATCAGTTACCGCTACTAGCGACGATTGTGTAGAAATGGTTAGCACAGCGTTTAACAACCGTATGGCTAGCTATCGCATAAAGAACGCCAGTGTCGACGATGGAGTGCCCGAGTTTCTTTGGAAGCAGAAAGAGCGATTTATTCGATTAATAAATGAAAAAGAATGCAACATACAGCAATAAAAGTCTACTGCGAACTCTACGGCGTTTACACCAAAATGGGGAAGAGAAGTCCGATGTGAAATCCTTTAACACAAAAATGTGGTTATAACGTCTTCTAGTAATCTGGAAAATATGTACGAGGTCTTAAGCGAAACCATAAGAACAAAATCAGAGGAATTTGAAACATGCGGGTCCGGTTGGTCTTTAGAAAAGGTGCTCTATTTAGAAATAAATATTAATAAGTATGAGCCGATATGAGAAGTTCTAGGTTCAAAATAAAAATTGTGAATATGTATTTAGAAATGTGGTTTACAAAATTTAAACTGTATTAGTAAAATTGTCTGTAATAAAAAGTTTTAAGAATGGTTTTAGATTTTCTTTTAGGTATAAGCTGCAGGAAAGTTATAATTTAGAGGGTGTGTGTAAAATGGTAAGGGTGGTCCTGTTTTAAATCTGTTTACAGATTCGGATTCTACATAAAATTCTAGCCTAACAAGATGTATTGCATGTATAAAAATTTATAAGAACGATCAAAAGTCGCTACAGGTAAGAAATCTTAAAATCAGGGTAGGTCCCTGGGGATGGCGTTATCTAAAAATTCTTAGAAATTCCGGTAGCTGAGAAAATTCTAATCTTAATTGATACCAAACAAGGTAGGTTTATCTCGTGGATGGAAATGTGAGAAAGATTTATCTCGCAGAGGGTATATGTGTAACTTTGCAGGGTGTGGTCCGATTTCAAATCTGTTTGCAGATTCGGGTTGTGTAAAATTCTAAGCTAATTTAATGTATCGCATGTATAAAAATTTATAAGAACGCTCAAAAGTCGCAACAGGTAAGAAATCTTAAAATCAGGGTAGCTCCCTTGGGGTGATGCAATCGAAAAATTCCTAGAGATTCGGGTAGCTGAGAAAATTCTAATGTTAATTAATACCAAACAAGATAGGTTTATCTCAAAAGATGCATTGGCTAGACAAAGAAAACTATTTGGTTCAGATGAAAGATAAAAAATGGCTAGTCGAAGAAAACTTTTTGGTTCAGATGAAAGATAAAAAAATGGCTAGTCGAAGAAAACTATTTGGTTTAGATGTGGAGCAAATGTGGATCACTCCTCCACATTTGCTCCTTATGGTGATTTACATGTAAATGTGGGAGCAAATGTGGGTTTTGGGAGCAAATGTGGCGGTGGATGCCCCAATTATACTCTACTAGTGGTCTTGGAAGAAATAATAAAAACCAACCGCCACGGCGGATCATTGTCTACCACGATTATACGAACTTTTACAAATCGGCTTAACCAGCGATTTTTTAAGCACACAAAACGTCGATTTGGTGGGTCGTCCGCATAGTCCTGACTTTGTACACAATGACTTCTTTTTATTCTTGCATATCAAGAATAAATTGCGAAGGCAATGTTCTTTGACACCTGAAGAAAGGGTTTTTGCATTCAAAATCCATGTTTTTGGAAGTACTTCAACAAGGATGGAAAAACTGCTTTGAAGATTGGTTTAAACTTCAAAAACATGCAAAAGTGCTTTGATCCTCATAGAGAATATTTTGAAAAGCTTAAAGCCATTTTGGTTGATAAAAAATTGCTTTTATCTTAAATTTCGAAATATAAATAGCAATCCTGGTACTACAAAACTAAAAGAGAATTAAGATTTTTCTATTAAGTTTCTCGATCCTGAATTTTTGAAAAGTGTCATAAGATTCAACGAGTATATAAGTAAAGGTACATATTTTTGTGGTACAGGTTGTGTTTATGTTGTTTGTGTTATGTTTTTTTGTCTTGGGATTCACTATGCAACGGCAATCATGGCAATAGGCAAGATAATTTTATAGACAGTGCTTAATATCATGACATTTAGAATTTCGATGTTGCCCAAATTATTGTCCGCGTTTTCCTTTTTAATAAAACTGGATTCAGATAGGTTTATTTCTGAAAATTCAGTGGAACTCTTTAGTTATTTTTTCGTGTTCATATACTACCCACGACTACGTTCTTGATCTCTGTAGATTCGGTACTCAAGTTAGCCTAAATTCTTTGAGGATTTTTCCTTCATCTTTTATCCGATTGTCATTCAACTTTTGCTTGGGCTTCTTATTACAACAGGAAACTCTCGTTTCGTTGAGATTCCAAACTTACCACAGTTCATAGCACATCGTAATCCTTATATTCAAATTTTGGGATTATTTAAATAATCTTAGGTTATTCAATAGGGCAAAAGAAACGTAAAAGGTTAGAGCATAATCAATCTATGAACGAATGGCTGAATCCGTATTACCCTATATTTATTACATAGGCGCTTTTATATATAATACTGGAAACAAATATCACGTCATTTAATGTTGAAATTACTTTCTTTGCTGATATCTGAAACTATTTGATATTAATAAACACGATTCAGCATGCAAGCTTTGGAAAATATCTGCGTATTCAATGTGTGCGTGTGAAACTGGTGTCTCGTTTTTTGAAAACTCACAATTTATTAATAGTTATGAATCCTTTTTCAATAGTTCTAGAATTCCTGAAAGGTTAAATACATTAATAGTTTAGTTCATTAAAGCAAAAAATCGGTTCCAATACATTAAAATGCCAGCTTCACGCAGCGCCTCAGTGTGTTGCTATATGATTTCCGCGTCCAGAGACCTTAAAAACTCTTGCAAACAAGAGTTCTATAGAGTTCTCTGTCCCATAAAATCAAAAACAAATTGTTTTGATTAAAAAGAGTCTAATGATAATATAGTAATCAGCGTACTAACTAGACGATAGTACCCAAAACTCTTTAAGAAAATGCGTTAAAATGTTAAGAGTTATACGAAAAATATTTTATGTGAACGAGATTTCAGCTAGAGTCTCACCATATTATCAAAAAGTACATAGCGCTCGAGCATTATAAATTTATTAAAAATTGCTAAACCTACTTGTGCTCAAAACGTTTTAGAAAATGCTTTAGTATGTTGAGAGTTACGCTAGAAATATTTTAGGTGAATGGAAAACGAGGTTCCGACAAGTGTCTCATCTTATTATCGCAAGTACACCGCTCTTTATAAAATGCCGTAGTATGTTAAGACATATGATAAAATTTTAGATGAACGAAAATTGTAAGATATCGATTAGTTCGTTATATTTTTTCTCTATGTACAGTACTTTCAGGTGGTGTTTATTTATTTAAAATTCTTACAACGTTGCTATTATGCAGAACTCTTCAAAAAATTATTTTATATGTTAAGAGCTATATGAGAAGTATTTCAAATAAATGAGAAGTACGGTGTCGTGGCCAACATTTCATTCTTTTGAAGTAGGTCGCGAGTTACATATTCCCCTTATTAAAAATACATATAAGAATAAATGTGATTATTATGTTTTTGCAATAGCATGTTACATTGTAATAAATGAAGGTTATAATTAAAGGTTAATGAGAGTTCATGTCAGAAATAAGAAAGGAAACAACTGCTTTGTATTCCAGACGCAACCTGATACTGCAGGTACAGAAACAATGAACTGCAATAAAGAAGTCTTAATTAAAATTACTTAGAATAAGACACTATTCGTGTATCAAAAACTGCAGACAGCAAGATCTGCACTTTTCCACAAGATGAAGCGAGACCAATGGCTTCATAAATATGCAAGGAGCCCCTGATTGCCAGTCAGTCTTCAAACTTTATGACTTTAACATTGTTGGTAGTTTAAGCCACTTATTGATTGTTAAAATATTAACTTTGATTTTTTTTGTTAGCTAAATTAAGTCATGTTAACGAGCATAACGTACAAGTTGTTATAGAACAAATAAATCATTTTTGTAATTACCGTATTAAAGTAAATTTGATAGAAGTATTTTTGGAAATAAATGTTTTTTAAAAAAAAGCTCCCAAAGGCCCAAAATCTGTCTGGCGTTAGAGTAGAATTAACTTTATAAAAATAGTGCAAGAGCACTAGTGTCCGGAACTCTTTAGAAAATGTTTTTTCACACTTAAAGTCACTTGAGAACTCTTGGAAAAACAAGAACTCAGCTTCTAATGGCGTTTCGAGTCGGTACGCTGATTACTACATTATCACTAACCTATTTTTAATGATAATAATTTATGATTTACTTTATAGGGCAAAACTTATCTAAATTTTACACCGTCTAGGCGCGGAAATCATAACGTAAAGCTGTCGTCTAAATTTTTACTTTTTGAATGGAACTATTTACTTATTTTATGAGAAACCTTAAAACTGTTAAAATTGAAGTCTGAACTATTAATAAATTGTTAGTTTCCAAAAATTGAGACGCCATCTTTACATGTACAGATTATGACAACATATGTTTATCGCATTTAGTTGCGGCTCAACTGCAAAACCCGTTGTCATTTCCATAAGCAAAATATCAAAAAACACTTTAGCAAATTTTATTACACCCGCATATATTTGTATTAATTTATGCAATAGTTTTCAGTCATCGTCATTAGGTCTTAAGTCCTGGAACTGGTTAGACGCGTACCCTCACTGTGTCTTATTCCGAACTAACCTACACATTTCCCTGAAATTCCCACAGTCTACTTCCTTCAGTATATGTGTGCAAAAGTCTGATTTCGATATATCTCTACTTCGTTTTTTCTATATCTGCTTATAATATATTCCGTATTATTCCCCAAAATGCCCTAGAACGTACCTTGCCCCTCCATTTGTCCAATTTTTTTTTGTTTTCTACAGATATCTTTCTTCCTCTACTATTTCTATAACCTATTTGTTAGTAACCTTGTCTGTTCTTGTTCTCATGCCTATACATCTAAAGCACAACATTCTAGAAGGCTTCTATCTCCCTCTGTCTGCTTCTCCTACTGCCCCTATTTCATACACGTACTGTGCTGTGCTCCACGCATATGCTTTAAACAATTTTCTTTTCGTCTTATGTTTGTTGTTTTTGAACATATCCGCTGTTCTTTCTTGATAAATGCAGTTCGGTCACCTTCTATTGTTATACAGTTATATACTCTATTTCCCCGATATTCAGTAGTATGTGAAGGGGGCGTAAGCAGCATGTGGCTTCCGAGTCCCCCCCCAGCACTTGAACATTTGTCGACTTAATAGTTTTTCCAATGTATTATTTCGTATAATCAATATTAGTTGAAAATATTTCACAACCCACACCTGTACTTGTTTATAATAATCATCAGATTTAAGTGCACTTATTTTTTCGTCATTAGATTTCCGTCTTGAAACTAGTTGGACGGGTACCTCCACTTATTTATGTTCTGAGCTGGCCTACACAGTTCCCTGAAATTCCCACAACAGCCTAATATACAGCTCGGTTCCCCCTTCTATTGTTTTCTAATTATGTGTCCTGTTTCACCGAGATTCAGTGGTATCTGAAGGGGTTAAATAGTCTGTGGCTGCCAAAGATACCCAACACTTAGACATTTGCCGAATTAATAGTTTTTTAGTAAATACTTTTGTACAAATAACATTAGTTGAGAAGATTGCAAGACCAATACCTGTAGTTGTTTGTAATAATTTTTCGTCATTAGTTTTTCCATCTTGAGACTGGTTGGATGCGTACCTCCATCGATTTCTTTTCTGAGCTAGCCTACACATTTCTCTGTAATTCCCGCAGACTACATCTTTCACTATCTGTGTGTAATAGTCTAACCTATAGGTCTACCTCTACTTCTCTTTTTTCCTATCTCTGCTTCTAATATAGTCCGCACTATTCCCTCATCCTATCATCTTATTTCTCCTATTTTTACTGTTCTCCACATATTTTCTTTTTCCCCTAAAATTTCTAGTATTTTTTTGTTCTTAACTTTGTCTGTCCATGATATCTATCATACGTCTGTAGGCTTCACAGCCGTACAGTGCTGTGCTCCGCACATATGTTTTAAGAAATCTTTTCCTTGTTTCTATGTTGCTTTTGAACACAGTACTTGCTTTTTCTTGTTAAATGTAGCTCGACCTTATGCTAATCTTTGTTTTATATCTTTTGTGCTTTTTCTATCTTGCGTTATTAGGCTTCCTAGGTAGCAGACATCCTTAACCTCTTGTAAGTTCTCGTTACCTATTTATATTCTTGTTTTTGGTTTATTTTTCTCTCCTTTGCATACTAGAATCTTAGTTTTATTTTTGTTAAATTAAATACCATATCTTTCTATTAGAACTGTTTCCATTTCATTAAGAGCAGCTTCTAACTCGTCTTTGCTAGATGCTAATACCGCTATATCATCTGCAAATATAAGCATATCAATCTCTTGTGCCGCATAGTAATTCCAAATGTCTTCCTGTATTTGACATATATGTACAAGTTAAGAATTAATTGGGATAAGACACATCCCTGTCTCACCCCTTTCCTGCTGTATTTCTATTACCGCTGTATGCTCTTTGTATAAACTATGCATTATTCGTCTATCCCTAAAACTCATTTCAACCTTTTTGAGTATTTCGAACTTTTTTTTCCATTTTACATTGTCAAATGCTTTTTCCAGATATAAAAACCCTATATACACGCTTTCCCCCTTTTCTATTGTTTTCTCCAATATCACCCTTAGAGCTAAAATAATCTCTCGTGTTCACCTGTTTCGCCTAAACCCAAATTGATCTTCTCCTAGTGTTTCTTCAGCTTGTTTTTTCATTTGTCTTTGTACAATTCTAGTTAATATTTTTGACACGTGTGTTGTGAGACTTATTGTTCGAAAATTTTCACGTCTATCCGCGCCTCTCTTTTCTGGTATAGTGACTATGATGTTACGTTTGAGACCTTCGGGTATCTCGCCTGTCGCATACATATAGCTTACAAGTTGGAATAGACGTTGTGTTACTGCTTGTCCAGCGGCTTTTAGGTTTCTGCTTGCAACTTATCTGTACTCGGAACCTTACCATTTTTCAGACCCTTTAATGCTAATTCAAACTGATCTTGCAGTATAGGATACCCCATGTCATCATTTTCAATGTCTGATTCCTGTTCTAATGCCTTTAGTTCCTCTCCTGTATATAAATTCCCTATATATTCCTGCCATCTAATTTACATTTGTTTACATTTTCTATTATGATCTTTCCTCTCGCGTCCCTTATATTTTTGCTATACGGTTTTATATCCCTATAATTCATTTTAATTAGTTTGTATGCTTCGTCTGTCTTTCCTATTTCGATCTTAGTTTGTTCCTTTTTGCACTTTTTATCAATCCATTGTTCTTTAGCTTTCCTGCATTTCCGAATAATTTCCCATTTTATGGTTTTGTATCTCTATTTACCCGTTTCGTCTGATCTGTTTTTGTATTTTCGTCTTTCTTCTAATAAATTCAGGAAATCTTTTGTCATCCATGGTTTCTTATTTTCTTTTTGTGTATACCCCAGAATAACTATGGCCGCAATGTCTAGGCTGGATTTAATGTTATTCCGTTCTGTTTCTACTTCCTTAGCATCAGAAATTTTGCCGATATCTTTCGGCAATTCATTTGACTTTTTTTTAAGTCTTTCGTGGATATCTTTAAGATTTAGTTTCTCAAAGTCAAAGTGCCTTTTTCCATTCCTTCTTTTCCAAATTTTTTAATTTAAGAACGGCCTTCATAATTATGATGTTGTAGTCAGTGTCTATATCTGCTTCTGGAGAGCTTCTACAGTCTTTTACTTGATTCCGAAACCGTGGTCTAATTAGAATGTAATCTATTTGATATCTTCCTATATCCCCTGGCATCCTCCATGTGTATCGTCTTCTGTCATGATGCTGAAATAATGTGTTTGTGATGTTTAAATTGTTTTCGTCCCAAAATTCTACCAACCTATTTCCACTGTCGGTTCTCGTGCCTAAACCAAATAAACCAACTACCGCTCCTTCCCGACCCTCACTTCCACTGCATTCAAATTCCCGTAATTATTAAATTTTAATGTCCTTTTACGTATCCCAGTATGTCAACAAAATCTTTGTAGATCGCTTCTACCTCTTCCTCACTGTGGCTGGAGGTGGGCATGTATGTTTGTATTATTACTGTATTTACCGGTTTAGATTCTAGTTTAACCATGAGTACTCTATCGTTGTTTTGTAAGTAGTTTTCTACACAATGCCCTATCTTTTTTCGCATAACTATTCTCCACACTCGAATTTCCTTCCTCTGATACTGTATAAATTACCCTAAAGTCTCCACTCCAAAAATCCCCCGCCTTTGGCCACCGAACTTTGCTGATTTCTACTATGTCTAGTGCTAACCTATCCATTTCAATTTTTAAATTTTCTAGCTTACCTACGTGTTTCATACTTCTGACATTCCACGCTCCGATTGGCAGAATGTTCTCGATTTTTTTTTAAGTTTTCCGATCACATCCTCCAATGTAGTGCCCTCCCGGAGATCCAAATGGGGGACTATTTTACAGGCGGCTCAGTGACGTAGTTGGCATGCGTGTGACTACTACGCCCAAGCTCCCGGGTTCGAATGCCGACACGGTCCGCTAGAAAATTGTTTGGCTAGCATTTTTCACAAAAATACACCCTCGTTCAGATGAGAGGCAAAATGGAAGTCCCGTGTGTGAGTGTTGTCACGCACGTTAAAGCAAGGGTTCCGCAAAATTCCAAATTTTCCAGGTAAAGAAAACTCGCTTTCTGGCCAATATAGTACCTTCGGGTGGAGCATTGGAAAATCACATGCAAGGACTATTTTACCTCCGGAATCCTTCACCTCAGAGGAGGAGTACAATTTAAGTACGCTTTGTACTTAGGCGGTAATGTGGTGGTTTCCCGTTGTCTTCCACATTGCAGTAGTGTGTCCTAGAATGCCATACCGACCCCCTATGGTCTCTAGCAATCTAATTACCGAAAGAGCCGCTGCAGTCTTTGGGAACTTCTCTTAGTCTGGTTCCTCGCTAAAGACCCTACTTATTTGGCTCTTTAGATCACTGGAACGCGGAAGCTATTCCACCTGTTCTAGTACTCTAAAACTTGTTCAAGGTGCAGGTCTATGTGGAATGGTAGAAATCATGTATAGGGTTTTCATAATATTTTTGTTCATAAAATAGCATAAGCGGGTTTTATATAGACACTTTTCTATTTGAAATAGTTAACGTATGTTTGTATCCCGTATGTTTCAAACAATAATTGTGAATTGAACCTGTATGTATTCAATATCATTTACCTGTGCCTGGTTTAGTAAGTTCTAATTCACCTGCAAATGCTTCTTTTGGCCTCCTTTTAAGGCGTGTTCGTGTAGGAATATAATCAGGGATTCAAAAAGTACTTGAAATGTGAACATGGTGCGGCGTTAATTTTTTATCCATGGGACGGACATTGGTTCATTCGAGATCTCTGAGAGTGGCTTTGTGATTTTGATAGTTAGACAGTCTAGTGCAGAGGATCCCAACCTTTTCTGAACCACCGCCCCTCTACTGGAAAAAACTTCCAACGCCCCCTCCTCATCATAGTGCATTATAACGAATATTAAAATATTGTTGCATAGTATCTATCTATCTATCTATCTATCTATCTATCTATCTATCTATCTATATATATATATATATATATATATATATATATTATATATATATATATCTATATATATATATATATATATATATATATATATATACATAGATACTCATATACGAACGTTGCACTTTTGACTGCTATTACGAGCGTTCACTAAAGCGTTGGACAAGGTATATATATTAAAAATCGCAAAAGTAAACCTTAATTAAAACGACTATCAAATGTAGTACAAACTTGTTTATTAAAAACTTAAATATGAATACATAATGAACAGAAAAAAGATTAAGAAGAAAAATTAATGAGATAGTTGAGGCTGGTGAAGTTTTAACAATTTGCTAATGTCGGGTTCCAATTTCGTTAACATCAGCCGCAAATCGCCACGTTCAGTAATGTGCAGTCTGTTCCTTTTCTTAGACAATAAATTAGCTACTGCACTGAACCCACGCTCAGCCAAATAAGATGAAGGAAATGCAATTAAAAATATCTGTACTCTTGACCACAATCCAGGGTAAAGAACTGGTATTGGTTTTGAAGCTAGAACTCTTGATATCCATTTCTGAATTTTACTTTTAGTTCTTCGTTAGTTGTGAGTTCTACGAGTTCCTCTTCTAAATTTGATGATTCTGCTGTATCTGCATTTGCGAAAGGATCTAAAACCCAACCCGGTATATTCATGTTTAAAATATCCTGGAATCGCTCCACACAATCAACATGAAGAACGTCCAAGTGTTGGCAGTAAGTAAGTAAATCTTCATGTTTTGCAGAGACTGCTGATAATGTGGGAAAGTGGCTGTATTCACCTCTCCCTAGATTTCGTTTGAATAGAAGAAGTTTTCCCACAAAAGCAGCTATGACGTTTTTGTTTTAATTAAATTCAATTCGTCACCTTGCAATTGTAAATTGACTTCATTAAATATTTTAAACAAGTCTGTCAAATAAGCGATGTCATTTTTATGTATAATCAGGTTTTCGCGCAATTTTTCGTTTCTGTTTTCAAGAAAGTCCAGTACTGAATCAAATAGTTGAAAAAACGGTTCAAACAAGTACCTTTTGAGAGCCAACGAACTTCTGTGCAGCAGCAAGCGATTGTAATCTTCATCATTTTCACTACAAAGTTGGCTAAATAATCTGTCATGCAATGAATTGCTTCTAATCGTATTTACTGCTCTAATAACGTAATGAAGCGACGAATGCAAACGTTCGTTCAGATTTTTTGCAACCAAGTGCTGACGATGAATAATACAATGTATAGCGAGTACATTTGGTACTGCTTGTTTCAAATGAGCTATGAAACCCTTATGACGTCCCGTCATTGCTGGAGCACCATCAGTAGCTGCCGACAAAATATTATGCATAGGTATTTCTTTCTCTTGAAAAACGTACTCATGGTATTAAATATCGTTTCTCCTTTGTATCAGTTTCCAAATTTTTGCAAATAATAACTCTTGATAAATTTTTTCGTCTTTTATGAACCGAACGTATGATAACAGCAGTACTTCGTTATTTGGTAGAGTGGATTCATCAAGTTGAATGGAAAAATTGCAAGTTTTAAGTAATCGCATAATGATATTTCAACGTCTTGAGCCATTTCGTCTATTCTCCTTTGCACTGAGTTATTACTCAGAGGAATTTTTCTGATGACATCTGCCGATGTCTTATGATGAAGAACAGTTTTATTACCTCTCTGACTGCCGGCAAGATAAGTTCCTCGCCAATGGTATGTGGTTTTCCCGTTTTGCGATTAACAATGAAATGTTATATGATGCTCGTAGTCCATCATCTTCTTGTTTAGAAGACGACGCAAATAGGTTTGATATAGTTGGCTGTTTCAAATATTTCTTCTGCAGTTCTTGAAAATAGGACAAATCTTTGTCCTTTTATCAGTATGCATTTTATTTAAATGTTCTTGTAGCCTAGAAGGCTTCATGGCTTCATTTGAGAAAACTTTTGGCAAAGTAAACACATGGGTAATGATGGGTTTACAGGAGAGTGCGTAAATCCATATTTCAAATACAAAAGACTGTACTGCCGGCATTTCTTCTTAGATTCAGACATTTTGAAATCCAAAACTTGCCACGGTTTAAAATAAATTAACTTTTCAACGAATTTATAGATAATTATAAAATTAATGGTTATAATGACTTATATAACTTATCACTCACGAACATGGATTATTTGCGAAGCACACAAAATAATAACACATTCCTAGAGCTATCCCTGCCTTTTATACGTTTGATTTCATACAAGCATCAACTTGTATGTTTTATCTTGTTTGCGATGCCGGTGCACTTTGTAAGCAAGTCATATCGCGTCTTTGCTTATCAACTTGCAAAGACTTGTTGCGGACAATATTAAACGGAATTAGGTATTCATAGACCTAATGCTGAATTAAATGTTTTAAAGTATATTTTCTCGATAACAATAACATAGACATTTTAGATAGCTAAATAAACTGTCTATTCATGCCAACTAGGTATTTTCAAAGTATTTGAATATATTTATTTTCTAAAAAGGTAAGTACGTCACGAACGCCCCCCTTGATCCTCCTAACGCCCCCCTTTTGCCCCTGTGCTCGCTACCGCCCCCTTTGAAAGCTACAGCGCCCACTGGGGGGGCGGTACCGCCCCCGTTGGGAACCTATGGTCTAGTGGATCTGACTAAGTGAATTTAATTTGCGTTTTTCGTGTGATTAGTCAGATGAACACAATAGCTGTTTATATTTATTAAAGCGTTTGGTTCATTAACAATCAATCACTTATTTGGATCCAAGCTACCCATGATTAGTTCCTGTTAGTATGTTAGCTGGTGCAAGTTATATTAATAGATACTTTATCTGATCGTTGTAGTTCGCGTTTTGTTAACGGGATCATTATAATGTGTATAAAATACAGAACTTTATTCTGTAAATGTTCATGCAATAAGTAGGTTACTTTTATATTTCAACCCCTGTTTAATAAATTTTTGTGTTGATTAAAAAAAATCATATCTTTCGTAAAGTACATATTTTAGAAGCACTTATTCTTTTAATTAATTGAAGTCTAACCACTCGGCTGATTGTCATATCTCAGAGCTCTCCTTTCTTCTACCGTCTTTTGTTATTATTCTTTTACTCCGGGTTTAATAATATTCACTAAATATAATCGTAAAACTTTATGAGTTAATTTTCTATTTGTTTCCCCCTTATTTATTTCTTATTTGGACAAGTTATTATATTCAGTAAGTAGTACTGTGCCTGACGGCGATTTTCTTGTTATCCTATCAACCTTTATTAAACTTTGCTTATTTTTTTGCGCTACCCTAGTGTTTTTGTGTTAAGTAAAACCTGTCACTACTCACTCAAAACTCAAATATGCGAAATACTATATATACAGAACTAACGGTAAAGGACCTCACAATATGTAAATTCTATGCATGCAAATCTTAACACCCGATTGACTACAGTTAACGTAACTTGTCACAAAATCGAGATGGCGGCCCTGTATGTTCGATGGTGGAAAATCGAAGTAAAAAAGAACCAATACGTAAATATTTTTGTCAACCCAAGCAAATAAATTTCGAAATGCAATAAATGCATTTCAGAAATTAAAATTGCCCTTTTTCTGGTATTCTCAAAGACAAATACACCTGATTTTATTTTCTCCACAAAGCATATTCTTTTCGTATACTCGAACTTTATACAAATCAATGCATGCCCATTCACGATTTCGTAAACCCTACTGAGCGCGGATTAGGACTAATAATAAATGTTTATCAAAAGCGTTCGTATTTGGGAGGCTACTAAGTAAATTAAATATAATTTTGATTTTTTGCCAAATGTGTTCCATTTTCTCGTTTGAGGGTTTCAGAAATTTTCTTAGATTCTCTAACATTTTAAATTACACTAAAATCTTCTGTCCAAACATTCTCTACTATTTAAACGCCAATGAAATCAATCAATTAGTTAAACTCTACCCATTGAACTACAAAAGAATAGATTTACGATAATCCGTTTCACGTAAGAAGTTTCTTTTATAGAGACCGGATGTCAATAAAGATATCTTTAATAATTTCAAGCTTTATTAAAAACATATTAACATTTTCTGTTGTGATAATTATTATAGTATATAGTGCATATTCTGATCTTTCTTGCATCTAGTAATGTATACTATTGGTTACACAAAACACATAATTTTCCTGTCTCATCCGCTGTGGCATAGTCACCATCAATGGGAGCAACAGCATCAGCGATGCTTTGCATCAAGCAAGTAATGTTCCGTATCCTTTTCTATACACAATGTCTTTATCACAGCCCCACAGAAAAATCTAGGGGCGTGAAATCAAGTGAACAAGTTAGCCAGAAAATTTCATCACCCCTTGGGAATCATTGGTATGGAACAGTTTTATCCAGGAGCTAAAAAAAAATCGAAATTCAAATGTGGTGATGTATTATCTTGCTAGTCGAAAACTTTTGCCTGACATTAAGTTATAGTATCACATATTTAGCTAAAAAGTTAAGGTAAAATTTTTTAGTAATTGTTTTATCCGCGAATTATATATAATTCCACGCCACATGTTCACTTTTAGACAATTTCGGTGATATTCCATTGACGTCTGTGGGTTTTCTGCCCCAAAATTCTCGCATCGTGTGTTACAGTTTCCATGAATTATGAATGATTGCTCTGTTGCAAAACAAACTTCGTTGATAACGGTTGCGTCCTCAGATATTCGAAAAACCAAATCACTGTAGCGGCTTTCTCTTTGGTTCATCGTTTGACTGACGGGACGCAAGAGTTGAATTTTATAAACATATAATTGGCCTTTCTTGTAAAGAACTTGATGCACTATTGACGGCCGCAGCTGTAGTCCTCCGGCGGCATAAAGGTTTGCTTTATGCCTTAGATATTTTACCGTGAGATGTTTTTCGTACATTCTTTACTTTAGCTAATACAGAACCGATCTCCATAAATTTCTTGTACCATTTACAAATTAACTAAAGCAATGGTGGGTGTTCTTCATACTTCTGTAGATTTACTGAGTCCGGTATCCTGTCTGTTCCACTAAAGTACACCAATATTATTGAGCAATTGCTGGAGCAGTGGTCATTTATATATGTGAAAGTAGAACCTCTTTGTTTAAAATGTTGCCTAAAATATACAAATCAAATCCTAATTCAAACTTTAACAACAACTAAGTACAAAACTAAACTTTATTAACATTTAATCATTTGTATGTTTAGTAATTTTTTAAAATTGTGAAGACGCTCAATGTACTGTATAACCAAGCCACTTGATTCTTGAAAATAAACAGCTGCAGCTTATAAAGATCTTCTCAAGATGCGATCTTAATTATGATAATTTGTATAGTATTCAATGAAATAGCTTTAGTCCAAACACGAGTCTTCACGGGTCGCTGCTATTTTTCCCTTGTCCAAGAATTCCACAGTATTACATTTTGTGAAATATTGATATTTGCAGTTTGCAGATTATGTAAGAATATTTGTTGAAGTAGACAGTTTTCAAGGTTTTCGTTTACTACAACAACAAATTAATGTCATGCAGGGTTAACATTTTGCAAATAGTCTGCATATTGCTAAATAAACATCAACCCAATATATACCTAGTTTATATTGGGATTTTGCATGTTTTTAAGTATTGTTCTGCCATGTATTATACTACTGTGCCTATCTTGTATTGAAAAATTTGATCTTAAGTGCATTGTTATATGCATTACGCTGGTTTCAAGCCAAACAGTGTGAACTCTTGTAAACGTTGTAAAAATTAGTGAACCACTTTAAATCTACAGAAAGTCTGCTCAAGCGAGGAGCTATAACAGCAACTACGTGCAGGCAAAAATGCAATAGATCTGTTTTAGCCCAAAGTGCGTACATACCAAAATACGTTAGGCAAGCTTTGATCCAATCAGTAAATCGGTCACTTGGTTGCAAAAAAGTGGGGCTATTTTAAATCCACATTAGGTTTTGCTCAAGCGTGGATTTAAAAATGTAGGTTGACTGCAAAATATATGGACACCAGTTTCAGTCTAGTACGTGTTCACTGTTGTGATGCGTCTTAAAGGTAGGTAGAGATAGAGTGTAATTATCACGGGATATGGATGCTATATAAGTAGACTGATCCTAATGACAATTTAACCAGTCGAATCTGAACTGCATTTTTCAAACATATACTAACATGCATATAATCGATATTCAGCGGTTTAATTAAAAATAATGAATTTGTATATAAAGAGGTTGCGCTTAAGGACTAGTTGGATAACGATATTTGGCATCAAATTTTTAAATTGTTAATGCAGACTAACTGTTTGAGTGAAGATCATATACAACATAACGCCAAGAAAACAAAGATTATTCAAGGTCTTTCCTGAGACGGATCATCTACAGCTGAAGTGGGATCTTCATACATATCTTTGTATTTAAAGCAAACTGTCAGATAAGGCGAAGAATGTCAGTGAAGGGTTTTGAAAAGCAGAGTGGTTTGAAACATACCTGCTGGAGAACATTGTAACTGATATGCGTACACTCGGCTGTCCTAAGCTGTTAGAATTAAAATGCAGCACCTGCTTATGTATTCGCCCATAGCTGTAGACACGGCTCTAATAAGTACAAAACAACATACAATAGGTACTATTAAAAAATGGTAGAATAAAAATGTATAGATGTTAGATGTGTTGTGTGATATTTATTATAGCTTAATTTTACAAGAGTAGACCTGATAAATATTAGCAGTACTATATATAACGAACGTAATTTTTGTTTATCCAACTATTGTGTGCTAGAGAAATCTAATCCTTTTACAGAGACTTTATTTATTTTTTACTTGAACTTTTCGACAAGGTATGCTCCTGGATGTTTAATCTTTGGCAATTTAATTTCATAAAATACTCCTTTGATTTCTTTTCTGTTTCGATCGTCTTAGACGTATTTTGTTCTTGTTAGATTTGATAAGTTTACCTTTTTAATCTTAAATACTTTATTTGACTAGTTAGTGTGTGTATCCTTTTTAAAACGTCCTAGGGTTTAGTTATCCTTTAGTGTTTGTAATAGAGTAATTTTACAAGTTTGTTTATTGCAATTTCTCACTTTTACAGTTTTACTCCTGTTGCTTCACAATAATGCTAAAATTTGTTATTGAATTGTAATAACAATTCAAGCTGAACAAGCGACACATTTAATATTCTTGTGAAGTCATTTAGCATTTGAGATATTTTTCAAGAATGTACATCTTGGATTTCTTGCAATAAAAAGCTTATTATTTTTTCAAGATGCTACGTCTTTGAGGTTACTTATCAACTATACTTACTTGGCGTCACATGTTTAGAATTTTAGTACATTTACCCCAAAGTTCGGAAAAAATATATTTGTTTGCTGCTGCAAAACACTTATTAGGATTCCAGAAGTATTAACTTAACAATACAAAAGCTTTACGCCGATGCAAACTGGTTTATGAACTTTGGACTTTCGACGTTTAAAAAAGTTTTTCAAAGTAGCAAACCTTTTACATTATATGAGACGAGTTGAGGGCTTTCCTTCTAATTTAATTGCTTTTCCCTTATTGTAATAGCCGTATAACTAGCAAAAATTTGCAATGTCAATTACACATATAGTAAAGCCAGCCATAGGTCACGTGTGCCGTAATATGTACTCGCGGTTTGATTCAAGAACGTTGCTATATAACCCTGGAAGTATAAAAAAAATATGTTGATCACGTGTCAAATCATAGTACATTACACAGTATATTGGAAAATAGCGCCATTTTTATACATATTTCAGAATAGCACAACATGTCAACCCTTTGTTCGATTTTAGGTTTCGAGAGTTTGTTTTATTCGTTATCTACATTTAAAAATAAAATTTTTTAAACGAATTTTTGACAATCACCAGTTCTCGAGACGTCGAGGTTTTTTTATTTTGTTTTGCCGACATAACGGTAAACAAAACACGATGTAAGCACTGCGATTAAAAATAATATTTCTAATTCATTTAATAAGGTTACAATTAACTTTGTAATGTTTTAATTAAAAACCAAAATAAAATAAATGGTAAAACTTTAAGAAATATATAATTTTTCTTTGTTAACAGTTATTTTAATATTTAAATGCTTCCTCATTGTTAAGGATTGTTGCACAACGCCTTTTAATTGTAACCACAGAACGCACAACACTTTAATTTCAATACTCTACAAAGGCATACATTTTCTCGAAAACATTTTTGGTACTAGCACAGGTCCTCGGATTCTATGCGACCGCAAGTTAGTTCTAGTATAATCTCTAATTCCATTTCAATGTACCCATAGTCGATAGAATTGAGTGATGCCGCGTTTTCTAAAGCATGCTTCTATTTATAACATTTTACGTAACATCTTGTAATATACAAATTTATAGAGGCTTCATGTTGGGACCTATTTCTGAAAGTTTTTAACTTTTTTGTAGTGATACTGATAATAGCAATGTACATTCAACGTTTTCAATTTTGAACCAAGTGTACGAATCCAGAATTCGCCTGCCTTTCTTTCTGCATCTTTATCATGGGTCTTTTTACCAAAATCTAATAAACTTTTGGTACGCTCAATTGTACCCCGCTAAATATTTTCATTCGATTTATGATTTTGTTGAAATATTCCCACGCTTCCGCTTTGATTTCTGTGTATCTACCTGCTATAGAAAACGTCCCTGATCACGCTTTATAATTTATTAAATCGATTTGTTCCTATTAAACACCTCATAATAAAATTGAAACAAGTATATGTTCAACACTCTGTAGAATGTTATTAGTGTTTTTAGTGTAAGTCAAAATAACACCGCAAATATACTCGGTTATCTACAACTTTGCTTTTTGAAAGAATATGTTCGTTATATTTATAATTAATAGTGCAGGTTTGAATAGCTTTAATTTTCTAGCTGTGATTAACAAAGGCAATTGTATTCAAATTTGTCGGTTTATTTTATCTATTTATGCATAAAAAAGACTCTAGAAGTGTTATTTTGACATGTGGTACCCTAAAAGTTGAATCGATTATGATCGTTTCCAAAACTGGGTTCACTTTGATCCTGCTTTCCATCCTAGTATGCATCTTATGCGTGGCTGATTCTGTTACTCCAAGATCGATGCACGTCTGCTACACGATATATATCTTCTGTGCATCGCTTTTTTTTACGTAGACCCGCTGTTGCAAGTATGATCGCAGCCTTAATGGTTCGAACTACCGTGAAGACAACCGCTCAGTAAGCGAGTCACGGTGTTTTGCGGGTTGAGCGATTTAGATGCAAAATAAAGCAATGTAGGTATCGCTGCACATGGAGGTATGTTGCGATCTTTTCTTGTATCGCATTTCTCTATTTGATGTTTGTGCTTAACAAAATCCGCTTCGAAATTAGCTTCGCTAACGCTTCTTGATGCTTTTTCTTAAAATGATTACTGAAATTTGTTCTGCATTTAATATTTTTAACTAAACATAGTTGTTTTACGAAAGTATAAGCATTCCTTTTTCCCGATTGGTTTTACACGTAACAATATGATACTTTCTTAAAAAAATTATTACTAGAATTTGTTCTGCATTTTATACTTTTAACTGAATACACTTGTTATACAAATGTGTAAGCAGTATTTTTTTAATTACATGCAACATACGAAACGCGCACTTCGTTTCTACAGTATTAAAATTGTCCATAAGTTAAAATTTTTTTTTCTTTGTTGGTTTAAATAGAAATTTTTATTTTTATTGTATATTAAAACTCGATGGCAATGTCATTTCTTTGTCTAAGTGAACCATCCTACTCTCCGCATTTGTAGTTTGCCCAGTATTTCTAAATTCCCTTGTATTTTTATACGTAATCGTAATTCGTGTGGACCCTTTCTGCGCTTTCCTTTCTGTTTCTGTCTGAACCGTGCGTTTTACCGTTGCAAGTTCTTCAGCAATTATTCAGCCACCTTTACGTTTGCTTGTTTAGTACCTATTTTGCTGGTGGTGTCGCAACCTGTCAGTAAATGTATTGCTGGTAAGGTTTCCAAAACAAAATTAATAACAGTATCGTGCATTGCTAATATATGTAGAGGCACATGCCGCGTTGCTTTACATACTGTTACACGTTTATTTTTGAGTTAGAACTTTGTATTAAATTGCAAGTGTATTTGAAGAGAATTCTACTCTTTATTTTATTTTATTTTATACAGGTTTCTACGGTTTACTGCTCGATGGTTACGTTGTCGTGGAAACGAACGTCAAGAGCTTTGATTATAGTTTGAATATTTGCTAATCCTGTTATTTTTCATTCCTTGTATTATTATGCATTGGCAGTGAATTTGGCTTTAACTTAAGAATACGTTTATCTGAGTTATTTGATGTATTCATTATGTTAGTTGAAGAGTAATTATATAGATTAATGTAATATGTATACAAGTGTTAGTAATTCTTATCTACAAATGGGTTTTAAAGCGTTTAGGTGTCATTACACCCTCGTATGTGCGCGACTGGTCGTGTTTAACTTAGTCTCTCATTGCATTTCCGTTCTAGTGACGTTTGGGGTTTGTAGTGTAATCCTAGCCTTTTTAAATCGCTTGATATTTGGTTGTAACTTCGTTCGGTGTCAGCTGCCAACTGGTTAAAATAGCCTGAAATTCAGTTTTTATAATAATTCTTTCAAGTCTTAAGTAGGAATGATTAAGTTGGAATAAAATGGGTTCCCATAGTAATACTTGTACAGTATGGTGTGATCTGTCGACCAGTTCAGAGTGGTGTTGGTCTAGTGATGCTTTAAGGCCTTTGGTTGTGGCTTTTCCGTTTGGAATTCCGTGTTGGATGTGTGCAAGTAGCCCGGATATTTGGACTCTGGAATCTTAGCGATTACCTTTGCGAGATGTGATTGTAAGTACATCTCTATTATTTGGTTTACTTATTTTGGTTTATATTTCAAAATGTCACTTAACCTACATGTAGATAGATTAGAAAAGAATGATTTAAAATATGAATTGTTTGTACGTAATATAACAGAATCAGATTTAGGAGTAGATGAATTACATAAATGTTTGGAAGAATGTCTCGCTGTTGAAAAAGATAGTGTTGTGGTATATTCTTTTACAGCTAAAGCCAGTAGTGAACGAAAGAATTGTGAGGTCAAGATTGAGCAAGTTTCAGAATTGTTAGATTTTTTGGTAATGTTAATGAAGCTAAGAAATTAAAAGCTAAATTAGCACATTTAGTAAGCAAGTTAAGTAAAATTTCTAGCGATGAGGAAACAATTGTTAAAAAACGGTCAAATTTATTAGGACAGGTTATGATTCAGGTTGCTGACTTTAATTCTAAATTACCTCAAAGTAATTTAAATTATGGTAATTGATCTTAATTTTTATGGTGCGGTTGGAGGAACGAGTAGTGATATTCTTATGTTGACAACTCAAGGGAATACAGCTGTAGATATAAATCTTGTAAATATATCTCGTAATACAGGAGCATCTAACAATACTCTAGTGGACACTAATATTAGTATACCTGTGTATAAATACAAACTAAAATTTTCTGGTGCTGTTACAGAAAGTTTTAACGCGTTTCTTGAAGAAGTAGAAGAATTTTGCAAAAGTAGAAATGTAACAATAGGAAACTATTTTCGGATAACACTCTCAGAGTTTATAACTTGTCTAAAAGTTTGCTGTAGATTGAAACGATTTAGTTCGGTTGTTAAAGGAAGAATTCGTACCTTCCGCCAATGTGTTATGGAAGCAAATATTAGATAGAACTCAAGGTACTAATGAATCAACAGGCTTATATGTAGCTGTAATGTCAGGTTTATTTAACAGGATGCCTACAGACGTACCAGAAAGTGTTCGGATGCAGGTGTTGAAAAGAATATTTTACCATTTTATTAGTAAAGGTTGAAGGACCTTCGGTTTTACTTAACTACAATTCGTGAGACCCATTTAATCTTTTTAATCGTATCTTTCTCGCCTACAATACAGTAGGACTTAGCCCTACTACTTGTGTGGACTTAGGTTAGATAAAAGGAAAAATTGATAGGTTAGGTCAGCACCGCCGCGCTGACCTAACCTATCAATTTTTCCTTTTATCTAACCTAAGTCCACATAAGTCCAACTAACCCCACCTAACTTCGGACAACACTAGCTAACCTAACTCCTGACAAGTCAACATTTAACCTGGGTCGGAGGCAATTTCACCCTATGGTGTAATTTCACCCTAACCTAACATCCTACATATATCCGGACATATGTCGATGCGCATCCCTGCCGACCTAGATCGGATAACAAAACAGTTCCTAAACCAGAGAATGTAAGCGAAATGGTGGTGTCCGACATATTCGACTATTTTCGGTAATATACGCCCCCACTCTGTAGGATACATAGGGGAACAAATTTTCGTATTCAATTTAGTATTTGACGGTAGCTAGAACGGTATACATGAGCGTCTCCAAGGTGATTAACGTTTCTCAACTTCTTGGGAATAAAGTGAAACCGACAAATGAGCGATTTGGATTATGGCTGTTGGCAGAAAATATGTACAACAATAATCTGGTGACAGATATTGGTAATATTTGTTATGTCGAAGGCGAAAAGATGCTGACTGGCGGACTACACACACCAATTACAGAACCATTTTGTGACAATATAATGTTGGTTAAAATTTGCGACCTTTCTGACACCGAACAAGCATCTGCAAACAAAAGGATGTTTATCCTAAAAAAAGAAATTTGTGGTGCATTTAACAGCTATCTACGAAGAAAGTTCGACCGGTTTGTTTCTGCTAGGCATGGTGTTAAAGCTAAGCTTACGTTTTCTCTGGAAATCACTAATAAGATGGGTCAGAGAGTAAAAGAAATTATCGAAAAAGAAAACCTCGAATGCATTAATAAAAAATTCCAAAATCCTATATGTGTTCCATACAAAGTGGAACTAGCAGATGTTAAGTTGGAAACTTTATTGGAGGAACTACCAGATATATTAGACAAAGTCGAAAATGATTATTTCTATCTTTTTGACATGGATGTACCCCAAGATTTTGCAGGCATATTTCGCAAGATGGAGATGTGTAATTATTTAACTACAAAGCATAACTTTTGCTATAAGGGAGAATACGAAGAAAAGTGTAATATTATAGTTGACAACTATAAAACTGCGGGGATTGATTGTTTAACATGGCTAACAACCAATGCAAGAATTAAGATATACAACAAATTTGTGTGTACGTCCGCATACGAACATGGCGATACCGGTAGTTTTTGTTTAACAAATAATAGGAAAGATACGTTAGGTGTTAGTGTGTGGTAGCCCATAGGACCGTTGGATTTAAAAAAAACGGTGCGGCAGGATGTATGGTGGCCTCCGTTAAAATAGTCGAAAGTGGTTAATCGATCGCATTAGATGTTTAAATATGCGAAAGTGTAAAGGCCTACATAAACAAAATTTAATTATCAGACAAAAAAGTGCGCGATGTGCCGTACTTATAAATAAAGTATAAAATGGTGCTTTGCATCGGTCCTAACAGTAAAAAAGGCGATTGACTTTTTCTAGCAAGTACAAGAATAGCAGTAGCGCGGCGAAGGGGTATTCATGTATTATACAGCGCACCGTTACTATAAAATAGTTAGTTTACGGGAAGCTCGAACGTGAACAAATTAAATTTTAATCTATAATTAACCACGGTCGTAAAAATGGGAAATTAATGGTTAATTTTAATACCGCTAAGCATATACTTTCGCTTGGTGATTCATTTAGAAAATATTCAAGCCTACCATTTTCTAAAATATGACGTAGAAGTTATTTAAAATTAAATTGCTTTATTAGTAAGTATTCTGTGGCCAAGTTTGGTATTCTCTTAGTAAATGTTTAAAGTGTATTTATTAAGTTTTTGGTTATAGTAGCACTGCATCTTCTACAGCACGACTTGCACGCAATTTGTGTGCGTGTGCTACCACCCTTTTAGATTTTTAATATGCACCCGATCCGTATAACATGTAAGACGTTTCCTATGTTTCTACTAACGGCTTTCGCACCATCGACGACGCAAACCAGGTGCATGCATTGTCGCTAAATGTACTGGACGAGCAGCAAGGATTATGACGTCATTTAGTTCCCCGCTGAATCCTCAACATCGTTCGGCCGTCTTCGGAAACCTTCGGTATGCATTATATAGGGTACATAAATCAGGTACGCTAGAGTAAGCTTTTTAGTTATAAGTTAGTTTGATTACAAGTTAAACAAAGTCTTATAGTACGGATTTTGTTTTGTACTAAAATGGTACCTGCAAACGTTTTTAAATGCAACTCTTGCGATGCTTCTTATACCTGGAAAAATGCTCTCAAACGGCACCAGAACAAATGTCGTGGTGTAACATCGTCGACGGTTAAGCTTATACATCCGTCAGCAGCAAAGTTCTTTAACTGTGGGTCTTGCGGTATCGCTTTTACGAGAATAGCTACAGCGACACAAGGAAAAACAGCATGGTATGTTATTGAGCAGTAAATGTTCAGCTCCGCCAGCTGTTAAAGGGTCTTGTACGAAACAACCACGAATTATGTGTAAAGTGTGCGACATGTAGGTGTTAAAGTCTGCATACCCTGGTCATATACGGAGCAACAAACATAAAAATGCATTAGTTACCGCTACTAACGACGATGGTGTAGAAATGGTTAGCACAGCGTTTAACAACCGTATGGCTAGCTATCCTATAAAGAACGCCAGTGTCGGCGATGGAGTGTCCGAGTTTCTTTGGAACAGAAAGAACGATGTATTCGATTAATTAATGAGAAAGGAATACAACATACAGCAATAAAAGTCTATTGCGAACTCTACGGCGTTTACACCAAAATGGGGGAAGAGACTACCGATGTGAAATCCTTTAACACAAAAAAAAATGGTTATAACGTCTTCTAGTAATCTGAAAAATATGTACGGGGTCTTTAGCGAATCCATGTAAACACCAACTTTATACCCAATTAATTAATAAAATCAGTTTGTCGGGCGAGGACAACAAAAAGTACGTCATTCCTAATGGTACAGCAACCTAATTAAGGTAGGTCAGTAAGCAGTATTAAATTGCTATTAATTGACTCGCATTTAGCGTGGTTTTCCGTGTAATAACCGTATTTGTTTGGAGAAGATATACACTTTTAAAAAGAAATTATATACAGCTTTCACATGTAATTCGGAGGATGATTATGTAAAAGTCGACCTTCCCATTTACATATTAAAAACACATCACATTGGAATGTTTTTACATTATTCTCATATTGTTAGGTTAACGACAATAAGTCTTATTGACCGTAAACACTTTTCCGCTCTTATTAAACAGTACATTAATCTCTTTTTGTTGCAGGCCTATTTAAACAACACATTAATTTCTTTTTTTGTTACAGGTTACTTTAACTTCCTTGGATTTAGTTAAACGAAGAAGATAATGTTATACTTTGTAAATACTGTATTCAATTATTTTATTATTTATTTTTTTTTATTAAAATTTTATTATTATTTGGATAAAATAAATTATTAAACTTTTGTGTGCTTTTCTTTGTGTTGGTTAAAGCATATGTCATAAATGAGCAAAAAATTTAGAGGTTTGAGAGATTTAAAGGGATATAACTTTGCAGGGCGTAGTCCGATTTTAAATCTGTTTCCAGATTCGAATTCTGTATAAAATTTTAGACTAATTTGATGTATCACATGTATAAAAAAATGTTTAAGGACGGTCGGAAATCGCAACAGGTAAAAATTCTTAAAATCAGGTTAGCTCCCTTGGAGATGGTACAATCTAAAAATTCTTAGAAATACGGGTAGCCAAGAAAAATCTAATATTAATTGATACCAAACAAGATAGGTTTATCTCGAAAGATGCAGTGGTTAGACGAAGAAAACTATTTGGTTCAGAATGTTAGCGGTAAAAAAATCTTAAAATGAGGGTAGCTCCCTTGGGGGTAACGCTATCTAAAAAATTACTAGAAATTCGGGTAGCTGAGAAAAATCTAATATTAATTGATTCCAAACAAGATAGGTTTATCTCGAAAGATGTATTGGTTAGAGGAAGAAAACTATTTGGTCCAGATGTGTGTGGAAATGTGGACAAAGATGTATCTCGCGGGTGGAAAGAATGCGGGTGCGACGTAATCAAAATGGTTGGGGTAAAAAATTCCACAAGGAGTTCCACAAGGAGAGAGCAGGAGGAGATTCATCTCCCTCATTTCCCCCTTATGGGAATTTACATGTAAATTGGTCCAGATGTGTGGGGAAATGAGGGATTCTGGGGGAAATAAGGCGGTGATTCAACCAATAACCATCTACTTACCATTATCGACCCATTCGTAAATGCATAAGAAGTGCATTACTGGATAGTCGTGGGAAGAACTTTCTTCGATAATACTAGTACAAAACGCACATTCATTCAACGCCGGACTGAAATAGATTGTCTTAGAAACTGAAAGTTAGTAGCTCCTATCGGAGACAGCTGCACTTGCACAAAGATCCAAGTACCTCGGATTGGAGACGATAGCGGAGCGTGTTTGTCTATATCCAGGAATTAATTGAGAATAATAAATTATGAGCTGTTACTATTCCCATACCTGCAATAAAACAACCATAAATGTGCTTTTAGTTCATACAGAAATGCCATTCTTTAAACAAAGTCAACGCCATTTTTAAGGAGCATTTGACCAGGTCTGTAGTAATTTTAAGTCCGAACGGAAAATAATCAAAATTAATCATAATATCAAATGCAGAAGTCATGCCCAACAATCTATATAAATACATTCAAAAACTCCAACTACATCCATACTCGTTCATACAACTACAAAAATCGGTCATACGCCACATACGAACAACTACCCAAGAATTGTTAAACGAATAATTACCATAAAAAAAGAGAGCAGATTTGAAATCAGCGAACTTGTTAATCTAGAGAAATACCTTAGAAGAAAATGTTTAATAATAATATTATTGCTTTCAATGCCTTGTAAGATTACAATATTTAAACTTTATACAAAATATTATAATTTAAGTTGTAAGTTTTTAACAACGCTGGTTGCGCCAAGAACCCTTCATACATTTATTCAGAATTCATTTAATTGCAATCCCTTTAAAAAATTGCGTTTTTGTGCGCAATTAATTATACTTGCTACATTAAAAATCAATTCATTATTCTCTATAGCATGCTTTTATTGTAGAACAATATTTTCTTTCATTTTATCTCTAGAGGTCTCGAAACTTTACAATTCGACGATATAAAAGAGGTCTTGAGAAAAAGCAGCAGAAAATATAAGGTAGGCTGTTGCAACGTCAATCCAATTATCTGAGTTTTGTTCAGGGCCTCTTTAAAGTTTTAATAATTTTAGAGACAGAACCGGGTTATTGAACTTTTTCATTACTCTAATGACCACAAAACCTCCCATGCAATCACTCCATTTCCACTGTATACGGGCGTGAATAAGAATCCAAATTGATAATGAATTTTTTCTTGAGATATTAATTATAAATTTAAGAGGTTAAATTTTCACCTTTATATGTAAAACTAAACCAAACAATTTTGTACTAAGTTAAACACTACTGTGTAACTAGCTTATATGAATATTAATAAGAGCGTCTCTCGACTAATGCTACGTCCCTCTGTGTTGGAAATAGGTTTTGATTGTATCCAATGCTTGAGCATTATTTTAGCTTGGACATAAAAACGGCGCGAGGAATAATAAGGCATTAATAAAAACTTTAGTCAAAAACGTTCTTTTTTAATATATATTGCTGTTAAAGTCGAAATATTGTTAGTGACTTAAAGTTAGCTCGACATAATTTTTCAGATTTTTCTTTTCCAGACGGTATGCACATCTTTGAATAAACTTGTTTAACGTTTTCAAAAATTATGGTTGATTTTGAGTGTCTATTACTTCTTAATCTTCTTTGGGGATTAAACCACTCATAGTTTTTAAAATTATCTTTATTAACGTTTCGATCCATGACCTAGGATCGTTTTCAAAATAATAAAAACTTCAAGTTTGACATTTATGACATAAATTGAAGGTGACTTTGATTTATCGATGTTTGAAATATTTGGTTTGAGTACACTAAGCAAAAATTTTTAAAGTTTAAATGAATGATTGCTTTCAATTTGTGTTACGACCTGGGACCGACTTTTTTAGGTAGCCAATACGCTTAACGTGAAATCAGCTGATTAATTTTTATTGTAAAAATTCAATAACTTGGGAATTGGAAAACATTTTTTAACATGTTTCTATTTATACAATTTAGAGGATGGTTATTAAAGAAGTGTGCAATTGCATTATTAAAAGGCTTAAGTAGTCGTTTTTTTATATTTATTTTGAAAGGGAAATCATTATGATTTAGGCTACCCTTTGGTAGATTTTAACATTGTTCTGAGGTGACCTTATGGCGGGTTTACACTTGTCAGACACCAATGTTGTTCTATGAAGTTTGTATATGGATCTGAGGCGACCCTATGGCGGGTTTACACTTGTAAGATACCAATACTGTTTAATGGAGATTGTAAATGGTTTTGAGGTAACCCTATTGCGGGTTTACACTTGTCAGATACCAAAATTGAAAATAAAATATACAAAACCCTATTTAAATTTAAAAATGAATTCGAAGACAACGAAAGAAGTAAACTGGTCCCACATTACAGTAAACCACCCCACTTTTACGGTCTACCAAAAATTCATAAAAAAGACATTACTTTAAGACCTATCGTAAGCTCCATAAATTCACCATGCCATAATTTAGCAAAATTTCTACTAAAAATTATAAATCCATTAGCAGGCAAAACGGATTCTTTCATTAAAAACAACCAACATTTTTTAGAAAAATTATCAAACATAAAAATTGAAAATAAACACACAATGGTAAGCTTTGATGTAGTAAATCTCTTCACAAATGTCCCTATAAACAAAACGCTTAATATTATAAAAAACAAACTAGAAAAAGATGGCAATCTTAAAGAAAGAACAAAACTAAGTATATCATCGATTATGAAATTACTTGGTTTATGCGTCAATAATACATATTTTCAAATAAATGATCAATTTTACAAACAAAGCTTCGGAATGGCAATGGGAAGTCCACTATCACCAATCTTTAGTAATATATTCATGGAGGAATTCGAAAAAGATGTAATATTCACCCAAGAATTGAAACCACTAATCTGGTGGAGATACGTAGATGATGTCTATGCTATTTGGCCTCATAATACAGAACTAATTAAAAACTTTGTACAGTCAATTAACGAAATAGAACCAACTATTAAATTCACATATGAATTAGAACAACATGGAAAACTTCCGTTTTTAGATATTCTAGTTAGCAAAAACGATACAACAATTAATACATCGGTATGTAGAAAACCAACGCACACAAACAGATACTTAAACTTCGATTCAAACCACCCACGCTGTGTCAAACGAGGAATTATCAAAACCATGTATGATAGAGCAAAATTAATATCATCAGACGAAGAAATTTTAAATAAAGAGAAAGAACTAATCAGATGTACAATAATACAAAACAAATATCCTAAAAGAATAATAGAGAAAGAAATGAATAAAAACCCTAAAAATAAAGAAAAAGAAAACAAAAACAACTATACACACCACAAAATGCTCTCAATACCATACATAAAAGGATTCTCCGAAAAAATTCAAAGAATAGGAAACAAATTTAGAATTAAAACAGTATTTAGAACCAACAATACACTAAGAGCACAATTAACAAAAACAAAACCCAAAAACGCAATACAAAGTTCAAAAAATTGTATCTACAAAATACCGTGCGAATGTAATAAGTTTTATATAGGGGAAAGTTCCAGACCATTTGAAGTTCGATTAAAAGAACATAAATCATAAATGAAAAATAGAAAATTTGAAAAATCCATGATTTGCCAACATGCATGGGACTCCAGTCATAAAATAAAATGGGAGGACGCAAAAATTATCGACAAAGAAGAAAACCACCAAAAACGCAAAATCAAAGAAGCTGCTTATATAACCTTACATAAAAATAACTGCGTTGCAAACGAATCCGTAACTTTCAGTAAACAATGGATTCCATTACTAAAAGAAATAACAAAGGAAATAACAAATGAAAATCAAATGCCCCCAATATCTAGGTAGCATTGCAAGTTTTTCCTGGGTTTTCCTTGCGATATTAACATGAAATACAGCCTACATACATGATTTCTATTTATACATACAATAACTAATTATATAACAATAAGCATATTAACTAGAAAACCATTATTTCGGCAATATCTAAGTGTTGGGGGATCTTGGTAGCCACAGGTTGCTTAACCCCTTCACTGAATCTCCGTGAAATAAAACATAAAATTAGAAAACAATAGAAGGGAAGCTAGCTCAGAATATAAATAAGTACAAGTACGTGTCCAACCAGTTTTGAGATGAAGATCCAATGATGATCATGATGAAGCATATTAACAACCCCTGTAAAACAGCATTGGTATCTGACAAGTGTAAACCCGCAATAGGGTTACCTCAAAACCATTTACAATCTCCATTAAACAGTATTGGTATCTGACAAGTGTAAACCCGCCATAGGGTCGCCTCAGATCCATATACAAACTTCATAGAACAACATTGGTGTCTCACAAGTGTAAACCCGCCATAAGGTCACCTCAGAACAATGTTAAAATCTACCAAAGGGTAGCCTAAATCATAATGATTTCCCTTTCAAAATAAATATAAAAAAAAACGACTACTTAAGCCTTTTAATAATGCAATTGCACACTTCTTTAATAACCATCCTCTAAATTGTATAAATAGAAACATGTTAAAAAATGTTTTCCAATTCCCAAGTTATTGAATTTTTACAATAAAAATTAATCAGCTGATTTCACGTTAAGCGTATTGGCTACCTAAAAAAGTCGGTCCCAGGTCGTAACACAAATTGAAGGCAATCATTCATTTAAACTTTAAAAATTTTTGCTTAGTGGACTCGAACCAAATTTTTCAAACATCGATAAATCAAAGTCACCTTCAATTTATGTCATAAATGTCAAACTTGAAGTTTTTATTATTTTGAAAACGATCCTAGGTCATCGATCGAAACGTTAATAAAGATAATTTTAAAAACTATGAGTGGTTTAATCCCCAAAGAAGATTAAGAAGAATACTAAACAAACCACAACAAACATACAGGGTGTCTATTACTTCTTTTATACTATTACAGAAAGCTTAAGACTAATAGATAAACATTTATAATTTGTGTAAGATACACTTGTCTTTGTCGACTTACGCAACTTTCGATCAATCAACCACCAATCACGGTATTCCTTTTTAGGGTAACCAAACTTAGCACCTCTATTTGGGAGATATGCATGATATAACTCTAAACTACTACACTACTTTTACTCTCAGCAACAGTCACAATCTATCTCCACATCACTGGGTCCTTATACATTTCATTTGCCTCTGCAACATTCATATATTGATTTTAGCATGCTCTTATATTCCCCAGACTTCTCACATGTCGTTCTTTCGGATGCTTCTTCACTACATCCAACTATTTTATAAGTGCCCTGTCCATTGCAGCTCTACCAGTAATCTTACTTGCATATATACGATTGATTAGTCTATCCTCATTCATTCTTTCCACATGATCCAAACCATCTGAGCATGCTTCGTTCGCACAAATCCTTAAGGATCATTTGCACCTTGCACTCTGCTATAACCAAGTCGCTTAACAGTTTATCTCTCAATGTTTTTCCTCACACATTTCTTAATTCCTGTACCATTTATACGACTAGCATACTTCTTCTACTTGACCCAAGTTTTGCCTCTATCAGAGCAGTTGGCGCAAACACACTGTCGTAAATGGCCAACTTTGCATTTATACTCTATGCTTCGTTCCTGTTCACTGCTCACATACTGCCAGACACTTCTCTTCCAGCATTTGCCCATCTTACTATTTCACCATCCAGCTTTCCATTACTCAAAAACTTTCTACCAAGGTACATGAAATCATTCACTTTCTCTATTGTGTCATTGTCTAATCTAAATACAAAGATATTTCCGCCTTCTCTATCAAAAATAATTACTTTCGTCTTATTTACATTCACTTTCAATTGCATATTTTCACACACTTCCGACAGCCTGTCAAGCATTCGTTGCAAATCTTGTGATGATTCAGTCAACAATAGTGCGTCATCTGCATAGAACAGCACACTGACATTTGTTTCACCAATTTTCACTCCTTCCAATCATTCGCAAACCTGGCTGATGCAATTATGCATAAATAAATTGAAGTCATGGAAACATCACACAGCCCTGTCTTACACCTTCCACAATGTCAAAGTATTGCTCTATGTTACCAATACACGTACACATTGTTGCGTTTATTTTCAGCATAAATTAATTACCCTACCTTTCTCCCTTGTTAATTCAATACCCGTTCGAATAAATTTCGTTTCTACTGTTAAACCCTTCAACATAATTAATAATAAACACGTTCTCGGATTAATTCCTCAACTCAAATCCCTTTTGCTTTTAAAAGCATAAATTTAATAGTCTATGCCTTGTTTTAGGTATCCGGTAATCTGTTAAATCCTTCAACATAAGTAATAATAAATATGCTTGCTACAAATTTTCATTTTGAACTTATTTATTTGGATACGACAAGTTTATGCTACAATTAAATAGTTTATATCCTGTTTTAGGTTCCTGTTATCTTGGTATACATTATGACCGCATATAATGGTTTCTCTATTGTTCCGATGTAAAGAGTTGTTGAAATAAGGTCGCGCACTATCCGATAAAACCCGGGTTTTCCAGTTTCAATCGCGTTTCGACAAGCGAGGGTTTGCATTTTGAATTCGTGTTAGTTGAACCATTGTTGAATTTGATTCTGCAGCGTGTACGTCGAAATATTTTTTTACATTATTTGTCATCGTATTTCAAAAGCAATACACGTTTGTTTTTCTCTGTTTGACAACTAGGAGGTGTCTTGCGTGTATTGATTTTTTAGCTGGAAGCCAAATGGGTTCTTTCTTTCTGTAGACCAACTGCTTTTGTCTGTAGACCGCTGCTGCAGTTCTGGTGCAGGGTAACTAGATCCTGACGATCATGGCGTTGCTGTGCTGACTCACCCCCGACGGTTCGCGAGCTAAGTATCCGGACACCTACAGGTATGCAACTCGTTTTCCTTTGTGTGTGTCAATGGCAGATTCCGTATCAGCGTTTGGTGTAGTTGCGTGACAGGAGGCGTGACATTGTAAAACTATAGTTTGTTGCTGCTAATCGATATTAACACTCTACAGGTGTGAGGTTCCTTTGTTAAAAATGTTGAGCAGACATACGCTTATTCTTTTATACTGATTGGTTTATTTTACAAACGGTACTATGTACAATTTAAAAGATGGCTGACAAAAGCATTCACGCGTTAATTCTTTCTACTGATTAGGTTATTTTACAAAAGGTATTTTGAACAATTTGAAGACGTCTGACAAAAGCTCTCACAAGTTCATTTTATTACTGATTAGTTTTATTTGCTGTGAAATGCGAGATGCGCACTTCGTATCTAAATTCCTAAATTGTCTATACAATATAATTGTTTACTGTAAAATAATAGCACTTAATTTATTTTCTTTTTTCTTGTTTATACAGAATCCTGTATTTATTTTCATGTGTTAATAAATAATCGTGGGCGATGTGTTTTTTTGTTGCTTTTTGGTATGTAGGCAAATCCCCCTCCACCCACTCTCCGCGTTTGATAGATAGCCTGGTATTTACTTTTTTTCGGCTACGTCTAGGTTCGTAGCACCATGCTCTGATGCCTTCATACAGCGCTCTGATTGACTCTATCAAGCGCTTGCGTACAAGATATTTACGCAGCGCCTTCCGTATTTCACTTCTGTTCATAGTCATGCGCTTTTTTCTAATCTTCAAAAGCTGAATGCATTTTCTTTTTGACCTGTTGACATCGCTCGTATACTAAATCCGCGAACGACCGGTACGATGACAAAGGGCGATAACAGTATATTTCGTAGTAAGATTATTGATAACCATCCCTTCAAAGCATTTATCGAAGCGATGCAGATGTTTAACTTATTTTAGAGAATTAGTAATACGGGGACTTTTAACATTTGCAAAACGAAATCTAAGTAACATAGAATAAATCTCAGGTATTTAACGTTATAGCTAAATACTTCATGAGATGCTTGAATAAGTAATCGTTTCAATTTAAAAAGGTAGTCGGCCTTGTTAATAAAAGTTTGTATATTCGTGAATGCAATTAGAAATATACAAATAATCAGAAAATGTACGATGAGAAATCATACGCAACAATACTTTACCAGTTCATTGGCAGGTCTATTAAGCTGTCTGAGCCAAATTATCAGAACACATCAAAATATATATAGGACTTATTTGCTAATTATTTGTTTTTTTTTGGCTGATAAAACCAATTTTTTTGCTATATCTGTAAAAAGTTACAACTTATATTATTATTATCGTTTGAACATCTATTTTGACGAGCAAAAAAATCGGGAGCTGCATATCTAAAGAGCCAAATAATTCATAAACAATGTAAACGCTATAGTTGTGCCAGCAATTAATTTCTTTAATCTGCTTTACTCTTGTAGATGTCGATATTTATTTCATTATTGGAGATAATTGATTTTTTTCGTTTGCAAATGATAGCAAAAAAATAGCAAATTATGTATGAATTGTTAATTTTTATTTTATTTTGTGTAGGTATTTTTTTAATTGGCTAAATAGTTTAATATTAAGCTATCCAGCCAACCACAAAAAATACCTACACAAAATGAAATAAAAAATTAACAATTCATACATAATTTGCTATTTTTTGCTACCATTTGCAAGCGATAAAAATCAGTTTTCTGGAATTATGGAATAAATATCAACATGTTCTACACCATCTAATAGTAAAATATATTAAAGGAATTAATTGCTAGCATGACTAGAATTTCTACGTTCTATATATTATTTGCCCTTAAAATATACAACTTCTGAATATTTTGCTCGCGAAATTAATATAAAAAACGACAAAAGACCATCCAGCCACTTCGAATCTACAAGAATAAAATACATTAAAGAAATTAATTGCGGGCACAACTATAGCATTTACATTGTTTATGAATTATTTGCTCTTTAGATATACAACTCCCGAATTTTTTGCTCGCCAAATTGGATGTTCAAACGATAATAATAATATAAGTTGGCCTAAGACTACAAGATTAAAGTGCTTTTAAAAAATTAATTGCTTCTATCATAATTTCATAATCATGCAGCTTGCATTATTTGCTCTTAAATTATGTAAATCCTGAATTTTTTGCTCACGAAATTAATATAAAAAACGACAAAAGGACATAATTATCGTTTGAAGATTTAATTTCGCAAGCAAAAAATTCGGGAGTTGCATATCTAAAGCGCAAATAATTCATAAAACATATGAATGATCCAGTTATGTCAACAATTAATTTCTTTAATGTACTTTATTCATGTAAATTCGAAGTGGGTATATGATATTTTGTCGTTTTCTATATTAATTTCGCCAGCAAAAAATTCGGGAGTTGCATATTTTAAGAGTAAATAATTCATAAAACGTAAGTCTTCTTTAGTCGTGCCAGCAATTAATTTCTTTAATGTACTTTACTCTTGTAGATATTGATATTTATTTTATTATCTGAAAATTTGATTTCTTTACTCTTGCAAATGGTAGCAAAAAATAGCAAATAATTTATATATTGTTAATTTTTTTATTTTATTTTGTGTAGGTATTTTTTTAGTTGGCTAGATAGCGAGTTAAATCTAGCTGTTGATCTGCAAATCTATTATGATATTTGACAAATTTTTCGGTGAATCAGAATGAAGCAAAACGTTGTTACACGTTGTTTACAATAACATCTATGTAAGCGTTACGGTAATCCTATTGTCGACTATTAAGTCGTTTTCGTTATGCGTCTGTAGGAGCAGTATCCAATTTTGATTCTTTTTCATGGTTGTTTGTATTTTATTATTACGTACATTATTAATACTGAGTTCAAACACGCATAACACTTTGTGCATAAGTTGGATCCATGTTTCATTTTTGTAGTTGATTGAATAAAACTTGTGGCATAAGTAATGGAAGGCGGTCAACCAGAAAGACAAATGTGTATCCATTAACATTCGTAAAATACCAGAAGCGTGCTTGCAGGTTTAGATATTTATACTTTCCTACAAGTCTTCTATACATTCAATTAAAGCGTCTGCTATTTATACACCATATTAACTACGTGAATATTAAAATTTAGGCAAGTGGGAACAGAACAAGGTATTCTTCTTTCGTCTATGTTATTAAGTATTTCTACACGTAGAGGCAAGAAGCTAAAACCCAGAAATGTCCTGCAAATTTCCAAAGGTCTTACTTGGCTATTTATGGAACGTGCTTTTGTCATTATGAGACTTAGTTGATGAGCGTGGCAGTGCACAAAACGGGCATTTTTATATTTTTGCTTTTCCGCCTACTATTTTAGATAAAGTGTATCTATTTCTGGTAACTTTTTCGTTGTACTTTTCAACATATATCCAGTGTGCCGAATTAAGTTAAGCTTGTATATATATATATATATATATATATATATATATATATATATATATATATATATTCCAAACGGAGCTTACCGCATTGAGTTACAAAAATGCTACTTCCGGTTTAAAATTTTTTTATTTTTGGCTGAAATGAGCTAAACTCTGTACACCCGCTTGCTATCAGAACTTTTCTCCAAGATGATCCGAAAACAACGCGCATGGAAAGCAAAATATTGTATTTATTAGATTGCACCTACAGATCCAATTGTTTTTTTGATAAATGTCTGTATTGGCCTGTCTTTTGTAAGTTTTACCACTAAGTTTGCCCGGAATTTCCACGTTTAGTTTTGGTTTAGCACAACCCTTGTTTTTAATATTAATTAATTGTTCTTGAAAGTAAGCTGGAAAAATCTCCTCACTTAAATTAAAAATAATATCCATTTTAGAAACAGTTAACGTAGCAAACATCCTCAGGGAACATGGTACCTAAAAGCGCATTGATAAAATATGTAATTATAACTAATGCTGTACAATAAAATTTTGACAAAATTTTAGAGGTAAATGTTTTTTAATTTCTAATCTATTATGGATGAATAGTGATGAACTACTATGATCTTAAAGCAGAACTTTTAAATAACGTCTGCTTTCCTATGTGTGCACATTTTTCTTGAGCGGATGAGTTGATAAACAACTTTTGCTGTTCAAGAGATGTGAATGCGCATATCTTTAGAGAAGGAAATACCTAGTGGCCAGAAAAATAAACGTGTGGGTAGGCATCTTGGCGGACACAATTATCGGCCCCTTATTTATCGACGGATATCTAAATAGTGAAATTTACTTGAACATGTTGCAAGATACCATCGATCCTCTAAATACAGAAACTTCAAAAATCAACCTGGCGAACATAAAAATCTATAACTGGATGAGGACCGTTTTTATTATCAACAAGATAGGGCTCCTCCTTACTACGTGTTAACCGTTCGGCAGTGGTTAAAAGAGAGTTTTTTTTCTTAATAAGTGGATTGGCATAGGAAAAGAAATTTTGTGGCCATCTAAATCATGTTAGCCAAGCATTTTTTTTACAAAAATACGTTCTCGTTCGTATGAGAGGTAAAATGGAGGTCCCGTGTGTGTGTTGTCATGCACGTTAAAGATCCCTACCTTGCTTGGAACAGCAAGGTTCAGCAAAATTCCAAATTTTTCAGGTAAAACAAAAGCTTGCTTCCTGGCCAATGTATTACCTTCGGGTGGAGCATTGAAAAATCAAATGTAGGGGGCCATCTAAATCTCTCGTTCATACCCCCTAGATTTTCTTGTGGGGTTACATAAAATTTATTATTTACACAACTTAACCAGTCGATATGCAAGATTAAAGAAATAGAATAATAAGGGCGTATAGGGCTATTCGCCGAGAAACGTTTCAAAACCTTAGAAGGAAATTTGAAAACAGACTCTACCATTGTCTCACAAATAACCGTACGCATTTTGAACATTTGCTGTAACACTGAATTTCATAAAACCTAAGGTAACTAGATTAATTTATTTAAATTTGTTTTGTTGAAATATAAATACCTTTTGTTTAATAACGGATTAACCGATTTTCATTATCTTTTCACCAGAAGACTAAGTTTTTCAATAGTTTTATTGTGATGTGGTATAAATTATAGGAAGGCATTTAATATTTTATAGTTGAGTAGGCTGTGAATGTACTGGTCAAGTGTTATAATCGTACAACCTCTAAATCTGCGTTACTCAAAGTGTGCTCCGCGGATCCCTGGGGTTAGGCGAAGCTCGACGAGGTGCTCCGCCAAAATAATTCTAATATAACGATGATTTTATACAATTTATTATTTTGTCAGTACGTAATAGTAGAAAATTAGGCGGCAAGCAGCATAATAAATATACAATAATGCTACGATCGAAAACTATAAACAAATGATTTTAGTTTAAACGATTAGGTATGTGTTGATTCCATGCTTGACACTACTTTATCTCAAGTGGCATGTTAGCGCTCTGACTCTCTCTGTGCGCTGACTCACTAACACCTGTGAACACTCCACTATGTGTCCCCTTCCATCTCTGCTTTGCGCTAACATCAGCCAGTGCTGCGCAAAACATTGTACATACAATGCAGTTCCACCTTTGTGATGTGTTGCTGCAGTGCACAGTCGAATTCTGCACGCTGAATTCACGCACCACTCTCGGGCCACAGTAAATTTAATTTGTAAAACAGTAATTTGTAACGGTTGTAACATATTGTGTGGTGATATTATTCAGTTTTTATATTGTGAAATTAAACTTTTGATTTTAAAAGATAGAATGAAGCGGTTGCTTGAAAGTGTTTTAACAAAACCTAGTTTAGAAAGTTCTAAAATTGTTTGCCCGGAAAATGCTGCATCAACCTCAAAGAGTTACCATCAAAAAGATGAGATTCAAGGTAATATGGCGATTTCAACCAGTAAGATATCTAAATCTAAAGACTCATTAAAAACAAAGCCTATTTGCATATTATGTAGCAAACTACTTCCAAATAGTTCCATGGTACCTGCTAAGTTGCGCCGTCATTTAGAAACTACACACTCTGATTGCAAAGACAAGAATAATAGTTATTTATTATACAAGGAAAAGTACTAGATTTTAGCTCGAGGTGTGTTTGTCTCCCGACGCGAAGCGGAGGGAGACAAACACCGAGAGCTAAAATCTTACATTTTACCCGCGTATAATACACTATTTTTCTGTGACTGGCAAAACAATGATTTAATATTTAAAAAATATTACCAATTATATTAAAGTCAAAAATCAATCTATGTCAAATTTGAAGTTTCAAACAGGTAGGCTGATGTACTTATAGGGACAGTTAGATCTGCGTTGCTAAGGAAACCTTTAAAGTAATCAAATATCTGTCAATTTAATTTTGCGAGTGGTTACAAAATTGCGAACTTAAGTTGTTTATATCGATTGTTTTGAATATTCAAAATTCAAAATGGACAGTACTGATTCAGAAGTTTCTCTTACTCCACCGGAATTGGTAGAGGCAGCGAAAGTAGCATCAATAAAATTATTGCCAGCTAAATCACGAAAATTTACGAAACTGCGTATTCAAGATTCATGGAATGGAAGGCGAAAAGACATGTAGTTCTTACTCGGAGACGGTGTTATTGGTTTATTTTTCGGAACTAGCGCAACAACAAAAGCCATCAACAGTGTGGTCGAATTATTCAATGATAAAAGTATGTTACAAGTCAATAATAACGTAGACATTTCAAAATATTGCAAACTAATTACGTTTCTGAAACAAAATGGGAAAGGTTACATGCCCAAAAATCTGCAATATTTACGAGTACACATATTAGTGATTTTTAAATAATGCTCTGATGAAGTTTATTTATTGGTCAAGGTTGTTGTTGTATTTGGGATTGCAGGAGCCTGTCGAATATGTGAAATTAGCCAGGTAACATTAGATGATATTGAAGACGTGGGAACGTCATTAATTGTGAAACTTAAGCAAACAAAGAATGATGTAAATAGGAGATTTATAGTTACGAAGAATATATTAAATTTTACAGAATGTACATGGCACTTCGTCCAGCAGCAGCAAAGGATCGCCGCCTGTTTTATGCATATCGCAATGGGAAATGCGTCAATCAAGTTGTGGGTAGAAATCAGTTTTATAAGGTACCTGAAATAGTAGCCAATTTTCTTCGACTTAAAAATGCTAAGTCATATACAGGTCATGCATTTCGAAGATCGTCTGCTACACTTTTAGTTGAATCTGGGGGAGACTTGATGACACTAAAGAAACATGGTGGTTGGAAGTCATCAATGGTCGCTGAAGGGTATGTTGATGAATCGATAGTGCACAAGACAGAAATAGCTAAGAAACTGTTTAGTTTGTGTGGCAGTGCATCAGCTGAAACAGAATCCAATTTGCGAACAAGTACATCAACGGCAGTTGTGTCAGTGGCACAAAATATTATTTCAAATCAAGAAAATTCCACTGTAGCAGACATTCCTAATTGTTCAAAAACATGTCTTTCAGGCAATGTACATTTAATAACTGTACTTTTAACATTAAGGAAACGTAACTTATACATAATAAAATATTCTAAAATTAAATATCTTCGTGTTCTTACTTATTTGCACTTACCAGGGAAAAAAGTACTCATTTTTTTCCCGGGGAAAAAAGTAATTTTATATAAAGTGACATTTTGTTACCTGTCAAGAAATATTAAATGTCACATTTTTTTCCCGTCGCAGAAAAAAGAATTTTTTATGCGTAAGAATGAACAATTATTAAGAAATCAAGACGTTATGACATATCTTACCCAGACTGTGAATGAAAAATCCACGGAGGCATCATATTTGGTGAGCTATCGCATTGCGCAAGCGAGCGAAGCGCACACTATTGCTGAAAAATTAATAAAACCATGTCTGGTAGACATAACACAGTGTATGTTAGATGAAAAATCTGCAAAGCGTCTTTCGAACGACACTGTCTCGCGTCGAATTAACGACGTCGCAAGCTACATCAAAAAAGAGCTAGTTGGTCGCCTTAAACATAACAAATTCGTTCTGCAAATGGATGAGTCGACTAATGTTGCTGGAATGGCTGGCCATCTTGCTGATAATTGTACGATATCCATATATACATTCAATCGAAGAAGACTTGCTTATGTGCGCATCACTGCCGACCAACACTACCGGAGAAGAAATTTCTAAGGCGATTGAAACTTTTTTGGAAATACATAATCTCGATTGGAACAATTCTATCGATATTTGTACAGATGGGGCTAAGGCAATTACTGGTAAAACAGCTGGAGCTGTATAACTAATAAAAAGTAAAGCGCCAAAATATAGTTCCAGCCATTGTATCCTACGCAGGCAAGCACTTGCCGTGAAAAAGATGCCAAAAAATCTAAAAATGGTTCTTGATGAAGCAGTAAAAATAATAAATTACGTCAAATCACGCCCTCTTCAGCCCCGGTTGTTTTCAATACTCTGTGAAGATTATGGAAGCAGGCATAAGACTTTACTACTTCACACTGAAGTCAGATGGCTATCTCGGGGTAAGACCTTAACAAGCTTATTCGAATTAAGAATGGAACTATGAGCTTTTATGACTGATATTTGTTTTAAAATAAAAGACTGTTTGAGTGATGTGACCTGGTTGTCCAGATTAGCTTTTTTGGCAGATATATTTGGTAAAATCAATGAACTGAATCTATCTCTACAAGGAAAGCAAATAACAGTCTTCAATATGAATAACAAAATAACTGCTTTCAAAAAAAAGTTAGAGTTTTGGATTTGTGCTAGCAAGAGAGAGCTAGAAATCTTTCTAACACTGAATGAGTTTGTTGGTGAGACCTTGGATCACTTACCAAATGAAATATTTGAAGAAGTGATCCAATGTCTTAATGATATGCACTCTTCCTTTGAAAAGTATTTTCCGGAAGAGCAAAATACAGAACTGAAAATGAATTCATGGGTTCAGAATCCTTTTGTATCGAATTTGCGGAAACCAAAAAATATGTCAAATGAAATTTATGAATCGTTTTTAGAAATGACATCAGATTCAAGCATGGAATCAGTTTTTAAAACAATGTCACATGATAATTTTTGGTGCGAAGTTCGGGATGAATATCCGCAACTTGCCACACAAGCTCTGACTGTTCTTCTTCCATTCCCAACAACATACTTGTGTCAAACAGGATTCTCGACATATGCAGCTACAAAAACGAAATACCGCAATAGACTGGATGCTGAACCTGACATGCGTATTCAACTCCCTTCTATCAAGTCTGACATTAAACAGTTGGTCGAAAATAAAAAGCAACTGCAAACCTCACATTAAATGATGACAACATTCTTTTTGTGTTTTTTTTCGAAGATATATATATATATATATATATATATATATATATATTGCTGTGTTTCCCTGTATTAGAATCGAGCCTCACGACTTGGGCGTCCAGGAATGCTGTGATTCCACCAAAATCCGGGAACTACGGTTTTCGAATCGTGGCCCACAGATTGGGCGTCAAAGAATGCTGTGAAACCTACAAAAAGCTATTAACTTAACTGGTCCGTTGACTTTCTTCTGTTCATCGCCTCGGCTGCTCCCCTAGATAAAACTTTCATCCTCAATCATAAAATAAACAAACACATCCCTATCACAAACATCAACGTTAACTCTATTTACATCAATATTCACAATACATTAAAATTTCAATATTAAAAATTCAGCATAAATTTCAGTATCAGAAAATTTCAAGATTTAAATTTGTTATCATTTTAATGTGCATCCAAAATTAAAGTCCTTGTAGGATGCCTCTAATTAATATAACAATATATGTAGACCTGAGTCTGAGTACAAAGGAGCATCTACCACCCCTTTACGTTAATTAACCAGGTTCGTCTAATTAAGCTCAAAGACATACCCAAATTTTCATCAAGAACATAAATACTAAATACTCCTTTCGACTTAAACAAGAAAATTTCACCTTAAAATTAAAAATTTGTTGTTAGTTCAACTTCATTACTGTCCATTTTAAGTAAATAAATTATAAAGTTATTCAACACACTCGAAAACATCAAAGTTCAAACAAAATAGTATAATTTACCTGAAGGTTACTGCACTCGTAGCTTCAATGTACCTCGTCCCTTTGTTAATCACACCATTCCAACTGGGTTATATTTACGGCTTCTGATTCTCAACGCTTTTAAAATTTCTCCACCACCATTCATCTAAAGTTGTTTCAGGGCTTTTCCGGAACTCATCTGTGTATATCTGAACCTTGTTTTGTGGATCCAGACACGTTTATGAACCATTTAATTATTAACACCCCCGAAAAATAGCAAGGAAATTCATGCTTCATTCACCAATATACGCCAAAACTGCCTACTTTTGTGTATTCATTCGTCGTTGCAAATTTTGACTAATTAGTACAGTGATACTAACTTTATTACCTTGTATCTTCTTTTCTAAGTGCACTAAAGTACATTCATTGTAGCACGTAAAGCACAAACTGTTTTAAATCACCAAAATATACGAGCAAACTGTTTAAATTATTCTATCAAACTCGGAAAACTAAAAAGCACTGTTTAACGCATTGAATCAAGTCGAAAATCTAAGAGAGCTTGTTCATATTAACCTGGGTATATATAGAGGTTAGCCTGTCTGTCGGTCTGGTCCCCAAAACGGACAATTCTTCAGAATTTCGCATGCTAGGTTCCCATTCCGCAGCCCGGCATGCGATTTTTACAAAATTTGCACTCGCATCAGTTAAATCTCAGAAATTTCGACACGGCTCGCAACGTCTGGAAATAACTAATTAATTTTTATACAGAAATGTTATTTTTACCTCTCAAGTTTGCCTCTTATTTTCAACCAATCGCAACCCAGTGACGTTGCTCCACTCACGCCTTTTACTGATAATTGTACGATATCCATATATACATTCAATCGAAGAAGACTTGCTTATGTGCGCATCACTGCCGACCAACACTACCGGAGAAGAAATTTCTAAGGCGATTGAAACTTTTTTGGAAATACATAATCTCGATTGGAACAATTCTATCGATATTTGTACAGATGGGGCTAAGGCAATTACTGGTAAAACAGCTGGAGCTGTATAACTAATAAAAAGTAAAGCGCCAAAATATAGTTCCAGCCATTGTATCCTACGCAGGCAAGCACTTGCCGTGAAAAAGATGCCAAAAAATCTAAAAATGGTTCTTGATGAAGCAGTAAAAATAATAAATTACGTCAAATCACGCCCTCTTCAGCCCCGGTTGTTTTCAATACTCTGTGAAGATTATGGAAGCAGGCATAAGACTTTACTACTTCACACTGAAGTCAGATGGCTATCTCGGGGTAAGACCTTAACAAGCTTATTCGAATTAAGAATGGAACTATGAGCTTTTATGACTGATATTTGTTTTAAAATAAAAGACTGTTTGAGTGATGTGACCTGGTTGTCCAGATTAGCTTTTTTGGCAGATATATTTGGTAAAATCAATGAACTGAATCTATCTCTACAAGGAAAGCAAATAACAGTCTTCAATATGAATAACAAAATAACTGCTTTCAAAAAAAAGTTAGAGTTTTGGATTTGTGCTAGCAAGAGAGAGCTAGAAATCTTTCTAACACTGAATGAGTTTGTTGGTGAGACCTTGGATCACTTACCAAATGAAATATTTGAAGAAGTGATCCAATGTCTTAATGATATGCACTCTTCCTTTGAAAAGTATTTTCCGGAAGAGCAAAATACAGAACTGAAAATGAATTCATGGGTTCAGAATCCTTTTGTATCGAATTTGCGGAAACCAAAAATATGTCAAATGAAATTTATGAATCGTTTTAGAAATGACATCAGATTCAAGCATGGAATCAGTTTTAAAACAATGTCACATGATAATTTTGGTGCGAAGTTCGGGATGAATATCCGCAACTTGCCACACAAGCTCTGACTGTTCTTCTTCCATTCCCAACAACATACTTGTGTCAAACAGGATTCTCGACATATGCAGCTACAAAACGAAATACCGCAATAGACTGGATGCTGAACCTGACATGCGTATTCAACTCCCTTCTATCAAGTCTGACATTAAACAGTTGGTCGAAAATAAAAAGCAACTGCAAACCTCACATTAAATGATGACAACATTCTTTTGTGTTTTTTCGAAGATATATATATATATATATATATATATATATATTGCTGTGTTTCCTGTATTAGAATCGAGCCTCACGACTTGGGCGTCCAGGAATGCTGTGATTCCACCAAAATCCGGGAACTACGGTTTTCGAATCGTGGCCCACAGATTGGGCGTCAAAGAATGCTGTGAAACCTACAAAAAGCTATTAACTTAACTGGTCCGTTGACTTTCTTCTGTTCATCGCCTCGGCTGCTCCCCTAGATAAAACTTTCATCCTCAATCATAAAATAAACAAACACATCCCTATCACAAACATCAACGTTAACTCTATTTACATCAATATTCACAATACATTAAAATTTCAATATTAAAAATTCAGCATAAATTTCAGTATCAGAAAATTTCAAGATTTAAATTTGTTATCATTTTAATGTGCATCCAAAATTAAAGTCCTTGTAGGATGCCTCCTAATTAATATAACAATATATGTAGACCTGAGTCTGAGTACAAAGGGAGCATCTACCACCCCTTTACGTTAATTAACCAGGTTCGTCTAATTAAGCTCAAAGACATACCCAAATTTTCATCAAGAACATAAATACTAAATACTCCTTTCGACTTAAACAAGAAAATTTCACCTTAAAATTAAAAATTTGTTGTTAGTTCAACTTCATTACTGTCCATTTTAAGTAAATAAATTATAAAGTTATTCAACACACACGAAAACATCAAAGTTCAAACAAAATAGTATAATTTACCTGAAGGTTACTGCACTCGTAGCTTCAATGTACCTCGTCCCTTTTGTTAATCACACCATTCCAACTGGGTTATATTTACGGCTTCTGATTCTCAACGCTTTTAAAATTTCTCCACCACCATTCATCTAAAGTTGTTTTAGGGCTTTTCCGGAACTCATCTGTGTATATCTGAACCTTGTTTTGTGGATCCAGACACGTTTATGAACCATTTAATTATTAACACCCCGAAAAATAGCAAGGAAATTCATGCTTCATTCACCAATATACGCCAAAACTGCCTACTTTTGTGTATTCATTCGTCGTTGCAAATTTTGACTAATTAGTACAGTGATACTAACTTTATTACCTTGTATCTTCTTTTCTAAGTGCACTAAAGTACATTCATTGTAGCACGTAAAGCACAAACTGTTTTAAATCACCAAAATATATGAGCAAACTGTTTAAATTATTCTATCAAACTCGGAAAACTAAAAAAGCACTGTTTAACGCATTGAATCAAGTCGAAAATCTAAGAGAGCTTGTTCATATTAACCTGGGTATATATAGAGGTTAGCCTGTCTGTCGGTCTGGTCCCCAAAACGGACAATTCTTCAGAATTTCGCATGCTAGGTTCCCATTCCGCAGCCCGGCATGCGATTTTTACAAAATTTGCACTCGCATCAGTTAAATCTCAGAAATTTCGACACGGCTCGCAACGTCTGGAAATAACCAATTAATTTTTATACAGAAATGTTATTTTTACCTCTCAAGTTTGCCTCTTATTTTCAACCAATCGCAACCCAGTGACGTTGCTCCACTCACGCCTTTTACTATATGTGTCTCGGTCTTGCGCATATTTATCTGTCTCTATCTACCCTGTTCTTATTGGTGCAAATTGATATTCTTTATTATCGATTATTTCAGTCCATGTGGACTGTGAAATAACCCACCTTTAGCATTTCCAGTAACTATTAAGCTACGGTTTCTCCAAGATTCTCTATAACCATTTGTTATCTGCCACATTTACGCAGAATGAGCCTTTTAAAAATACGCAGGTGTTCAAACATAATACTTCTAAATAACACTTCTACGATTTGCATTTTATTGGGTTTTTACAAGTTTTTATAGATATTATATGTTACTAATGGTTCAATTAACTCCAATTAAAATAATACCCTTTAATTTTTAGTGACTCCTAATCAAATATTAATTATTATCTGTACATTTTGTTTAATACCGGTTACTTAAAATTGAGTTAATTAATATAAATTTTGCACGTAATTTCTATTTGTTTCTTTACTAGTAGAGCTTTTTAATACTGCTTCCTTTTTTTTATAGCAAGCGTCTTGTACATAATTTAGCTCCCTTATTTTTAATGAAACGAATGAATTTTTATGCTTCACGGTTTTTTAATAACGCGTACCTTTTCCCAAAGCTTCTACACGGTGATTAAAATTATTTGATGTGATTATTTAATTTTCTACCCTGGTCTAAATATGAGTATTTTACATATATATATATATATATATATAATGCTGTGAAACCTACAAAAAGCCTCACCAGAGTAAAAAAAGATATTCGAACCTCTCGAATTTGGCACCTAGATTTGCTGTGATTCTCGACCTGTTGAATCTCTTCTGATAATCGCCTCTTTACTCTTTCCGCCTCGGCTGCTCACCTAGTTAAAACTTTCATCCTCATTCATAAAAAAAAACAAACACATTCCTACCACAAACATCAACGTTAATTTTATTTACATTAATATTCACAATACATTAAAATTTCAAAATTAAATTGCAGCATAAATTTCAGAATCATAAAATTTCAAGTTTAAATTTGTCATCATTTTAATTTGCATCCAGAATTAAATTCCTTGTAAAATGCATACTAATTAAGTTACAATATGTGCAGACCTAAGTCTGAATAAAAGGGAGCATCTCCCACCCCTTTACGTTAATTAAACAGGTTAGTCTAATTGAGCTCAAAGACAGACCCAAATTTTCATCATAACCAAGAACATAAACTGCTAAATACTCCTTTCTACTTGCACAAGAAAATTTCACCTTAAAATTAAAAATTTGTTGTTTGTACAAATTCACTACTGTCCATTTTTTATCAAACAAATTATAAAGTTATTCAACACACACCAAAACATCAAAAATCGAACAACAAAGCATAAGTTACCTGAAGGTTAATGCACTTGTGGCTCCAATGTACATCGTCCTTTGTTAATCACACCATTCCAACTGGGTTATGTTTACGGCTTTAGATTCTGAACGCTTTTAAAATTTTCTACACCACCATTCATCTAAAATTGTTTCAGGGCTTCTCAGGAACTCATCTAAGTATATCTAAATCTTGTTTTGTGGATCCATTCACGATTACGAATAACATTTGATTATTAACACCCCCGAAAAATAGCAAAGAAATTCATAATTCTTTCACGCTATACCCAAAACTGCCTACTTTTGTTTATTTATTTATCGTTACTAATTTCGATAATTGGTACAGTAATACTCGCAAATATAACTAGACTTTATTACCTTGTATCTTCTCTAAATGCACTTTATAACTTTTATCGTAGCACGTATTCTGCTTGCAGTATCGTATAACATCAAAAAATAAAGAGCAAACTGTTTTAAAGTATTAAATAAAAATCGAAAATCTAAGAGAGCGAAACTACTATAAACACGGGTTTATATAATAGCGCGCTTGCCCGTCGGTTTTGTCCCGCGACGGCCAGTTTTTAGAATTTCGCATTCTCTGTTCCCTTTTCGACAGCTCGGCACGCGATTCTACAAAATTTGCACTCGCGCCAGTTGAAAATCTAAGAAATTTTCACACGGCTCGCAAACAAGTCCGAGAACAACTAATTAATTTTGTATAGAAATCGTTACGTTTACACCTCTCATATCTGCATCTTATTTCCACCAATCGCAAACCCAGTGACGTTGCTCAAATCACGCCTTCTATTATCCGTGTCTCGGCTTTGCGCGTTTCAATCATCTCTTTCTACCCTTATCTGAGTGGTACAAATCGATATTCTTTATTATGGGCTATTTCAATCCACCTGGATCCCTATTTGAGTTAAATAACCCCGTATCTAGCCTTCCCGTTAATATAAGCTACGGTTTATCCGACCGTTTGCAATATACGTAGAATCTGCATGTTTATCTATTCGAATTTATTAGAACTTTGATATTTAAAAATACGCAGGTGTTCAATCGTAATACTTCTACGATTTGGATATTCTACGTATTTTAACCTTGGATTTTCACAGGCTTTTCTGCTTAATATATATTACTAATGGTTCAATTAACTCCAATTAAAATAATCATGATGTCACACGGTCTTTTGTTATCCTTGTCTCGGTTTCTACTAAACGCGTATTATCTAATAAAATTCTATACAAGGTGATTAAAATCATTTGATGTCGTTAATTAATTTTCTACCCTGGTCTAAATATGAGTAATATATATATATATATATATATATATATATATGTATATATATATAATAAAAGACAGATTATTTGCAGTCCGCAATAAGAAATTGTATAGAACAATATATAAAATAGGTTTCTTGGAGACTATTTCACTCTGAGAAGGCTTAATAAAGCCGAAACCGTCAGTCAGTGTATGTTTCCTCCCCTATGAAATAATAAGCTAATGTTTTGTTAATGGCTATATAACTACCAGCCCGATTTGTATTCGTCAATAGACTCTATTATTTTCATAGAGTTTGTTTACAGATACATCTTATTTTATATATTGTTCTATATATATATATATATATATATATATATATATATATATATATATATATTTAAAACTTAGGGCTCCACAGGAAACTTATGGTTCAAAAAGTGCTCCGGGGTTAAAAAAGTTTGAGAATCGTTGCTCTAAATCATACTTCTCGCTTGACACCTAATAGTCCTCTGTAACCGCAATTCCTTTTATATCTTTTTTATATTTCAAGTGAATACTTTACAGATGAACACACGGTATACGGCATTTCTACAAAAAGTTAATACCAATTGGCGTCATTCTGATGTTCTTGCAGTCTTTAATTAAATTACGTAAACGTTTTGCTTAAACAGAGGTATGAAGCTTTAGCGTAATTTAAAATGTTGCAATTTAAAGTGGTATTGTTTAAGTAGGAGCAGTAAAAGCATGATACTGTTGTGCAGTAACTAGATACACAATTTATAAACTGTGAAATCTTTTGCACCTTTAAGTTAAGCCTAATCTAGTTCATTAATCACTTTAATGTCCAAGACCATTCAATGTGACTTACTCGCAAATCTTTTTGAACGATGTATTTCTTAAAAAATAGCGATATCGATAAGTTTGAATAGTTTATTATATAAACTACCATCGCTGTTAGAAATTGTTTGCTATAAACAAACATATTTATTGTGTAAGTTCTTAAATTGCTTGGCTCCCATAACCACTGTGCATAAAAAGCCTTTGTATGTCATAAAAGTTGATTGCAGTTTTCTTTCGAAACTGACAAGCTTACTTATTAAGCGAGAAATGCTGAATTACATTTAGAAATGATCCTAACCTTAAATGACTTTTCAGGACAACCTCTTTGTTTGAGCTAAGATAAATTGGAAAATTATTGTGTAAAAGACAGTAAATTTTACAAATTTGACGATCTGTAAAACAACTCTTAAGTAAACACGCAACTAAAAACTCGTTAAAGCACTCCTTCAGATCCGTATAAACAAACTTTGCTTCATCATCATTATAACCATGGGCGGATGTTCTGTTGATAAAAGCCCCTCGTGTTAGATTAAATACGATTACAGCAGCATCCTTCCAATTTCCCGTACAGTGCTCTGAAATTGATTTTGAAAATAGATTCTTCGACTTAAATAAATCCGTAAATAAACAACCCTAGCGAGCTACGCGAAAATTTCAATTTTACGCAATATACAAAGTTTTTGTTAAGTGTTCGCTCAGTGGTCGATCCGTCTCTGTCGGGACAAATGCCAACTAAGAAGATAGTAGGGGTGTTAAGAACCTCTCCGAAAAGTTTTCAAGTTAGAGATATCTCAACGGAAAAGGTTTAACTAAAAAATCGGATTTCACGAAAAAAGTTTCATGTTAAACTGAGATTAATTAAAATCGAATTTAATCGCAAAAGAGACTGCGTTGATTATCAAGTCATCGAGAAAACTTTTGTTAGATATAAATTAGTGTCTTGTTAGCGAAGTTTGCAGGCGCCAATAAATTTCAATTATTGAAAGGTTACAGACTTGGACGTCTGCTTTAATATTAAAGCGGGTTGATGCTTGTTATTGAACAAGCGCTTGCAAAGTGATTCAATTACAGCTACGTTCTGTATTAATTTAATACAGTTACGTCAGCAGTTCATAAACAGAGCTAACGTGTAGCGTAGACAGGAAATGTTTACCTGCTATTTCTGTCTATAGTACACAACAGTTAATCTCTGCATAGCGGAGCGCCAGTTGGACGTAGATAATCCACTAGCTTACTTTGAGGATTTCTTAATCTGATTCACTATTACATGTTCTACAATGTGGTGAAAAATGCAAATACAGTGTATGAGGCCATCTATAGGACAAAATATAAACCCTGAACAGTTAGAGCCCGTTTCACGCAACAGTACATTTCTAATCAACCTGGAAGTGTATAGCAAATAGGATAAAGTTTATAACTTCCACTTCATTAAAGTACTGTTAGAAATAGCGTTAGCTAAAAAATACATGGTTCCACTAAATATTCGTTATACGTACAATAAAGCTAAAGTTTTACCTTATTTTTCGAAAATATAATATCATCAACAATGTAAGTATATTCTCAAAGTTGTGCAAACCTTGCTGTTTATTTTCCCATTGGCGGCATAGTTCGAATACAAATGTAACTATACCATGAGCGGAAAATTTGTTTCCTCTCGGTGCCCATTGCGGATAAAATTAGCTGCTAACCTCATTACAAAATTTTATCTTTTTTTTATTTATTTAAAAAAATTTAAAGAAATATAAAATCTTTTAACATGAATATCAAATATTTATCGGTGTACAACATTCACATAACACAAAACAACAGTTTGAATGAAAATGTATACAAACTATTATGGCATATTGTAATAAAATACACCTTTTTCTACAAAATCCTTAATCGTTCATTATCGAAAACAAACAACTCTAATGAAACTAAAAATGCAATTGAAATAATGACACACACGCACGCACGTATGCTCACACGAACGCGCGCGCGCACACACATTCACACACACGCTCGCACTCGCACGCACAGGCACAGACACACGCACGCACGTACACACAAATACACAAACACACGCGCACACACGCAAATGCAATGGACCTGAGGGGTCATCAAGAGGTCATATAGCACCATTCCATGAACATACAACGCGGTTATCCTGAGTATAATTAAGAATAAAACTCAAATTTTGTAAAGTTATTTTCATAGTAGCGAATTTGTAGAAGTAGTCAGTATATTCGATTATAAAAGCGTAAACCCGCAATTTAAAGAATTTTCGTTCTTAATCACGAAGTAATAGTGTTTTTAGTTGGAGATAAAGATATTCACAATATTCCGCGTGTAGCAAAAATTTGTCTTTCAGAAAATTCCATACCAAAAAGTACTTATTTGATATCAAAGTACTCGATTGCGAGAAAATGCGCAATTATTGTGAAAGATTTCGTTTGATACTCTGTCAAAAATTTAATAGTACAACAGTATATTCAAATTGCGGTAAGTTGTGTGTACAATAATGCTAAACACGCGATCGTATTTTTGACGAAAAGCGCGTATATAATGTACAATAGGAAAGTAAAATGTGTTTATTGAACTCTGAGATAATTCCATTAATAATAAAGGTGAATGCTTGTTTAAATTAGCAGCTATTAGATAACACAATTAACGACAAACCATAAATTACGACCAATGGCAGCAATAAATCTTGAAAATAAGATTACGTGTGTAAATGTATTAATTAAGGATAGCACGGAGCTATTTGAGCGCACACTCTGAAACAGTCGGTTCATTTAGACGATTCTAGATCTTACATAGGCAGATGAGCAAATATTTTAAACCAATCAAAACGTAGGAGTAACAACGAGAGTGAACTCAATGCTTCTAGACGTCGTAAACATTTTTTTGTAAAAAAATTAAAAATTTTTCTAAATTCAGTTAATTGCAATCGTAAATAAGTTTTTATATTATAGTAAATTTTTAGTTCCAAATAGAAAACAATAAACAATTTGGTATTTCCTATTAATTCTATTGCAAGGTTGAATTCTATACTTTCGTATAATAACAAATTATATGCTTCATGTGTTTGAAATCTTGTTGTGAACGTCATTAAAACATCTAGGTAATCGTTTAAAATAGCACTTTAACATTAAGAATTGTAAATAAATACGTTATTATTCTCAAATATGTCAAGGTCTTCCATGTTGTTCATAAACACGGCCTGTGGTCCGTCATGATTTGGTTGATTATGTGCCGTCCTTGGCATGGTTTAGTATAGATACGCTTTTCCAGAACGAATCGTTCTGACGATCCGTTTGGATAATTTGTCCACTCCAGTTCTATTCTTTGAGAAGTTTGAAACGGGGTCGCTGATGCGCATATACATAAGGATTGTAATACCGCTTTTCCCTTCAGAGATGTTGGTTTGGCGTAGTTTGATCGATTTCATGAATACGAGCCGCTTATGTCAATAACCTTTATGGTTTCGCTTAGTTAAAGTCCTACACCACAGCCCAGGAATACTATCAACAACTGGTTACTAAGGGTGAGTGATTTATTCTGTTGCTGAATTCGTTAAAGGATTTATGAAAAACTTCCATTAAAGCTTAAGACTTCATTACACTCCTTTAGTGAACTAGAACTAATAATACTAGAATTTCAATCCATTGGATTCTTTTCGTAATATAGAAATTATTATTAAAATTTCAATTCCTAAGTTTCATATATTTTGTTAAAAGAAATTAACGTAAGTAAATTTCTATTTAAAATTTGTAACAATTAAGGTTTTCTTTCGTTAGTTTTTCTCATTTGCGAAAAGCCTGACTGAAACATTATTTTTAGATGATTTCTTTGTGAAATGATTTGCAACAAACTTGTCTTGTATAAAAGTAGAAAACCACTTAACATTACTCTATTATAAATTAAAATTTAGTTAATTTATTTTATGAAAAAATCTGAACATGTAAGTGGTTTGTCAGATCTGGCAAATCATAGTTAAGATAACGAATTTGTAAATGCGTAAACCATTTAAAAATTCTGTTTGAGTATTTAAAGTCAAATACGTGCGATACTAATTGATGATGTTACTGAACATGAACTTGTAGTGTTATTATGATGAAAATAATATTTCTCAAAAATGAAATAGACGGTAAGAATCTTGTCGTGTCTTGTAATTTAAGAGTTATATATGTTAAAGTATTTTCTTGTTGAGACAAGATCTACCGTATACTTTGTGACACTATATTTATTAATTGATCAATACTTGCTAGATACAATGGCGTCGAACTCAAAATTAGATTTTTTTTTATTCATCTAACCAAATACAATTCTCCGTTGCGATAATAGCTAAGTTAGCCGATGGCATACATTTTTTTTTTATTTTACATCTTCAATCAATCAATAACCAATCCCGGTATTCTCTTCCAGCTTAACCAAACTTTGGTGGGGTATGCAGGGTATAGCTCTCAACTACTACACCGCATTTATTACCAGCATCATTCACAATCTTTCTCCACTTCCCTCGGTTCCTAAATACTTCCTTTATCTCTGCAACATTCATACATTGCTTTTGGCATGCTCTTTTATTCCTCAAACTTCTCACCTGTCGTTCTTTCGGAACCTCCTCTACTACAACCAACCATCTTTTACGCGGTCTGTTCTTTGTACCTCTACCAGTCATCTTACTTACATATATACGCTTGGTATGTCTGTCCTCATTTATTCCTTCCACATGTCCAAACCATCTAAGCGGGCTGCGCTTGCTCAACTCCGTAAGGATTATTTGCATCCCACACTCTGCTTTGACCTATTCCTTTGGCACTTTGTATCTCAATTTTTTTCCACACACACTTCTTAGGAATCTCATTCCATCATTCCAGCAGCATTTAAACGACTAGCATGCTTCTTCTGCCAGACACAAGTTTCGCTTCCATACAGAATAGTCGGCACACACACACACGCTGTTGTTAATTGCTGGTTTTGCATTTATACTCAATTCTTCATTCCTGTCACTGCACACGCAGTTCCAGACCCTTCTCTTCCAGCATTTGTCCTTTTTTGTATTTTAATTTAATTTAATTCTTGGGTAATTTGTTTATAATATTCTTTTCTACTAAAGTGGCTGCTAAGATTAAACCATCTAATTTTTTGGTAGAAGAGACAGACTACGAATTAAAAATGTGTGGGGTCTCGACTTGGCTTTGCGTGCTTCATTTTTGCCGATTATTAAAAAAATATTTTTAATATTTAACCTTAGCGGTGTTGCATAACTGAAGTTCTATAGTCACCGAGAGGTTTAAAGTCTTTTAGTGCGGCTTGCTTATTGCGGTAACTGGTTTATCTATTTGTTACAGATTGTATATATAAAGATGGACTGGATTACGAAATAAAAATTCGAGGAGATGCTATTAGTAGCCCTAAGCGGGGAAAGAGAAAAATATTGGCACAATTTGTTACACTGGCAAGTTTTGTTGCACTGTCATTATAATGTGAGGGCAGGTTTTGCCCCTCAGGCATGGTTTTGTTTCACTGGTTTAAGTTTGCTTCACCGACATCGCATACGGTGCATGTATATTACTCTAGGCGAGACTCTTGGCGAGTTGATCGCCCTAGCAATTTACATCGTTCTCTAGATCGAGAATAATGTAGATTTTCTGTGAATTAGTCTAAGTGAGGCTCGTAATGAGGCGAATAGCTTACCGCCTGGAAAATTGAAGACTGCACTCATGTAGGTAAAGGGAAGGTGGATTAAATGCAAAAGGGTGAGAGATAATTTTTAATAGTTGAAATTTGTCATAAATCGGCGCGAGGGCATTGAATGGACTGTGAAATTGATACTAAATAGCAACGGTCTTTACTAGTTGCAATTAAACCCCTATTTTGGTCAATCGACTATAAATTGCGCGCTATAATTTGGGAGGAACTTATTTTAATAAGTTTTAATGGACAAAGACCTTAACAGTTTTATTAATACATTCATTAGGATATGTCTTTTCTACCACTTTTGCAAATGCGTTATTTACAACCCCATGTTCGTCATAGCGGTTACCATTGAGCTGTAATCTATCAATAGCCACTCAATCGACAGCAATCAGACATGAGGGATCAATATATTGCGCTCAACTAATTGAGTCCCATGTTACTTTTCAACCTTTGACCAAACTGTTCCATAATGCCCAAATTGTCATATTACTAAGCAGCTTACTGGAAAAAATCGTAACAATAATAAAATATGAAGTCTAGGGGTAGTTCTTTATAGCCACCAGGCAGCATTTTCATTAACGGATTGGGAATCTGGTTTGTAAGTAGGACTAGAAATCATTCAATATTGATACACTCTCACATTCTGGTACATCGTATAAACAATATCCGATCACCAGCTCAAAACCACAATTCATTTTCCCACTTACACCCAACCGTGATGCCATCCTTAAAAACTATATATTATTGCCATGATATTTGGGTTCACGATAGCATGGAGCGTTAACATTTATCTCCTCTCCTACATGGAAACGCGTGTCATATAGACTAATGGAGCTTCCACTACCTACATTGAAAAATATGTTTCTTCGGAATGATGGCGTTCTACCGCGCGATGCTTAGATTATTGCAGATTTTTTTAAATTCTAAGTATAATGAAAACTGGATTAGAAATTGGGAACCAATCAAGTGGCCGGCGAGATCACCAGACTTGACTCCTCTTGATTTTTTTATATGGGGGTCCTTTAAAAATTCGCGTGTACTCGAAAACGTATGAAAATGTAGCTCAATTACGACAAGCAGCTTGAGACTCCGTAAATAAAATAAATCCAGCTATGATAAGACGGTCTTGTGAAGCTGTTTATAGGAGTTTGTTGTGTGTTCAGCAAAATGGAGGATTATTTGAACATTTGAATTAATCGATAAACTCTCGTGTGTCTGGCTATTGTCATGTATTTTCATTGTCGTTAATTACCACTGCAAATTGGGTTTAAAGCTTTTAGAGCAGTGTTGCTCTATATCAGTAGACCATTTTCAAGAAACATACCGCCACATTTCCTCCAGAATCCCACATTTCCTCACACATCTGGACCAAAAGTTTTCTTCGACTAACCATTTTCATCTTTCGAGATAAACCTATCTTAAATTTTCATCTTTCGAGATAAATGAGCATCCACATTTCCACACACGAGATAAACCTATTTTTAAGATTTTTTTTTACCGCTAACATTCTGGACCAAAAGTTTTCTTCGACTAGCCATTTTTTTATCTTTCGAGATAAACCTATCTTGTTTGGTATCGATTAATATTAGATTTTTCTCAGCTACCCGAATCTCTAAGAATTTTTTAGATATCATCACCCCCAAGGAAGCTACCCCCATTTTAAGATTTCTTACCTGTAGCGACTTTTGAGCGTTCTTATAAAATTTTTTTAGTCATGCGATACATCTTGTTAGCTTATAATTTTATGTAGAATTCGAATCTGCAAACAGATTTGAAATCGGACCACGCCCTGCAAAGTTATACTTTAAGCTCTTTTGCTCGTATATATTTAACTCCATTTTTTAAAACCTTTTCGCTACCCAAGGTATATGCTTTAACCAACACAAAATTAAGAACACAAAAGTTTTAATAATTTATTTATCCAATTTACAGTTTAATAAACTATTACAATTTTTACAAAGTATAACATTATTTCCTGTGCGTAGCCGAAAGTTTAACCTGTAACAAAAAAGAGATTAATGTGTTGTTTAAATAGACCTGTAACAAAATGAGATTAATGTAAAAAGAGGAGACGTGTTTTCAGTCAATAAGACATATTGTCGTTAACAATATGTTTTACCGTCCAGCGACACCACGTGGAGGTAAACACATGCCGCCGGGAACAAAGGAAATTTTAAGGATGGGGGAGGGTAGATATGCTTATAACTAACTTACATACTACTATACACAATAAAATATATACAAATATAAACAACTTAACCTATATCCTTATGCCCCCATGCGTAGGTTGATATGCTTCCGGGATGACGTAACGCTTGTCATCTGCGCCCGATAAACTGATTTTATTAATAAGCTGTGTATAAAGTTGGTGTTTCTTACTCCGGATTGATACCATCGTATTCATGAGGGCATCTCTATTATTAATAACAACATCCCTAAAACTATCTACACTAATCCCCGCCACCACACTACGACTAACACCCTTAATCTTTTAACAATGTCTTTCTCACTAATAATGCAGTAGGACTTAGCCCTACTACCTACAAATTCCAACACCAAATCGCCACAAAACTCGTCCTTAAACTTACCCAACACCTTTTTGTTTATAAGTGGTATATTGTACTTATTGTTTGGAGGGTAATCACTTGTATCAAAATGCTCAATGTTCGCACTAATGTCACTATACAAGTCTGGCGTCTCAACACTATAAACTAAAGAGTCTGTATCCGTATAAAGCAGGGACAATCTGGGACCATACAGAGGAACCATGGTGCTATAGTGAAACTCATACATAAGAGTTTTGGACAAATCTAAAATTGACAATCCTGCATAGATTGGTTTATTATAATTAATTTTAACACGATCCATCTGTATAATCGCCAGATTTTCCCCCAACACGGTACAACTGTTAAAGTTAGGTTTAGCTATTAGTCCACTCGCGCACAACTTTTTCCCCTCGTGCTCCCATCGCGTGACTATTTTGACATCGACCCTTTTGTCCACGTTCTCCATTGTTTTACCAAAACCGCATTGTTCATAAGTTTGAAAAATCTTTTCAAACGCGTTAGCGGCAGAGGTACGGAGATTCGTGTTGAGATCAATGTAGGGTTTTAACCACGTCGACTGATCAAACTCCAACACGCGATGCACAACAGTTAATTGCAGACCGTTACGCAGAGCCTGCTGCAAGTTGCGATAGTGAACAATGTATTTTGTTTTGTTCAGAAGGGTAGCGAGTAGCTTAGGCGTCTTCGAAAACGGTGTTGGAGGTACCATCGATTCAGGGCAGAAAGGCAAGTCATTGTGATCGTTGTGAAGATGTTCTGGATACTGTATGTCAACTTCCAAAATATACCCTTTTTCGTGCGTGCTTGGTATATTTAATATTTCATGTTTTATACGATGTACCTGGTCCGTGTTTAACCATCTAAAGCCGCTAATGGGTAAATGTTGGGACATGGCCCATCCGTATAAATTGTTAGCATCCAGATACGTTAAGTACTTGGATGACTCGTCAGGGTTGTAGTCTTCCATATACTTATTGTTGGCTTTAGCATACCGATGACTACACTGGGTTAACCCACCACGTATTCCTTTCTTGATAAAATGTTGCATACTGACATCGGTCAACAACTCGAGCTTCACCCCAGTGCGCTTCAACATGGCATCCCAACTCAAACTAGGAGCAGTCACGTACTGGCATGGGTCTAGATCATAGGTTTTGTGCAGACGTCTCTGAAGTTCTCGAAAATGTCTGCTAGTAACAAAACGTCCGTTTTCAAATAAAGATCGCTGTATTCCCCAAGCGTTCGGATTTTGAATGTTCTCCATACATTCTGTGCGTGTTCATAATCTGTATACGACACCGCTGTGGCGGTTAGACCGTTGTAGAAAGCATTTTGTGGTGGTAGAGCCTTCTCTTCCAATACGGTAATATCTTTCACGTAGTCGTACGGGAACACACCCTTCCTATGTAATAGAGCAAACTCTTCGGTATTGGGGAAACAGCTCTTTAGTTCAACAAACTGTTCAGCATTCAAGTTGGAGGCTAGTTTATTTAAGCTAGATGCCATGAAGCGTAAGGAGTCTACAAATCTCAGTGTGATGAAAGATTCATCAGTTTCATCGTCGTTTTCCTTATACAATCTAACGTTTTTTGTAAACGATATAAACCTCTCTTTATTATTCGGGATTACAGTAACCCGTTCTTTGTCGTATCCCAACTCTTTCACAATGAAATGTGAATCATAACCGCTTAGGTTATGAAACACCACCGGGATGAAATGAGGTACTCTGTAATTAATGTTGCACGCGCTATGTGCTGCAAAGCGAAATCTCCTGAGAGGTGGCAGTGATCCCTCACCCTCTCATTTCCCAAAGGCTGCTTACAGATGCCACACTCCTCAACCATATGAAACAACAACTCATCTAGGGGTTCCATTGGAAGCATGGGGGTGTTTGTTTTTAAAATTTTTCCCAATCGTTGGGCTTCCTCTTTCATCTTTTCCATAAAAACTTTTGCGGCTTCAGGTCCTCTGTACAGCTCAAATTTGTTAAACGAGTCATCGTATGAACATTTGATATAGTATGCAAAACTGAAGGGTTCGTGGTGTTGTGTGCTGTTGGTGAAGGAAGAGGTGGGATCCGGAACTGCAGAGCTAATAGGCTTCAACACACTTTCGAAGTCAGCATAAATCACGAACGGTACCCGCATTTGTTTGTGGATGTTGGTGAACTCGAGGATGTTGTTGAAATGGTTCGGCATGGTTGTCACTACATGGTTGCAGTCGTTTCTTGAGTGTTGGTGTAATTTGTCTTCGGATGGAAAAAACACCAAGCATCCATCGCAAATCCATTTGCGGGTATGATCACGAGAGATCTGCTTACCCATTAGCTTCCCAAATCTTTGATCCAGCAGTAGTGGGACTTGCATCCATCCTGAATGTACAGTAGGTTCACATGCCGAACCCTTTTATTAGCGGTGAAATGTAGCGGTCCAACGATAAACTTGCCTTCTACCCCAAAAACGTTGATGCTGATGTCGTTCTGCTCCTCGAACCTGGGAATGTCCTTTATAGGCATGGGGAACAGTACTCCTGTTACGTTGAGTACCGTCGAGTAATGCGGGTAGCTACTGACCCTTTGCGGATCGTGAACACTGTGGTGCAGGGCAGCCACAACACACCAGGCAAAACATGCGTCGTCTTGGTTTCGCACGTTAACGATGGCATGCTTCCCCTGAATCCATTTGGGAAGCTCGATATAAGATGAACCCCGCATTGGTTGGTACTTGTTAACATTTACCTCCAAGTACAACGCCTGTTTCAGAGTCCATCCTAAAATTTAAAAATTAGAAAAAAATTAATAATTGTAGAAACTAACCAGAATCTCGTTCTTGGAACTCGTCCGACTTAGCCGACATCCTCTCCACAAAGGTGTTGTAGACCGCTCCCAGGTCACTGGAGGAGGTGACCACAACATTTCGGGTGTTAAAGGATTTAACATCCTCTACACCCTCTGCCGCAGCCATCTTGGTGTAGCCACCAAACAACTCGCAATTAACCTTGAGGGAGGTGTGTATAGCCAGCTGTTCCCCGACTAAGGCTATGAACCTCTCCTTCTGCTCGCATAGAAAATCCAATAGACCTAAAAATACGAACTAAGCAAACACAAAATACTTATAAAAATACATACCACTAGTATTAGCATTTTTAATTCTGTATGTCGCGATTCGACTTTTGAACGCGGTCGCTACTACTTCCACACCACCATCCAGGACACGGCTAGCATTAGCTTTGTGCGCGTTAGATCGCTGGTGGGCTACCAAGTTGACAACGTCCACATTGCATTCCGCACATCTCCGCGACTTCTTGGGGCAGGTCCTCAACGGTTGGTGCGGTCGGTCGTTTGATCCCAGATGGTCCGGCAACGGGGACAGCCACACCATGTTTGGCGTCCTTGTGCCGTTTTAGGCTATCCTTCCGCGAGAAGGATGCAGGGCATGCATCGCAAACAAAAGACCGGTGGATTTCGATCCCACGTCATGCTGCTGGAACAGATGTCGTTTTAAATTATCACCCTCGAGAAGACAGCCCCGCAGACGTTGCACACGAATGATGCCATTTTCTATAAAGAAATTAGAACTGGTCAAAGACTTTTAACAGTTGTAACTAGCCGAAGACTAAACAAAACTGAATTTATATCGCCTCGTACCATGCTTTTATACATAATTGGTATAATTAGCTACTTTACTTTTAAAAACCCAGCGTCGTTTAACCTTGAGTAACATTCCAAACTAGTCTATTTACCTTGGTGAAAACCAGTTAGCTCTCTGCTTATTCATGCATTCCAAACTAGTCTAATCACACCAGTAAAACCTAATATTCTTAACTAACCTTGAATCGGATTACAAACTAGTTCATGCCTGTCTGTAACATACTGCAAATGATAATGAGGAGCATGCGCAACAACAACCCTGAAACATTTAAAAGGATGATCTGCATAGGATTCCTTCTCAGTCATCTCAGTGAAATCAGTGCAAAGCAATGGAGTCTGCAGGTGTTAATGATGCACAAGTTTCGTATACCGAAAATCTGATTAATAAGTTTACGTATAGTTTAAGTGAATTGGGTGAACACCCTCATAATGTGGAAATTGGGTTTGTTATAAACCAGAGAATAAAACCCGTATTACGATTGGTGTGTAGCAAGAAATATTGTGGCAACCATGTTCTGGAATTGACATACGAAAATTGGTTAGCATTTACAAATTTTCAAGTAGAATTTCAAATCAATGTATTTTCTCGTGACGTACTAAACACTCGATTAAATGGTGCACCCGAAATGGAAGATCTACACATACAACTAGGAGGTCCGTTTTTTATCACTCTGTCACCAGTGTCTGGATCAACCGAGAACGAAACGTTCCAGTTAAAAATAATAATGGGTAATAGCTCGATAGTTATAAACGAATTGGAGTGCCGTAAACTATTCCATATGCGAGAGCTGTTTGAGTATCAACTTAAGCAGTTGGAAAGTCGCAACTTCCCAGCATTATACAGCGAATTAGTAGGATTTGTTGCTAATTCTAATTTAAATGATTGCGATGGGTTTAATACTATGACTGAAGAGAAACGAATTAAAATCTTGATTGAAGGCGAAGTTCGAATTGGCAATATTTTATTCTACAACGAATTGAATCAGAACGCACTAAATGCATTGGAGCTGGTTATATGTTTTCCGGATATATTTGTGCAAGACGTGATACGTACAAGAACATTAGTGGAAATGTTTAGACGTTTAAATTTGTCGGAATCTGAAGATTCTGGTTATGGTGATAACTAGAAAGAGTATTTTATAAAAGACAGCCCAAGAGACATGGATGTAAATGTATTGTTATTGTAAATATATTGTAAATTTTTTGAAAAAGTATAAATAGACTCGTTGTTGTTTATTTATTTAGTATAGTTTGAGATTTTTGAGTAAACACATGATTATCTGTTCTGGAGAGGGTTTAATCAACAGCGCTATAAACAGGTTACCGTTTGAGCTGCATATTCCAGGTTATCAGTACTGCGGTCCTGGTACAAAGTTGGATGAGCGCTTAGCAAGAGGTGATCCTGGAATAAACGAATTAGATAAATTGTGTAAAGACCACGACATTGCATACGCCAAGTACCCCGACGATCTTCCAGCCAGACACCGAGCAGATAAAATTTTAGAAGAAGAAGCCTGGGGGAGAGTTAAGTCTAAAAACGCAAAGTTTGGGGAAAAAGCCGCAGCTTGGTTTGTGACAAACGCTATGAAAGCGAAGAGAAAATGGGTATGGGTTTAAAGAAGAAAATAAGTTTTAAAGGCGGATTCTTGAAGAAAATACGCTCTGCAGTAGACCGAGTTGGTTCCGACAACTTGAAAAAGCTACTAGACGTTGGTATTCTAATTGGTAAAAAAATCATAAAAGGAGCCGGTGGGAGAAACAAAATTAGAGTCCCACGTATTATACCCGTTCCACAAAAGGAGGTTTTTACCATTGATTCCGATATTCGCGGGACTAAGTGCCCTAGGGGCACTAACAGGTGGTGCTGCAGGGATAGCTAAAGCAGTAAGTGATGTCAAGGACGGCCAACGAACAGCTTAAGGAGAGCGAACGACACAACAGATCTATGGAAGCCATTACCGTTGGGAAAAAAGGAAATGGAATGTTTCTAAAACCATACAAAAAAGGCACGGCATTATTCTTGAAACCGTACAAACAGGGGCGTGGCATTTGTAAAAAGGTATCAAAAAACTAAGCAAGTTACCTCGAAGAGCTCTCACCGATGTAGATATAAGGAAACACGCATCTAACATTCCTCATTTTCGCGGTGTCTTTTCTAGAGATCAGTTACAGAAGATTAGACCGCATGTCAACGAATCGGGTGTGATTAATTTGGATACCACCAAAGGTTCGGGTACACATTGGGTGGGGTACCGAAAACGTAGGAATAGTGTGTATTACTACGATTCGTTTGGAGACTTGAGACCGCCTGAAGAAGTAAAGAGATATTTTCGAGGTTGTAAAATTTACTACAACAGTGTACCGGAGCAGACTTACAACACATACAATTGTGGACATTTAGTGTTAAAGTTTCTTAGTGACAATGGCTAAAACAGTGAGCGTGTTCGGGTATGGTAATGTCATATCGACAGGATCCATTTACCCACCAATTAAATTGAAACAGGACGGTGAATATGCTTTGGGTCTAGTGGGATTGTACACTTGTAACACTGTGCAAAACATACATCCAGGAAACAATAACTTATACTTTAACGATCCAGAGCATCGCAGAATAACCATTGAACCTGGATCATACGAATTAGAAGAAATAAATGCATATATACAGGACGTCTTCAAAAAATGGTTCAGTCAGAAGCCGGACATCAACGAGAACATTGAAAAATATTTTAAACTGAGTGCCAACAATAATACATTAAAGTGTTCTATACGAAGCAGTATACCGATTGATTTTGGGGCAAACCGTAAAAACAATATTGGAAGCATCTTGGGGTTTACCAACCGCAAATTGACTGCAGATACCGTACATATCGCTAATCAGCAAGTGAACATAATATCGGTCTCAAACATTTTGTGGAAACCAATATCACCAGCGGATCGTTCAGAAACAATTTTCTTACCCACAGCATATTCGAATTCAGTCTATCTGTACCACCCGGGTATAATCTGGAAAAGGAACCTAACCACGTCATATATTATCCGCTGAGCGTGACAGAAATTGATAATATTACAATCAGACTAGTCGATCATTTGGGTGAATTGGTAAACTTTTCCCGGAAACATACACCTGTGTGAGACTGGAAATAAAAAGTAGCTGAAAATGCCTATCGATTTTGTATATAAAGCACGCTACAACACCCCCAGACGATTAGAAGTGAATACGGTGTCAAAGCGTCAAGTTGTTGAGAGACTTACAGCAGAAGAAATACGTTTCTTAAAGTCTTTGGGGTTAGAAGTTATAAATGATGGGAGGCAGAAGTAAACGCAGCTTAGATCTCCACGGTGATGAAAACGTTAAACTTGGAAGGCTTAAGTATGAGGACGTGCCCAAATTGGATGTGTTTGGAGGTTATAAATTAGACGAAACCATAATAAAAGAAGATTATTATACATATCTTCCCTTTACATTGAATGCAGAAAACAACGATCGAATTTCAATTGAAATCCAGAGCAGTGATAACATCACATACCCTCATGAAAGTTTTATATTTATAAAGGGTACCTATAAGCCTACGGAGACATTAAGGGAAGCGTCAACAACTGTAGACCCGATTAGAGCAGCAGAACCAGACCCTAAAGCTTACGAGTTTACTAGAAATGCACCATATTTTCTGTTTGAGGAAATTCAATACAAATTGGGTAATAATCAAATAATAGATGTCTGCCGAATCCTGGAATTACAAGAACTATTAAAGGTTTAGTATCCATGGAAGAATCAGAAACAAAATCTATTACACATACCGGGTGGAAACCCGATACCATATTCCAAGATGGACGGTTTAGTTGTGCTATACCGCTAAAACCATTTTGGGTTTTGAAGATTACAAGAAAACTATCGTCAACATGCCTCAAGAGCTGATTTTAATCAGATCCAAGTCGGACGTAAATTGCTACAAGTCGATTGGAAATACAGTAACGTTCAAAATACAACGTATTTCATGGGAGGTCCGCATATAACATTAAGTGACTTTGCCAAGGCGTCGCTGCTTTCGGAAATGCAAAATCAATCATCTATAATGGTTGCATTCAGAAAATGGGAACTACATGAATTACCGTCTCTAACACAATCAAAGTCGCAAGTATGGAGAATTAAAGTATCGAACGAAACAGAGAAGGCTCGGTGGATATTACTGGCGCTGCAAAATGGAAAATATGATAAGAAAGAAGAAAATGCTACAAGCTTTACGAATGCCAATATAACCAATGTCAAAGTGTTTTTAAACTCTCAGATGTTCCCTCAAGGTCGATTAAATTTGGATTTCGAGCAGAATGACTACTTGCCAGCGTACCTGTCTTATGCATCTTTTATGGAAAAATACTACCCGAACAAATCGTCAAATAAATGTTTAATGGACTACAACAGGTTTAAGGACTCACCCGTCTTTGTAATCGACTGTCGTCATCAATTTGAAAGCATCAAGGATGCAACTGTTGATGTAAGAATGGAATTAGAAGCTTCAAGAAATTTTGAACCGTCGATGAAGGCTTATGCTTTAATTATACATGACTCTATGTTTGAATATAATCCGTTTACGGAAATTGTTAATAGATTTATTCACAATTAAATATTTTGTATATATTTTAATAAAATTGTATAAAATCTATGTTGTTTTAATATTAATAAGATTTTTGGTGATCCAAGACAGTTTCTCACGTACTCCGGTGTACACCTAAGCACACCTGTGCCCATGCGCACCCCTGCGCGTGCACACCCTGCCCATGCGCACCCCTGCGCGTGCACACCCTACCCATGCTGGTATATAAGGGAATATTATTTTCAATTTGAATCAGTTTAAACTTATATTTGAAAGATGTACACCAAGGAATCTTTAGAGACAGCAGTTAGTGAAATACAAAAGGGTATAAGTGTTAACTCTGCAAGTAGGTTATATGGTATACCCAGAAGAACGTTAAGCAGGCATTTAGATCTCCGTAAACCTCAAAAGAAGAATGGTGCTCCTAGGTCGGAAAATGTGAGAGACACGGGTGATGCTATACAAGAAGTTAAAATACCTATACAGAATTATGATAACTTTGCTATTGCTAGTGCAAGAGAGGATGGTAAACATGGTTCATTGTTCCCGTCTAACATACGAGCTATCTTCGCGGGACCATCGAGTTGTGGAAAACTAATGCTCTAATATCTCTGATCTTGCACGAGAATGGACTTAGATTCCAAAATGTCTATGTATTTTCGAAAAGTTTATATCAACCGAAATACGAATTATTAAGAAACGTTTTACACCATTAAAAGAAGAAATTGGGTACCATGAGTTTGAAAATTACGATGATTTGATCGAACCCAGAGATACCAAAGAAGATTCAATTATGGTTTTCGATGATATACCTGTAAACGAGCAAAGCAAAATCACTCAATTTTTCTCGTTCGGCCGACATAAAGCAATAGATTCGTTCTATCTATGTCAAACTTACGCTAGTGCCTTAAAACATAGACTCAGAGATAACGCTAATGTAATCGCATTATGGAAACAGGATGATACAAACCTTCGCCATATCTTTTCGGATCATATAAGTGGTGACATGACATATCCGAAATTTAAAGAAATGTGTTTACAGTGTTGGGGTGACTCAAAACATAATTTTATAACTGTTGTGAAAGATTTTGATTTGGATAATGGTCGATATAGGAAGAATTTCGACGAGTATATAAATATTTGACATTATTCAAAAACAGCTAGTTCTCATCCAAAGTTTCATGATGACGGACGTTAACAATTTTATTGCGAATAAACGCAGTCTTCATCTTATGCAGGATGCTGTACGAAAAAGTTTGTAGCGTACAAAAGGGAGACGCTACATCTCAGCAAAAATTCAAAGAGATGCACAAACAATTGATTGATCCCTTGAAATAACCGCTTCCAGTTGCAATCGATCACCGAAAAATTCCCACACCTACAACAAAGGTTAAAGTTGAAAACATGGACGTACCTATAAAGAAAATTAAACAACTCGTTCCAGAAGAACCGTTCCATCTTTACTATGCGGATGTGTTAGCTAGAGACGAGGACGAAAATATTGACAAATCAATTTATGGAGTAAAGTATAATGCGGAAACCGATACATGGAGTTTGTGGAAAAGTGTATTGGTAATTAACCCGGAAACTAGCGATATAACATTAAATAATGTGATATATCCAGGTACGAAGGGTTTATACAACCTGCTGGTTTACAAAGACATCAGCCCCGAAGATGGCGATTTCAATTTGCATGAAGATTTGCCGAATTACTTGGAAATGATCAAATCTGCGTCGATTTTGAGAAGAAAGTTTAACCCATTTGCGGTGCACGATTTAAGCGGGTTCCCAACAAATAACAAAAGTTTAACAAATATGTGCAAAAATATCTCACCGAATTTCGGAGGAATCCTGAAAGAAAACAGCCAAAGAGAAGAAAACAGTTCAAGGGAGCGGGTTTAGGCTTTTCTAATCGGTTTTACAAAAGTTTAAATTCAAAGCCGGTGCAATATGTCTACTGGAATAATGTACATGAACTTGTAGATCGGCTGAGATTGTTGAACGCATCCAACCGAGCTGGAAATACAAGCGAGGAAAACATTAACGAGATGGTGTCCATAATAGAAGAGTTGAGAGAAGAAGGTATAATACAGTGAGCTCAGTAAATAATTACACAGTTTTAAAATGCCTATCGACCGCTTCGGACGTTCAGAGCGTAAAGATGCTGATATTCGGCGCGGTCCTCCAGGTCGAGGATTTGTGCTAACGTTGGATGGTGATGGGTACGATATGCAGCAAAGAAGGTTAGTGAATTCATCAGACCCGAAAGAAGATGGTGATTGTGTTAATCAGAGAAGCACTATAGTATTCAAGTCTGGAGAAGAAACAATTAGTTTTCGTAAAAGAAGGCTAGTGGATGTAATGGATCCTAAAGAAGATAGTGATTGTGTTAATAAGAAATCTGTAATCAAGCTCGTGAATCAAGCCTTTACATACTGTCTAAAAAGTTCTGATGATATACAGCGTAAAGATAAAGCCTTCAATGCAAGAAACCAGCGTATCGCAATGCTTGCTCAACCAGTTGAGCCATCTGATGCAGTTAATAAACAGTATGTAAATGAAAAATTGGATAAGCTTGTATCTGACTTTAAAACGTTTATACAGTTTTTTATTAATTTGACTGCAACTTCCGAGACAAATGAGAAGGAGCTCAGTCTTGCAATAGCATCGATTTACGAGGCGTCACCAGCAGCTATAAAAAACAAATACTACAAACCAAAGCTTCAGTTTATGTCAAAGGTGCAATTGGATAAAGATAACCCTATTAGTTTAGCAACAGTGTTAAGCAAAAATGAGTAAAGAAATCATCGTTAAGGAATTATTTAAACCTGCAAGAAAAAATTTTCAGCGTCGTCATACAAATCTGAAACATGTGAAACGTGATCTTATCCAATCGGACTTGTGCGAAATGCAGCCTTACTCGCGTGTGAACAATGGGTACAGATATATTATAATAGCAGTGGACTGTTTCACAAAATATGCTTTAGCTGAACCTTTAAAAATAAAACTGGATCAGAAGTTACAAATGCTATGAAAAAATATTGGACAAAATGCTGCAAGGAGAAAATAACTTAAAATCAATCTACAAACGGATTTTGGGAAAGAGTACTACAACCGCTGTTTTAAAAATCTTATGCAAAAATATAAGATAAACCATTACTCTACGTATTCCGCAATCAAAGCTAGTATGGTCGAGCGGTTGATTAGAACAATCAAAAACAAATTGTACAGAAGATTTTACTTGCAAGGCAGTCATAAATGGGTGAATATTTTCCTAAGGTTATGGAAGAATACAATAATACACCGCATCGGGCTATTAACATGACACCTATGGAAGCAGAAGAACATCCGGAAAGAATAAAACTTTACACCGCTAACAGCGTTTCTAAAAGTTACAAGTATAAGGTTGGAGACATTGTGCGTATATCAAAATATAAAGCAGTATTCGATCGAGGATTTCACCCAAACTGGAGTACAGAACTATTCAAAATTGTTAAAGTACAAAAACGAGACCGACAACCTATCTGCTACAAGATTTGGAAGGTCGGCCAATTCTAGGTGCTTTTACGGCGATGAAATTCAGCTCACAGCAGCACCCGACACGTACTTAGTGGAAAAAGTTTTACGGAAACGGAAGCACGGACGCGAATTATTAGTGTCGTGGTTGGGGATGGTAAAAGTTGGATTAAGAAAACAGACTTGCTTTAGTATCATCCAGATAATTACCTGGATGAAAAAATCATAAAGGAGGGAGTAAAGTCCTAAACTGGGTATACGGGGGAGATTTGCTTAGAACCCCATTCCCATCTGTGATTTGAAGCAGGAAGCATGTGTTTCATAATCGATTTACAAGGATATCAATACAAAACTAGTGATTTCTATTGCAAGGAGATTGCCATTTTGGATGTAGCGAATAATGTAATATGGCATGAGATACTGGACATGGCTGTGGAGTATAACACCCTAAGTGATGATTTCAAAAAGCAAGTTCGGTGGTTAAAGCAAAGAATCCATGGGCTTAGCTGGGATGGACAGTCCACAAGTGGATATACAAATGTAGGCGATTTGCTGAAAGAAGTCATACCACCCAATGCTACAATCTATGTTAAAGGCGAACAGAAAAGGCAGTTACTGTCAAAATATTTATCAAACAACATTTTAAACATGGAGAGTGTTTTCTTACTTCCAAAGCTCAAAGAATTAAGAAGATTCGGTAATAGATACAATCACTGTTTAAACCATTGTTTGAATAATTTAAGCTGTTCTAAAGAAAACGTATTGGTATTGAAGCATTTTTGTTAATGTATTAAAATTTTAATAAAATATTTTGTGAGAATTGTTTTTTATTCTAGCAAAAGCATACCTTTAAAATTTGGAAAAAATATATCTGTAATACAGCGCATTACTTTGGAAAAATTAATGTTTTAAAATACAAAGAACCAATAACCGAATACATAATAATTGGTGTTTGCAAATAAATTCAGTTCTACTTTAATAAAAAATGTAAACTTACCTTAAATCTTCCTTCAAAACTTTCCACAAAAGAACTACGCGAAACGACGGTTTAAAATTTCGAGGGCTTTACACAAAAGCGTGCGAAACTAATAGAATTTTTCTAATGACATCGCGTTATATACGTTTTGAATCCGTTAATTATACTACTAAATGAGGTTTGTATTTTCCGTAAATACGCACTTTTCAGCACCTCGTGGTATTGGTAATCTACAAACAATTATATCTCGATTTGAAATGCGCGTCATTGAAACATATTCTCAACATAATTAATAGAAAGTCCAAGAAAAGAAATTATAAAACAGCATTCAAATGTTCGTTAAGAAATCTAGAATATTTGTTGGATTACGAGTTACAAATGAAATTAATAACACATTGGAAGTTTCCGGAATTTGCGTTATAATGCTACTACCGCGTCACGTAAGGTAATTTAGGATTTCAATATGTAATAAGACCCATTTACTTTCACTCATTATTATTGAACAGTACTTAATCTGGTTTATTACATTTTTGTTAATTCTGAAATTTAGGTAGTTAATGATGTCATACACAAAATTTCTAATTAACATACATGGCTGGTATCTAGCGAAAGTTGTAGCATGCATTTTCAATTACGAATGCATTCTTCTTTCATTACAGGAGAAATTCCATAGATTTCATACCAGCAAAATGCGCTTTCTTTTAGATATTTAAAACACATTACATTGGACATCAAAAGTCGACCTTGCCATTTCTACATTATTGTTAAGCATGCATTGGAATTTTTGGATGCGGTAATTTCTTGTTTAAAGTAACTTAGTTAAATAAAGTGTAATTTAAATTGTGATTGTATACTCAGTTATTGCAATTGAAAACACATTCAGGGAATAATTTATTTGCTCTATATATTTTACAGTAGCGTTTCCGAACAAAACTTTCTGCTTTTAATTAAATTTCCTTTGTTCCCGGCGGCATGTGTTTACCTCCACGTGGTGTCGCTGGACGGTAAAACATATTGTTAACGACAATATGTCTTATTGACTGAAAACACGTCTCCTCTTTTTTTACATTAATCTCATTTTGTTACAGGTCTATTTAAACAACACATTAATCTCTTTTTTGTTACAGGTTAAACTTTCGGCTACACACAGGAAATAATGCTATACTTTGTAAAAATTGTAATAGTTTATTAAACTGTAAATTGGATAAATAAATTATTAAAACTTTTGTGTTCTTAATTTTTGTGTTGGTTAAAGCATATACCTTGGGTAGCGAAAAAGGTTTTAAAAAATGGAGTTAAATATATACGAGCAAAAGAGCTTAAAGTATAACTTTGCAGGGCGTGGTCCGATTTCAAATCTGTTTGCAGATTCGAATTCTACATAAAATTATAAGCTAACAAGATGTATCGCATGACTAAAAAAATTTTATAAGAACGCTCAAAAGTCGCTACAGGTAAGAAATCTTAAAATGGGGGTAGCTTCCTTGGGGGTGATGATATCTAAAAAATTCTTAGAGATTCGGGTAGCTGAGAAAAATCTAATATTAATCGATACCAAACAAGATAGGTTTATCTCGAAAGATAAAAAAATGGCTAGTCGAAGAAAACTTTTTGGTCCAGAATGTTAGCGGTAAAAAATCTTAAAAATAGGTTTATCTCGTGTGTGGAAATGTGGATGCTCATTTTATCTCGAAAGATGAAAAATTTAAGATAGGTTTATCTCGAAAGATGAAAATGGTTAGTCGAAGAAAACTTTTTGGTCCAGATGTGTGAGGAAATGTGGGATTCTGGAGGAAATGTGGCGGTATGTTTCTTGAAAATGGTCTACTTATATCATATTGAAAATTAAAACTTACTGTAACAAAAACGTAGTTCTAGTGACTTTTAATGTTTTGATTCAATCAAACATAGCCATTTTATACTTCTGCGGAAGGAATATTGGTCAAATTTCAAAAATGTAAAAATCAAATATGGCGGCTTCTAGAAAATAAAAAGTTGAACACCGCCACGCAAAATCTATGTGTCGTACACAAAATCTAGGTTCACAATGTGAAGCGTAATGGTAAATTAGCATGATGCATAAAATTTGAGTATTCTATTTTAAGTAGCAGCCTAGCTATGAACAAATAAAGAAATCGACCATTTTGTATGTTTTAAACTGTATCTAGTAACCTATGAAAAATTTTTGAAATTTGAAAATCGATTTGAGGCACCCTTATTATTGTGTTACTTTTGTCCTAATTAACCAAGATGTATCTCCTACAGTTTTCAAGATGCCCATGTTACTGCATCTTAAACTATACATACTGTACATAGTTTCCAAAACCCAATTTATATGATCGAAAAGAATGAGATCAATCTAGTTAATGAAACACTGCCAAAAATGATTTTTTCTTAAAATTTAATTATATTTATGCTCCAATATCTCTGTAATAATATATTTTTTTGTTTCAGGTAAATTGATATAACACTCGCGCTGACCCTGCAGATTGGAACACCAAACTGCATTTCTATTTGTAAATGAGAGCGATGTTTTCGAACAAATGATCAGTAGGTATAAGATTAGACAAAATTTAAATAGAAATACACAATGATTTTAAAATTTTGACTCATATATTTGTATGTAGGCTGTTTTGTGTTTCGTTCCTGTTCTAAAGTATTTAAACATTTTTAATTGTCTCGTTTCTAGCGTTATGATTCACAAAACAATTCTCCTCACTTGTGCATAATCATTTTGCTTATATAAACAAAATTTTGACAATTTGAAGAAATTTGTCACACATATTGAGATTGAATTAGATGCCATGACTTTTCGATTTAGCCATGAACAAGCGTGATACATGGGTACAGATATATTCAAGAAATGGTAGAAAAGGTTATTGTAAATGGATTGACACTACTCGAAATGTATATAAAGGTTTTGTGGAAAAATTGCCAGACAAGTTGTTCTATTTAATCATTTAGGAAATCCATTATTCGCTTTGTATTTCTATTTGGGGAATAGTGGTAAGCTACATGATAGAAACGAAGTAATTGTTGAAAAGGGAGGCAACTAATCAAATATGTCCATGTATTCCTGTCAAACGTTTACAGCAAGAATTAGATATTTCACAAGATACTTGTAATCGGATTCTTAAAAATGACTTGAATTTATATTCCTATCGTTTACAAGTAACGCATGAATTCCTTCTCTAGATATACCAGGGTAATGTTAAAAGAAGATCTACATCTTGTTTAGAATAAAATCTGTGGCCTTCTATAATAAATTATTTTTTACCATCAAATCTTTGTTTGGGCTCAATATGATAATAAAAACTTAGATTTATAAGATTAAGAAAATAGTTATTGGTTAAAGGTTATTTTAAAAAACGTGACTTGTTAGAATATTTGGAAGTATCTGTGTGATGGTTATTTCTAAGCTCATATTATAACCACCAATGTGTTTTTTTCGTCACTATATAATCATAAAATAATAAACTAATAATTTGCCAAAGCCTATTTGTCTAATAACGAGAGATTTTCTAGAGTACAACTTTTGAAAACATCTCTTGATGAACCTTCCACAAAAAAAAGATTTGTAGGTACAAATACACGACACTTTTAAGTCAAGTACCAAAGGTGTCAAGTGTTCTTATATGATTATGGTGTGGGGCTGCATAGGTTTTTGTAGGACTTTGCAGTACGGTACATATACTGTGTACTATATGTTATAATATTTTTGATTTACGCTATATATGATGAACTGTAATCGCGAGTAGATCGCTGCTGTGTGCTTGATATAACTTTACTTATTTTAATTGTTCAAGGTTTCCATTTTGTTTGGTGTAATAAAAAGTGAGAAATTATGAACCAAATTTATTCTTTTAACAAAAATTGCGAAATATTTAAAAGAATAGTAGCTAAGCAGGGTATGTTCTAAAACAAAAACCGTCTTTCTTATGGGATTTAACATGGGAAATTCTAGGGTCCGTTCTGGTCATTTTTGTACCATACATTGAATTCCCCATAACAGTCTTAAAAATCCTCGTCGTATTCAAGTAGAGAATTTGGATGGTTGTGGAACACTCCTCTTTCACTCACTCCACCCGATCCAAATCCCCCGATTCATATCTAACCTAGGTTTTACATGTAAATTCCTATAAGGAGAATCTGCGAAGTCTTATTTTAAAGGTAATTCCTCTTTTTGAGGAGGGATTTCCTTCTTGCTCCTTCTTGTGGGGGTGAAATTTCCCCCTTGTGAAGGGGAATTTCCTTCTTTCTTCATTTTTACCCTCACCATCCCTACCCTAAAAAGTCGGTAACCTAACTCCTAAAATTTAGGACCAACCCTTACAACCACCATATAGGTAAAATCACCACTCGCTATGCTCTAGATTACCTAGTTTCGGCTACTTTTCCAAGATTGTGGTGACGTCATAGCCTTTCTTAAATAAAGAGCAATGTAATACTATTCTAAAATTTTTATTCTGACATTATACATAGCAAAATTTAAAAAAAAATTGTTACGTTCAATTCCTGCATTTTCATCTTTCCAATACTCTTCATTGATAAATTATTACCAGTTAAAATAAATATCCTAATTCGCTCTTTTTGACTATTTTCAAAGTTATACCTATTATAGATAAAACACCTTAACATATCAGTTTATTCATAAAGCAGTTTGGTTTTTCTATTCATATTAATTTCTTATCACCTATACTACAATTTAGTATCCAAATGATTGTCTTTATCAACGCCTGTTAATTTCTTGTTTTAACGGTATTACCTTATGATGTTACCAGAGTGGAGATTCTAAATTGTTCTGTTAGGAATTAATTCATTTTTACTTTGTACTTTATTGCACGTTGAACAGATCCTCTTGAACAGTTCTTAATTCTGAATGAGCAAATACACGCACATTCCTTTCTGTTTCTACTTCTTGTGTATTTGGTAAGTGAATAAAATGGTTGATAAATGACTGATTTTCATGTTTACTTTCTAGCTCGTATTGTATAGTCATATCGTAGGACTTAAAAATTGTTTGTTCCAAAGGTTTAAAACTTTCCCGTACGTGTAGAATTGTATCGTATGGATTTGATTGTATGTTCAGGTTTGATATTGGACCACGTGGATTGCTAACTACTCACAACCCTCTTTGGTCTACCAGAATCCTCGAGCTACCAGGTATTGTGACTGTAAAAGAAAAGGCATTGTTCCGGATCTTGGCTGGTTACTGGTACGCTAAACATTTCTTTGTCTCGTTATAAGTACGTAGACGAAAGTAGACTACTTTCTTTTAAATTCTATGTTACTACTAGTCCATACAATAAATTATTTCCCGCATATATGCTAATAATAGCGTAACACTTTCCTCACCAGCAGTGCTTTACTATAGCTCTGATAGCTACAAATTTTACTGTAATGTTTAATAAGTTTGAATCATCTACAATCCTTCAATACTAATAACTTATAATTACTATAGTTGTTACTTTTGAGATACTCTCACATTCTTTATTCATCATTAATATTCCATTATGAACATAGTTAACATCAGTGTTTTGGGTGGACCCCTTTGTATAAAAATAAGTATTCCATTTTTTCTTTCTTTCTATAAATGTGTTAGAATGTAATTACACGAGCTTCTTAGGGCTATTAATTATAAATTATTTTCTTTATCCTGAGTGCGTCAGGGGCGTACTTGTAATATTTTATCGTAACGCCAAGTGTCACTCACGCACAAACGTACTTATTGATTAATGAACGTTCCTTAAAAGTTTATTTTGTGCTTTTACTAATCATATACATTTATGAAATGATTATTGATTACAAGTCTTATGATAAACAAATAAAGTATATTTTTAACTTGAATTTTTTTTAACAAAGTTATTTGCTAGTACCTATATGTTTTGGTTGGACAGACTGGCGTTCTGTCATTAATTATCTTTTCTTTTGCAGGTACAAACCTTATTTTATTTCAATGATTAATTTTATCCTTGCTGAGATACTTCAGTTTTAGCTTACTCCCCCCACTCCCAATCTTCGGCTGCAGCCTAGTCGGCACATCCTTTTAGTTACGGTACGAGAATATCGTGACATATTTAATGCCCATGGAGCCATTTAAACTTAATTTGTCCTCTCTTTATGTTTGTTTGGAGTGGTTTTAATTTTAACTAATTATATTCGCAACTTAAAACTTAAGTCGACACCCAAGTCCTTTATTTCCTTTTCTAGCCAATAGTTTGATACATACAAACCGTCTAGGTTTTCGAATTGTAAAATGTACTGAAGTTTGTCTCTATATATAAAGGCTTTGATTCCACCGATAACCAGATCTATTCCTTTGTGTAATTCTTGCAGCTTGTGTCAATCTTTTAATCGCGGCTCTCCCACTACATCCTACATACGTATCTTGTTAGCTTGATCGACTTCTTCTTGTCGGAATCCTTATTTTCCCACTCACTGTTGCGTAGTTGCATGTCCACCACTTTTGGGAATATATGGTCGTCATAGGTTGTAGGATCCTCGGTTTTAAATGATCCGAAAGGTCCTTTACTAGGTAAATATACAATGTTTAGCGGAACCCCTTTGCGTGTGGTGTGCGGCAAGGTTACGAAACCCGCATTCCTTAGTTCGTCTATGTTATCTGCCATTTTGATAAATATGTTTTTAGAATAACCTTTTAAAAAGCATACGGATTTAGTACCATCCTTTTTTGCAAAGACGCCTACATAACTAAAAGAGTCTTTCTTACTAACCACAAAGCTTGTAGAACCCGGATGCATCTAAGTCAGTCCATCGGCACATAAAATAATCTTTTAATTCTTTCTAATTTTCTCTAATAAGATGTTCTTTGTCTAACACATCTTTGTATTGTTCGCGTATTGTCGCAGTGTTTTCTATGTAGTCCAACTTTCGCCTTTTTGCATCCATTTCCTTTAATTCCAGCTGTCTTTTTCTTCCACTTACAGCGTATGGCGTGCATATTGGGGCAATTTCCTTTAACGTAAACGGATAGAGTTTACTGCCAATATTTACTCTTTCTCGTACAACCTCAGGGCGAATAATAGGTGTATTTATCAACCCCAATTTCAAAATGATTATTTCTTTTGGAATGGTAGAATATGGTGTTGCAGATTGTGTAAAGTATGCACTACCTGCTTGAATGTAACACTTGTGTAAGATTTTTACTTTATCGTGGTTGTCTTCCTCCTCTACTATCCCCAAATAATTTACAAGTAAATAGGTAAAACTAAAACCGAAAGCACATACTTTGTTACGTTTATTTTCAACATAATTAATAATGAATACGCTTTTTACAAATTTTCATTTTGAACTTATTTATTTCGAAACGACAAGTTTATGCTACAATTAAATAGTTTATCTCCTGTTTTAGGTACCTGTTATCTTGGTATACATTACAACCGCATATAATGGTTTTTCTATTGTTCCGATGTAAAGACTTGTTAAAATAAGGTCGCGCACTATCCGATAAAACCCGGGTTTTCCAGTTTCAATCGCGCTTCGATAAGCGAGGGTTTGCAGTTCGAATTCGTGTTAGTTGAACCATTGTTGAATTTGATTCTACAGCTTGTGCGTCAAAATATTTTCTACGTTATTCGTCACCGCATTTCAAAAGCAATGCACGTTTGTTTTTTTCTGTTCGACAACTAGGTGTCTTGCATGGATTGCTTTTTTTTAGCTGGAGGCCAAATGGTTTCGTTCTTTGTGTAGGCCCACCTGTTCGTTGTCGTGGACAGCTGCTTTTGTCCGTAGATTGCTGTTGTAATTACGATGGCAGGGTGACTGGATTCTGAATACCGCGACGTTTCTATGTTGACTCAACCCCGACGGGTTGTAAGCTAAGTATCCAAGCACATGCAGGTATGCAACCTGTTTTCTTTTGTGTGCAAGTTATGGTTCCCCCAATCTTTATATGTATTATAAAATAGAAGTTATTAGAAATTGTTAAAGAATTATTAAATCAAGTGCAACAATGTAATTCAAGGATAACTAAATAAAGGTTACTAACAGTTGTGAGAACGGATGCAATACATTGTATTCCAGACGATAGTCATACTGTAGGTGGCAGGTCACAGACGGTTAAGAACCGTGATTACCTAGAAAGTAAGATTGTTACATTGTATCATGAATAGTATTAAGAAATAAGCAGACATGAGCTATGCAAGTTCCCACAGACATGTGAGAGGCAGGGACAACATAAATACCTCGGGAACCCCAGATCAGTCAGTCAATCTCAAGTATTTCAGCTTTAACATTGCAGTTTGCTTAGGCCACTCACTCATATTAGTTCAGTTAGTAATTATTTTTCGAGTTAGATTGTCAAAATTCCATGTTAACATTTGTATAAACCAAATAGATTGTTACGAAGATTTTGTAAATAGTTTTTATAAACACCGCTCCCAAGGCCCGAAACGTAACTTGCTTCAATGGCATATTCCGTATCAACGTTTGGTGTAGTTACCTGACAAGAAACGTCACATTGTAGAACTATTGTTGCTCGTTGCTGCTAATCGATATTATCGCTCTACAGGTGCGATGTACTATTTTTAAACATACCTGTCAAAAGAACTCACACGTTAATTCTTTCCTACTAACTAGTTTATTTTACAAAAAGTATTAGGTGAAATTTTAAAAACGCTTGACAGAATCTCACATTTTTATTTAATGCTGACTAATTTTATTTTGTGGAAATACGAGATGAGCACTTCGTATCTAAATTTCTAAATTGTCCATACAATATAATTGTTTGCTGTGAAGTAATAACCCCTAATTTATTTTCTTTTTTGCTTATTTGTACAGACGCCGTTATTTGTTTTTATTTGTTAATAGATAATCGCGGGCGATGTACTTTATTATTTTTTGTTTCCTTTTTGGTATGTAGGCGAATCCCCTCTCTCCGCTGTTGGTAGTTAGCCTTGTATTTACTTTTCTTTCGGCTACGTCTAGGTACGTAGCGGCTTTATCAATTTTTCCCTTTTCTGTTGTTTTTCGGACAACTTAATTTGCAAGCCAGTCAATTTCTTTGTATTGCTATTCCCCAATACACGTACTGTAGTAGGTTATAATACACTAAACAGCATTTTGACAATTGGTGCCGAGTACATTGGCGCCTTTAGGAAGTCACTTCATCAACGACGTAGACAAAATGTAATCCCATTTAATTTGAACAATCAAGTATTTAACTAGTCCTTATTGATGTTATATTAGTTTTACACATAAAATGTACTATATATAATGTAATAGTTTGATGGAATATTTAATTTTACGTTGACATGGCACCGAAGATATCTAACACGAAAGCGCTCTGCTGTAATTTTTTAAAGATATTTTAAATATTATATTTTTACACGAGAATACTCTCTTATGGATTTTATTGAAAAAAATTTCGTGTACACAGCCATAATTATTTCTTCAGATGTACTTTGTGTCTTTTAACTCAGTTGAGCGCTACCTATCGTAGAGTTCTGACTTTTGCCAATAGCCGAAACGTACTGCATATCTATTATAATGGCAGATGAAATTTATTTCATTTCCAATAAAACTTTGTCAAATAACAAAATCGTGAATTTTCGTCGCGGTGTACAAACAATTAAATCCGCGAGTGTTAAAAAAGATGAGTACAGATTGATTATATAGAAAACCTAAAAACTGAGACTGTTCATGTTAATACCGTAAAAAGTATACGATGAAGAATAATATCGATTTATACAAGGAACGTAGTATGAGTGATTCTACTTCTACATGTCAATGCTCTCATTGTAAGCAAAGATCAACCTTATTTAATTTCAATACATGATGTATGTTTTATAGTGAATTAACCAGCAAGGAACACCAGACTAAGCTGCCTAAAAAATATCGGCTAATTATTTTACAAGTGACTTCGTTAACATTCAAAGGTGCTATAATACGAGCAACGACAGTTACGAAAGAACTATAACGAATCATATTTATTTGTTATGTGATTTAATTGCTGCTGATGCCGTTTACAACAATACGTGTTTTGACAATTTTATTATTTTGCCGAAGCATGATTGGAAAATGGTCGTCAAGCAGATGAGACGTATCCAACGCAATCGATGAAATTTTTAATTATATAGAAAATACTAAAGACTATCAATTTACTTTAGGAGAAGTAAAAGTTGTACCTAAATAAATCATTTCTTATCGGATTCAACAATAACAACTAAATTGAGTGGATATGGTCATGAAATCTTGCTACCAAATCAAGATCGCTGACGATCATTTGTTTTCGTGATGCTCAAACGAATATTTTGTGTTCTTCATGGTATGAGAACAGGAAAAAGGACCTCAAGGAAGGGCGATTTCATTCTGGAGACTGCTACATCAATTATCCGAGCAGATATAACTTCAGCTGTTATTAATTCAGAGTATTATCCACCTCTATCAAAAATGTTGCCAAAGTTAATAAACCATGTCGTTAACGGTTTTATTAATTAAATATTATCCAAATTCATATCCAATGTTTTTATGACGGATGTGTATAAATGGCCTTTCTGAACATCAAGTAATCATATCATCAATATACAACCACTACAGTAAACGTGTAGTGGAGCATACGTCTTACTGTAACTCGTCTCGACCGTATATCTCGAGAACTATTAATTGATCCTACATAAATTTTGTATTGATCAATTTTAACGAAAAATGGAACGATAAATAATTTTCATACTGACCTCAATTAACGTAAAACTAATAGTTTACGAGAAATTCGCAAAGAATAGATTTTCGGCATCTCTGACCTTTCATGTTTTTTATGCAAGCGCGATTTTGTATAAGACATTTAGACATTATTTATGATGCTAAAATGAAGATATTCCAGGTGGAAAATCTTCATTTGAGTTTTTTTAGCAAAGAAGTATTATTTTCGTGGGCTATCGGAACAAAATCATACTTCGTACTGTCACCGACTTAAATTTTCATTTTTTGCATAAAGGGTTACTTTGCTTTGTAACACCTCACATATTTTTCAATTATTGAGTGACTGTATTTTTGTTAGCACTTTTGTTAGCACTTTAATTAACTCATTTTCCTTTAATCAACTTATTGCGTTATTTATATTTTGTATTATCTCGATTCTGTCCCATAAAACTTTTAGCTTTAGCTCCTAGTGTGATGATTCGAATTAAAATACATTCTAGATTAGATTAGTCCTTTTGAATAGATTTGTTTGTAAGAATACTGTATGCATCTTTAGTGCATTGTGTTTTTTCGGAGCCTAGTTCCTTAATTTGTATAATTAGAACACCTGTTTACCATTTTAACAAAATTTATAAGTTCTTAAGCGTTCTCGTATATAATGGGTAGAAAATACATTATTGCATCAACAGCAGGACACACTTTACTTATTGTCCAAAAGGTACAACAAAAGACCTTTGATCAAGATATACAAAAATTTTGGAATGATGAATTATATATCAAGCAACTTTGTCGTGTCAGGCTCTCCTCGACAGACACGGTTTGTTGAAAATGGGCGATCGATTAAGAAATTCTGACTTACTCTATTCTACAAAATTCCCTATTCTATTTCCTAGTCCTCATCGTTCAACAGAACCTATAACCTTTGATTGGCATGAGATATATCTACATCCGAGTGTACGCACTACGCATTGTTTATTGGTACAAAATTTTTGAATAATGTTGGCCAAACGGGCCATTCAACAATGCTTAAAATCTTGAATTCGTTGTTTTCTCATAGACCGTGTGGCTTTTGCTAATCTATTAGATGACCTTCCTGTTGCTAGAGTCGTCCCTGGTAGAGTTTTCTTTCATATCGGTGTGGCCTGTAATGGTCAAAGCTATACATCTAGAACTAGCATCCTATGTATAAAAAAAATCAATTTTTTCAGCTCTGCGTCACATTTTTGCGGGAAGAGACAAATGTGTATAAATCCACAGCGATGCGGAACCAATTCTATCGGACTAGCACAAGAATTATCACAACTGATGAAACAATTAGCTGAACCAGAAGACATATAATTTGTTTTTAATCCTCTAGCTTCACCTTGTTTTGATGGTTTATGGAAAGCTGTTTTTATGTCGGTTAAGTCGCAGTTGGTGACCAAAAGTTATCGTTTAAAGAATTTCTCATAGTTTTTGTACAAATTGATGCTATTTTATATTCTAAACTACTCTGTCAGTACAGTAACGGTTCGACAGAGTTTCATATTTATCGGCTAATTATGCTCTCAATATTGAACGTGTTTCAATTACACCGGATCCAGATCTCACAGACAGCAAGATATCACATCTCAATCGTTGATAACTTATTCAGCGACTACGACAGTCGTTTGCAAAAACGTGGCATCTTGAATATTTACATACGCTGCTACAAAAAGCTAAGTAGCATTCACAAAAGCTTTTACTAAAAATTGAAATGTTAGTTCTGATAAAAAATGGTTCAATCGCTTTCATTATCCTGGCGCTAGGTAGAATTAAAGAGCTGTATCCAGGCACAGACGGTGTTACCCTTGTGGCGTTACTAAATACAATCTTTGGTCAAACTTTACCTTTTTCCTTTGGAAGAGATCTTATAACTTAGTTTATTAATTTTTCTATTGCGGTTTTTGTATGCATTTTAGTTATCGATGTACATATTCAAATTCATTAACAGAAAATAACTATTTTCACTCTGATTTTGATTGGCGGCATGTTAGTGCCTTTCCTAACGATTAATGTTCAAACATTCTGTTAGGTGTTTGAATTCACGCTACGCTTCTGAATTAATTTTACCATACAAGGACGGAGTAACGTAAAACTAAAATGATGCAATGGCTAACTTTCAATGCTGCGAGGTGGTTCTATAAATTTTACTAATTACTTTTACGTTTTCCTTGAAAGGTCTTTAAACTTTTTTTATCCAGTAACGCCATTGAGCGACAGTCCAACTAAAGAAAACTCCAAATAAAGCTTACTCGGAAGATGGTTGTTCTGAGAGACGGTTCAGCAGATTCTGCTGCAGTTAGAAGTTGGTGGGACCCTGATTACACATGCCTTACTTCCTAATAATTTAAAATAAACAAAGAAAAAATTTCACTCCAAGTACATCTAACCTATATTGTAAAACATAATTTTCAAAACAACAAATAATAACAAAAAAAGAAAGTACGAACTAGAATTTAAGCTTTTTTGCCAAATGCGCGTTTTAGTTACAAAACTTAAGATTAGCAATTATATTAATTCGTCGAAATTTAATTAAGGTAATTCTTACTTGCTAATTTTCTTCTAAATAAACGAACTTTGATGTCTGAAAATTCGATGCAATATGCTTCTAATTTACCGAAGCGTGCACCAATATTAATAGTTCTTAATACAAAGTAAGCTTCACACATTTATTAATGTTAACAATCAATTACAATTCTTAGAAACACCAAACAGCATGTGATGGTTATAATTCAATTAACCTATTTTTTTTTGTTTTATTCTTTCAAAATCCATCTACATCAACGGGCTCCCTCACAAGTAAAATTCCAACCTGTTATGTTTGACAAACGCTCCCAACTACTCGTCACTTCTTTACGATGCCGGTATGTAACGCCCGCGTTTAGTCGCGTCCAAGGACCTGTCTAATCCCTTGACAGCCTCGATATTTGAATACCGTTCTATAACTTGACGTATTCTCTCTGTTAACCGCTCTCTTGCACTGCGGTCGAATTTCCAGAGATTGTTGCTGATTTCTAATAATCTGATCCGAACTATTTAACGCTGTGGGGTATTACCCCATGTCCTTCTTCTTACGGAGGGTGCGTCTTAAACTGTCCTATGGTTCAACTGAGTGTCATTCTATCTTTGCGAATCCTCACTTTTCCTCACGCTTTTTCATTTAATGCCAAAATCTGCGTTATTCATTATTAATTTTATTGCTGTATTTCATGAGTATATATTGGGGTATATTTCCTTGATTGCAATTTTGTGAACCCGTGTGAATTTGTCAAAATAACTTTATTATGTTGATTTTCTCCGGAGTGTTCATCTGTTATTTTTGCTGAACTTTTACGAACCGAAAATAGGCACAGTGTGTTTTTAATATATTGGGTGCTTTCAGATTACTTTTTATCCTAATTTAATATTACAGTGAAAGAGCAAGGTTATTAAATGTAACCTACCAAAGCCTACAACTTTTCAGGGAACTTACTTGCTATAAAAGCTCGGTTAACTAACTAAATTTTATAAATTCTTTTCAACAACCTAACGACTTACTAAAATAATGCACTAGCATTACGGTTCATAAAGCATTACTTTTATACTGATTTTCTTATACTATATACATGTCCATTTGTTCACACCCCCCTCCGACCAACTCTCCACCACAACAAATAAAACCCTCAATTTCATACATTTATTGTATTCATCCCTTCAACAACTAGTTACCTTCATCGTCGGGTTATTGCAATGAACTGCCATGTTTAAAGTTAAATACGCTACCGATTAGAGTACAATAAGTGCCGTGTCATTGTTTCGTGTGCAGAAGTGACCATTCGATGTTTTGTTTAACAATCAATATTTAATTAAAAGTGACACTACAACTAACTATAAATACAATCCATTAGATGGAATTTGGTCAGCTTTTGAAAGCATTGTAAGTCAAAAGTTAGTTTTTTAATCTTTTGCTTTCGTGCTTTACATAACTTCCAAAAATGCCACTGAGAGATATGCTGTATTAATCATACGCACAGCAATAAACACTCGGCAGCAAAAGATGAAAAGCGCATAGGCGCTTACGTCGCAAAACGCTTATTTGGAAAGGTGGTTGGCATCGATTAGGCAGGTAAAAGTGTGTTACGAGCTTATTAGAAATGTTGCAACTAAAATCGTAATTTTCCACAGGATGGTTTTTGTTGAAGGCTTGGTACTTAAGAACAATATTACAAAAGAGCTCGAGGTGTACTAAATTGTATGATACAACATAATTTGAAGAAAATTTTCAATCCCATTCTGTGTGAAAGCCTTCACAGTGTTGCGACTAAGATACATCGTTGTCTACTGTCTATAGATATACTTTTGATGGTGATAAAATAAAGGAGAAATGGTTTTGTTCTAGAAAGAAGCTACAACTTTCATATAAATTTCACTTATGAAAAACAGGTAAGTGTTAATTTAATGTTGTTATACATTCTATATACCTTTAATACTCTAAAATATCAAAATGAGTTGCCTTATGGGCATCTTTTTGAGTAATATTTTTCAGCAACACAACATCAACCTGTAGCAGACTCCGTACGGTTTGCTTTAGAATTCCTACGCTTTACCGTGAACATGACTGGCAAAGCGTTTGGATTCTGAATCGAACCATGCGACCCAGCATCACTAACCTTTTAAACGATACTACTGACCGCATAAATTCTATCAGGCACCAAACTTCACTGACGCAATTTGGCTTTAACCACTAGTACCATGCTAAATAAAGCTTGCCATTAAGTTACCCCTTTTGCATGCCACAATGCTGCTCAGGATTTTCGATTAAAATGTACTCCCAACGTTTATTACTTCTAGCATTTCCTCGGTTAAAGGTGTTTCTTGTAATAGCTTTTAACGTGACTATTTATCTAACAATTCTACGAACATCGAGCACCAAAAACATCGTCATAAATTACATTAACAACATTAAAACGTCTCTCAGTATAAGTGCCTTTGGGCGCTTCTCTAAGGTACAACTAACACAAGTGCAGTTTGCTCTATACTTATGCCGCAATTTATTTCAACCCTTTACAAGCCTCTCCTTATGTAATATACAACACTATATCCTTGACATTTCTGTATTAAACAGGAGCTTTAGGTAAGAATCTAAATTTAAGGACGTTCAAAATAGATTAGTGGAGTTCTTTGAAAAACTTGTCCTTTCCACACAAAACTCTGAATTGTAGTAATGCTTGGACTAAGCTTCGACACTCTAAAGCCAATATAAGCTTGTTGGACCCTCCCAAGTGACCTCTATTATAGTTTTGTAATTTATTTCCTGCTTTTAATTCAATTGGGATGGCTTTTCTGCCTTTTCGGTTGGAATAGCAGGCGATAAAGCCATTTTAGTTTGATCTGTAGTCAATGAATTTCAAACAATCTGTCTCTGTAATGTGTTGGAAATGCGAGACTATTGGAAGATATTTCAAATACTGTGAAAGTTCAGAAAGTTGTCTTCTGAAACTCTAGTTTGTAATTGAAATTGACGGCACAAAGGGTTCGTGGAGTCGAGGCATTCATTTGACGTATAGAATAAAATGCATTTAAAGTTATGCAATGAATAGTTGCATAGCAATGATTAGGAATGTAAAATCCCATTGTACTTTACTCCTCGAACGGCAATTTATCATGTTATTAACTAGCACACACAAAAGATAATTGAGTAGAAAATGTTTATAACGTAATTATCACAAAACAACTAAAGGTACGGGCTAAATTATTAAATATACTGCTGTTGAGAGCAATTTAGAAAAAATAAGTTTCGGCGTCGTTGTAAAAGGTTGAACAACATGCGTTATCCGTGCATCTTTCAACAGAAGTGGTTGAAAACTAAAGAAACATTAGCGAGACGTAAACTATAGTAACACGATATTCTACCTTTTAACAAAATTGAATAACACGAGCAATGTTAGGCTTTGCCGAAGATTAAGACATCTGGGAAATTTTTAAAAGTTCAACATACGTACAGTCGCTTGCAAAGTGTTTTGCATCAATTATTCCCGAATTCAAAGTTCTATCACTTTAGCAAGCACATACTTACAATTATTCCCAAAATTATCATCATCATTAGGTCTTCAGTCCTGGAACTGATTAGACGCGTAACCTCATTGTTTCTTATTCTGAACTAACCTACATATTTCCCTGAAATTTGCACAGTCTGTATCTATCACTATCTGATCTAGGTCTTCATGTACCTCCTTTTCCCTATCACTGCTTGTAATATATCCCATGCTATCCCCCAAAAATACTTTAGAACGTACTCTGCCCTTCTATTTATCGTATTTTGTTACATAGATATCCTTATTCCTCTAATATTCTTATAACCTATTTGTTATTATCTTTGTCTGTCCATGCTATCGTCCTCATACATCTGAAGCACAACATTCCAAAAGGCTGCTACCGTTTTTCTGTCTGCTTCTCCTACTGCCCCTATTTCATAGACGTACTGAGCAGTGCTCCACACCTATGCTTTCAACAATTTTCTTCTTGTTTCTATGTTTGTTGTCTTTCATCATAGGCGCTATTCTTTCTTGTAAGACGCAGTTCGATCCCCTTCCACTGTTTTACAATTATATACCTTATTTCTCCGACATTCAGTGGTTATGAAGGGGGGTAAGCAGCCTGTGGCTGCCAAATTCGCCCAGCATTTGAACATTTGCCAATTTAATATTTTTTCCAATATGTCTTTTTGCATAGTCAACATTAGTTGCAGGTATTTCACAACCAACACCTGTAGTTGTTATAATAATCATCAGATTTATCAGCGCTTATATTTTTGTCATTAGGTTTTTTGTCTCAGAACTGGTTAGACACGTACCTGCACTTATTTACCCTACACAGTTCCCTGAAATTCTCACACAGCCTATATACAATTCGGTTCCCCATCTATTACTTTATAATTTTATGCCCAATTTCACCGAGATTCAGTGAAGGGAGTTAAGCAGTCTTGGGCTACAAAGATCCCCAGCACTTACAGATTTGCCGAATTAATAGTTTTCCAGTAAATCCTTACACACAATTAACGTTGTTTGAGAATATTGTCCAACCAATACTTGTAGTTGCTTATAATATTCATCATGTTTATGTAGTTACTTTTTTCGTCATTAGTTTATCCATCTTGGGACTGGTTGGATGCGTACCTCCAATGATTTCTATTCTGAGTTAGCCTACATATTTCCCTGAAATTCCTACAGCCTACATTTTTCATTATCTGTGTGCAGTAGTCTAACCTAGGTCTACCTCCGCTTCTCTTTTTTCTTATCTCTGCTTCTAATATATTCCGCACTATTCCCTCATTCCGTAGTATAAGACCTACCAGCCAATCTCTCCTATTCTTTACCGTTTTCCACATATTTCCTTCTTCCCCAACTATTTTTAGTGCATCATCGTTCTTAACTTTGTCTGTCCATGATATCTTCATCATACGTCTGTAGCACCACATATCAAAGGCTTCTACCTTTTATTGTCTGCAACTCCTACTGTCTAGGATTCACAGCCGTACAGTGCTGTGCTCCACACATATGTTTTAAGCAATCTTTTTCTTCTTTCTATATTTGTTGTCTTTGAAGCACAGTAGTTGCTTTTTCTTGTTAAATGTAGTACGACTTTGTGCTAATCTTTGTTTTATATCTTTTGCGCTTTTTCCATCTTGCGTTATTTGGTTTCTTAGGTAGCAGAAATCTTTAACCTCTTGTAAGTTCTCGTTACCTATTTGTATTCTTGTTTTTGATTTATTTTCCCCTGCTTTGCATACTAGTACTTTAGGTTTATTTTTGTTAATTTTCATACCATATCTCTCTGTTAGAACCGTTTCCATTTCATTAAAAGCAGCTTCTAACTCTTCCTTGCTAGACGCTAATACCGCTATATCGTCTGCAAATCTAAGTATATCAATCTTTTGCCCCTGCATATTAATTCCAAATGTCTCCCTGCATTTTACAGTACTCATTGCCTCTTCTATGTACAAGTTAAAAATTAATGGGGATAAGGTACATCCCTGTCTCACCCCTTTTCTAATGTTTACTTCTCTACGTTCCCGTTCTAATTCTATTACTGTTGTTTGCTGTTTGTATAAGATATGTACTATTCGTCTATCCCTATAACCCATTCCAATCTTTTTGAGTATTTCAAACATTGTTTTCCATTTTACATTGTCGAAGACTTTTTCCAGATTCACAAACCCTATATACACGTTTTCTCCTTTTACTTTTGTTTTCTCCATTATCACTCTCAGAGCTAAAGTAGCCTCCCGTGTTCCCATGTTTTGCCTAAACCCAAATTGGTCTTCTCCTAGTATTTCTTCAGCTCATTTTTCCATTCTAGCTAATATTTTTGACATATGTGCTGTCAAACTTATTGTTCGAAAATTTTCACATCTATCCACGCCTTTCCTTTTTGGTATAGTTACTATGATGTTACGTTTGAAATCTTTAGGTATCTCGCCTGTCTCGTACATATAGCTTACAAGTTGGAAGAGACGTTCTGTTACTGCTTGTCCAGCGGCTTTTAAAGTTTCTGCTTGTACCTTACCTGTACCCGGTGCCTTACCATTTTTCAGACACTTTAATGCTAATCCAACCTCATCTCTAAGTATAGGATTTCCCAAGTCATCGTTTTCAATGTCTGATTCCTGTTCTAATGCTGTTAGTTCCTCTCCTGCATATAATTTCCCTATATATTCTTGCCATCTACCTACTTTCTCTACGTTTTCTATAATGACGTTTCCTCACGCGTCCTTGATATTTTTGCTATACGTTTCTATATCCCTAAAATTGAGTCAAATTAGTTTGTATGCTTCATCTGTCTTTCCTATTTCCATCTTAGTTTGTATCTCTTTGCACTTTTCATCAATCCGTTGTTCTATAGCTTTCGTGCATTTGCAAATAATCTCCCATTTTATGGCTTTGTATCTCTGTTTTCCTGTATCATCTGATTAATTTTTGTACACATAAAGAAAAGCGAGAATGTTTGCCCAGAATTTTCTGTAATAAAAGTAGCAATTATAGAAGCAATGCACGATATGTATTTGTCACTAGGACGGATATTCTATAACTGGCATCGCGAATATTTCTAAATTCTGGTTACCCAAAAACAAAATACCGACGCAAAAACACTAACCTATATTTCCGGAGCAATTAAAAAATAAATTTATCAAAGGGCGTGCTTGTCGGTTAGACAAATTCACATCTCTATACGACATTGAATCAACAAAACGCATATAATGCCTTGATATCTTTGTGACCCCTAAACTCTGTACAAACCTAGTTTGAACGTAAATCCTAGGTTACAAACGTATTCAGTCAAATCCGCTTAATATTACAACATCTTCTTAGACTAAATTATTGGACCTACCACAAAGTGCCGAGCATCAAAGAAAAGTTTTGCTTAAAACACTATGGGAATCGCAGAAACATTTACTAAATAATATTACTGATTTTTCTCCACATACCCAGTTACTTAAATATTCTTCTCGCCTAAGACTGCAAGCTTTTGAAAAAAAAAAGCGTTTTAAGTGTGTTTTGATTGTTACTTACAATACCTCTTACGATTCAATAAATTTGGTGGGAACTAAAAGAATAGAAATCTGATAGGTCAATGTTAAGGGAGAGTAGGCGATAAATCAGAAGATCGCAAACCTAGTCCATAATTGTTGTATTGTGAAAACGCAAGGCCTGATATTGTGTTGATGCAGGTCGATGTGGTGTCGATAGGCCAAATCCGGTTACTTGCTGCTTTTAAATCTTCCCATTATTAATTGTCTGTTTGCGGATCATAAACTATTTTCTTATAATCTTACTGTAATAAAGACATTGCTGTTTGCGGATGAAGTTTTTGTGTATAAGTGGTAAATATAAAATTTCCCGGATGTACACTACGTCTCAGCAGGAATTCAAAGAGGCGTATAAGCAACTGATGGATCCTACATGTGATTTTCCAATGCTCTACCCGGAGGTACTACATTGGCCAGGAAGCGAGTTTTTTTTACCTGGAAAATTTGAAATTTTGCCGAACCCTTCCTGTTCCAAGCAAGGTAGGGATCTTTAACGTGCGTGACAACACTCACACACGGGACCTTCATTTTACCTCTCTTCCAAACGAGGGTGTATTTTTGTGAAAAATGCTCCCCTAACATTTTTCAAGCGAACCGTGTCGGGATTCGAACCCGGGACCTTGGGCGTAGTAGTCACACACATACCACTACGCCACTGAGCCGCCCACGGGTTTTCCTCCGCAGTTATTACGAATCCCTCATTCTTAATCTTTGATTTGTTTTAACAGAAAATCATAAATACTAGTGCTAACCCGTGCTAACGCGCGCGCAGCGTCTTAAAATTTATAATGTTATCTCTATGGCGTTTTTTTGCATGTTTGACATATCATAACTCCGTAGTGGTACAATATTTTCCAATTTTAATAATTTTTGGCAAATCTACGCTTCAAGCTGAACTTTTGATGCATAATATGTGTATATTGCCCTTATAATATTGAAGCTAAAATTGGAACGAACTAACCGCTTCCGCTATTTATATATAGATGATTCTACTCTGTTCGTCTCGGGGGTAGCTAAATTACGTTTACAAACCTTCTGACGTGGTTGTAAACAGCATCTTTTGTAATCTGTAGCCCATATGTTAATTCCTGAAGCATATAGCGTGAATTTTCAATGATCCCATCCCATAAACCTTCCTTGACAAACATGAGTGCACAGATCGAAGTTCATCTTCTGTACCAAAAATGACCGAATTAAACGTCCGAAACCGTCTTCTGACCGTGGAGACAATAGATTCTCGGTGGACCGTACATTAGCACGCTTACCTTATTGAAAATAAAATAACAATATGTCGCAAAAGATGCTCTGGTATTTCCATTTTTAAGATTGAATGAAACAAGATATAATGGATCAATAAGCTAAGATTACACGCGGACTATAATATTATCATCTGAAGTTTAGACGGATGATTCTGTAAATCACAGAACAAAAGTAAACAAGGCTTAGGATTTAGAAAAAACACAAAACCTGTTTGAGCTTAGGATTTAGAAAAACCACAAAACTTGTCTGACAACTCAATACAGCTTTAAACATAGGAGCTTTTTTTAAGAATAATAGAGTTGGTTATAGGGAATCGTTACCAGATAGATATAGAAGATGGATACCTAGTGACTTGTTTTAATCTCCAAACAGCAGCAAAGTAAATGTATAATCTTTATGGTATTTTGCAATTGTGGAATTTTCTAAACCTCCTCATCTGCCAGTACAGCATGGATCTTTTAGTCTTTGCTGTTTGATGGTATTTATTTTTGTTTGTGAACACTTGGTCTCATTTTTCTCAATTTACCGCCTCTACAAGATTTTTCTGAACCTGTATTCTCATAATCCGCCGTGCGTTGTAAATAAAAAAAAATAAAACACCGCACGATACCAATTGCCAATTTTGTTCGCGTTTTTATCGTATTTTTAAATTGTCCTTTTATCGAGATATCGTCATTTTCAGTGTTTGCTCTGAATTTATTATTCCCTCCAGCAACTTGGTGACTCCATTTTGTACACCTGTTCCTTAAACTTTAAACTTTCTGTTTGCTGTGCCGCGTGAAAGCAAATTTTATTTCCCTGCACAATATGAGTGCGCTTCAGAGAGGCTTGCAGTAAACAGATAGGCAGAGCGGCTCCGTGGCGTAGTGGTATGTGTGTGACTACTACGCCCAAGGTCCCGGGTTCGAATCCCGACACGGTCCGCTCGAAAAATGTTAGGCGAGCATTTTTCTCAAAAATACACCCTTGTTCGGATGAGAGGTAAAATGGAGGTCCCGTGTGTGAGTGTTGTCACGCACGTTAAAGATCCCTACCTTGCTTGGAACAGCAAGGGTTCGGCAAAAATCCAAATTTTCCAGGTAAAAAAACTCGCTTCCTGGCCAATGTAGTACCTTCGGGTAGAGCATTGGAAAATCACATGTAAAGTAAACAGATAGGCATCTACCATTTAGTATTCACACTGCTGTGATCTTCAAAAGGAAATAGTAGCCGACAGTTCAACTTTTGAGACAAAGAAGCAACAACTCTCTAAGAAATATTCGGCAACTAGTAAATTCCGTTGGTTTTGTTTTGCCTGAAATACCAACATAGTTGATTTGTGTGTTCGTTTCAGGTTGATATGGATATATCTAACTTTCATCACTTCTAAGGGTGTTATATACCAATTACATGTTCTGGCATTAAATATTTTAAACATTTTTACACCATTTGACACGAGTTTCCTTTTGACTTTGTTTCATTGTAGGGAATCCAACACAAGCATAATTTTTTAACAATCAGACGAGCATATGCAATTGGATTTATTTGTTTCCTGTTAATTTCCAAGTGTAACTCATGAAGAATATGAGGCATGATAGGCATAACGTAATGGTCAGTAAAAACAAAACGAGCAAAAGCTTTTGGCATAAAAGCTGCAAATTCTGTATCTTTTAAAAATCGTATTGATAGGCGAAAATTCTAACTTGTAAGATGATAGGGCTTTTTTTGTAGAATGTATTCCTAAGAAATCTTTGGCAAATAATATGTTGTCCGAATATCATGCTATATGGTACGTTGCTCATGCATTTCGATAAATATTTAAAGTATACGTTGGTGTCGATTTATGTAGTACAATTAGAGGAGAGCATAATAAATTAAAATAATTTTTACCACCATGTATTAAATTGAATAACATTGGAAGGTTCAAAATAAGCTGGTGTTTACACTCCTTTCTATTTGATAATTTCTTTACAATACAATACCGGTATGTAGTCGGCACCAAGTTTCTTTACAGTAATCTCTAACTTTCTCAGACACGATCATGCGGTTTGACATAGCTAAGCGGCTCTGTGGCGTAGTGGTATGTGTAGGGCGGCTCCGTGGTGTAGTGGCATGTGTGTGACAACTACGCCCAAGGTCCCGGGTTCGAATCCCAACACGGTCCGCTTGAAAAATGTTAGGCGAGCATTTTTCACAAAAATACACCCGCGTTCGGATGAGAGATAAAATGGAGGTCCCGTGTGTGAGTGTTGTCACGCACGTTAAAGATCCCTACCTTGCTTGGAACAGCAAGGGTTCGGCAAAATTTCAAATTTTCCAGGTAAAAAAAACTCGCTTCCTGGCCAATGTAGTACCTTCGAGTGGAGCATTGGAAAATCACATGTAAGGTATGTGTGTGACTACTACGTCCAAGGTCCCGGGTTCGAATACCAACACGGTTGGCTTGAAAAATGTTAGGCGAGCATTTTTCACAAAAATACACCCACGTTCGGATGAGAGGTAAAATGGAGGTCTCATGTGTGAGTGTTGTCACGCACGTTGAAGTCCCTACCTTGCTTGGAACAGCAAGGGTTCGGAAAAATTCCAAATTTTCCAGGTAAATAAAAACTCTCTTCCTGGCCAATGTAGTACCTTCGGGTGGAGCATTTGAAAATCACATGTAAGGTTTGACGTAGCTGTCCAATGTTTCTTATTCTGAACCAACTTTTTCATTGCCCTGTAACTCTCTACACCTACAACATTTTATTCTCTATAAATCTTAAATTCGGCGATACTCTGTATTATACTCCTAACAATTCCTTTATATCTCAAAACATTAGCCATCATCAAGCCATTTTCGCTTCGCACCTTAATTACAGAAAGAACACAACCATTTTCCTACATTGCTTATTAATCTCAATTGTTACTAACTTTATCAGTCCAGTCGGACTAAAGCGTCCATCAATTATACCATACTTTGAAAACGTTTAACCTTGTATGTCTAATGCCCAAATAACTCAGTTGTGCTGTGCTTCTATTTACACATAAGTTATTAATAGTGTGTCTTTTAACAGCTAGAGCTGCTTTAGACTTAAGTATCACACTTCGCTTCTCAAAAATTTTCTTCCTTTGGATTATTCCAACCTTTTATTTTGTTTGTAATTTGTGTTCCACATTCCTAAGTAACAAAGTTGCTATAGCTCTTCTAATTTTTGTTCTTGGTTTGTTGATTTCCTTGTTTAAATAGCTATCTATATTTTATTTAATTCTATTTTGAAGTTCCTTTTTGTTTTTGCTAATATTAGTGTATCAGCATATACCAGCCTTTGGATTTTTCTTCTTGAACTACGACACCTATTTCTTTAATTTCTTTTTTTTTATTCATTACTTGCGCCAAGGCAAGTTCAGTAAGGTAGGTTTTAGGACGAATTCCTGTCTTACACTTTTACCTCTTTTTAATTCTCTGTTGTACTACCTATTTATATTATAACCGCTTGTTTTCCATATAAATTATAAATTATTCCGTTGTCTTTATAATCAAATTCTGATATATAATTTTAAAAAGTGTATTTGGGTCTGATTTGTCAAAAACCTTGGCCAAATCCATAGTGCAAATAACTATAACTCTTTTTACTCATATCTTTTCTTCTAATACTAATTCTAAAGCTTGGATTGCCTTCTAAATTCAAAATGATGCTTTACTTATATCATGATTTTACTCGGTACGCTGTTATATATTATTGTATTTGCATTTTTAACAATGGTTTAGCACATTAGTTTCTAAAATTCTTCAGTCTTCAAATCTGACTTTCTTTAAAACACTCCTAATCCATGCTTAACAAGAGCTAAGAATAGTTAATATTCTTTAGTTATATTATTCAGCAACTTAGATTATGCGTTTTCTTTTTTACTTTCTCAAACCCCAATATCCAATTAACTGTACTGGGAACTTATATATTTATACGGCTTTTATAAACTTTAATTTTTAAGTATTTTTTAAATTCTGTTTTTAATATTTAACTCCATGCTTCGTGGTCCTCCATCTTAGTACGCCGTTCATATCAACCAAATTATGTTCAGTAAATTAAGATTTACTGTTTTCCTTTTCCGCATACCCGCATTCCTTTTGTATCTACTAATGTTATATCTTGTAGTGCTGTGGTTATGGTGGGATCACCTTGTTAGCCCGTATAACAATGGAGATGATATTTATATACAAGTTAAAATATGACTATGAGCATACTATACATTAACATTAAAGGCATCATAGGTACAGGAAATATTAAGAATTGTCTTTGTGTGTGCGTAATTAAATTGCAAATGTCTTTAACCTTCAGAACGTGTTTTTATGTTGAAATATTAAATACTACGGCTTCACAACGAAGACCTGGATCTAGTGTTGTGTAGGTTATAATGTCCATCGTGGCGCTGAATGCTATGCAGCACCTCATGACAGTGATTGCAGTCGAATTAGCATAGCCCTCAAGGCTTGTGTACGGAGACGCTGAGTACGGGCTGCTTTCTGGCGTGCTTATGAGGGTCACGTTCTCTAGGAGGTGGTCCTGATGGTTGTGATGGTTTTGGAGATAAATCAATGTAAGTTATGGCGAGATCTTGTCCATAGCATTTCGGGAGTTTATTTCACTTTATCCTACTATACAGGGTGTCCGGAAAATACGTGTACAACGTAAGAACAGAGATTCCTTGTCTCAAAATAGATTGATTTGGGCCAATTTACTTATACACAAGTTGCTTCATTTAACCGCTAGAGGGCTACAAAGTTCGTGAAAAATTCTTGATATTTTAAAATAACTCGAAAACACGTGTATATATTTTGATCAGTTATGGGGTGTGAGTTTCCATTTTCAATGGACATTTTGTGGTGTTGTACACAATGGTTATAAAAGCATACAAGTGTTCCAAAAATTATGAATTGTATAAATACCATAACCTTTTTGCTGCGAATAGTCGACTTAATTTGGAAACTTCTTCGTCTCTTGTAACATTTTGATTAGATTAATGGTCTGCCAGGAAAAATAATTTTAAATGTCTGCATACTTTCGTCATCATTGCTGCATTAGGCATAAAATGGGGCAAATAAAAGAACATAGTTTAGTGGTTGGCTTTGCTTTTTATTTGTTATTTAATTTGACTGTCATTTAACCTCAATTTGCTTGTCAAGTCGTGAATTTCTGCTTAATTCAATAAAATTTTGCATCTTTCATCATGGTATTTACACAACGCTGACCAGGTAGATATTCTTTTGGTTTTCGAATTTTGTCAAGGCCATTGTCGTGAAAGCGCCAGGGTCCACAGGGAAAGACTTCCAAATCGCCAAGTGCCAAACCACCAAACATTCGCAAATATTGAAATACATCTTCGCGAAAATGGCAGCTTTCAGTCAAAAAATGCGGATCAAGGACGTCGCCGTACCAAAAAACTTCAGATCTGCAGGAACAAATCTTGGATAGAATTGAAGAAGACCCAAAAATAAGCACCAGACGCTTAGGAGTTGAACTACAAGTTCCTAAAAGTATTGTGCATGAGGTTTTAAAGGAACAGCTATTTCACCCGTACCAACAGGTACAGGTACAGGTACAGGTACAAGCCTTTTCATTTATGGATTCTGAGAGGCGTCTAACTTTCTGTCAGTTTATTCAAGATCAGATAAATCAAAATGCAAATTTCAGTCGCAAAATTTTATTTACAGATGAAGCTTCTTTTACAAGATCTGGTATCACTAACGTACACAATGAACATGTTTATGCTGAAGAAAATCTTCATGCAACTAAAATAACTCACTATCAACACGAATTCAAGATTAATCTCTGGGCTGGCGTTATTGATAATTTTATTATCGGTTCTGTTGTTATACCAAATCGATTAAACGGAGACAATTACTTCAACTTTTTACAACAAACATTGCCGAATTTATAGGAAGATCTGCCATTATTACTTCGCACAGACGCGTGGTTCATGCACGATAGTGCTCCTCCCCACTTTACTCTAGCTGTGCGATGACATTTACATGAAGAATATCCGGATCGATGGATTGGAAAAGGGTATGATGCTTCTACAAATTGGTCAGCACGATCGCCGGACTTGACACCTTGTGATTATTTTTTGTGGGGTACCTTAAAATCTAAAGTTTATTCGTCCCCAATTGATAGCGAAAAAGAATTGCAAGAACGAATTCCAAATGTAGTGAACTTTTTATAAAATAATGCACAAGCAATGCAGAGTGTTCAGTTTAACTTCTTACGAAGAATTACTTTGTGGATTAAAGAAAAAGGTGGCCATTTTGAACATTTATTGTAATGATCCAACACTTGTAGTGCGCTGTTTATTTTTTTCAACAATAATAATAATAATAATAAAAAGTAAACAAAAAAAATATCAAGAATTTTTCACGAACTTTGAAGCCCTCTAGCGGCTAAACGAAGCAACCTGTTTATAGGGTAAGTTGACCTAAATCGATCTATTTTGAACCAAGGAATCTCTGTTCTCATGTTGTACACGTATTTTCCGGACACCCTGTATATGGTGGTCGCAAGAAGATAATCTTAAAGAAAACCCTTAATGCACTAGGAGCTTGGTAACCGTTTTGCACTATTCTTAAGCGCCCTCCAGGAGGCTTGATGATTTGCTAAAAGAGAGAACTATAAGAACTGACTCGTTCTATCATTTGGAGCTCCTTTTCTACAAAGGTTTATTTGTATTTTACGGTTAGACGGTTTTATTTTGTATTCGAGGGGCGTCGGGTGAGTCCATTATTAGTTGAGGGGGGTGTCTTATGCTTGATTATTGTTCGGTTAGTTAAGAGTAGTATGGTTGGTTGTATACTCGTACAACCTGTTTTATCTCTATTAGCTTATTCTTTTTACTTTGTTGAAACAGTTCATGTTTTAATGAACTAGTCCTGGTCTGGCAACATTTAATACAGGTTTTATTTCGTCACAGTTACTCTGCACCTATACCGTTTTGTTTTCTTACACAATCTATTTATCTTGCTTCTAAAGTCAATTTACGTTAGTATAATTTTAGAGTGAAATATTGTTGTGCTTTCTACTTCTTTATGTTAAACTTACTATTACCTAAGTTGTCCATTTATTTCTTAGCTGCACAGCTTTTAGTGCCTAATATTAATAGTTTCTCTAATACTGCTTTCTTTAAAAACGCCCATTTTTCATTTATGTTCTTATAAATTTCAGCCATTTTACAATATACCCAATTGTTATATTAGTAACTTTTGTGAATTATGTTTTGAATGCGATATAATCAGTAGAATTGTCGAGCTTTATCTTTCCTTTTGTTGAACCAATTATTATTTTTTTGCGTTACTTGTATTTATATTAATATTGTTAGTATCAATAATTTAAGTTCTAGGATAACAGAGCTACCTGATAATTATTTTGTATATTTAGCCATGCAGTTTAGCTACTGTAATAAATTTTATAAGTTATGTATTACAATATATTAGTTTCTTTAGTCTCTAGTTATGTAATAACACTAAATGTGTATCAATGGGTAGAGTAAGTTTTAGAAAAGTTTGGTTTATATTATTATTGTAATGTTTCTACTTGTATACCAGGAATAAATGAATAATAAACAGAATACTTTTTACTGCAGAACGCAGCACTGCTTCTTGTTTATTTGATGACTTTCATACGTTAGTCTTCACATATAGGGAGTTGCAGACCAACCAGTATATGTTATCAGAATTAAAGTATGTCATAGGCAAGATGTCCAAGATAGAGTCTCAAAATTCCTTGAACAGTCACAAACTTAAGATATGCCTTGTTGGTAATTTTAAACTGTTAATTCATTAATATATATATATATATATATATATATATATATATATATATATATATATATATATATATATATATATATATATTCATCCCTTTGTATTGTTACACACCTTTTCTATATAGATTTATATGGTGTATTTACTCTACCTTATAGGCGGCAGAGCCTCAATAGATTTATGAGGGGTTCCTGTTTAAGGCTTAAGCCCAGGGTAAAGAGGATGGTAAATGGCTTTGAGTAAAAAAAAAGACCCTCTAAAGAGATCTTCCAGCCAGCTAAGATTCTTCAACTTAGGGCAGAGCTATGAGCCAGGGTCGTAGGATGGTATACGACAATAAGAGAATTTTTAATGGACGCCACCGTTTCTTAATAATTGTTATAAGAAGAATCAATCCGAAGATCAGATACGGAAATCTTCGAAAAGAAAAAAAATCCTTGACGAGCAAAATAGAAAAATAATACTTACTTATGACTCTGCAAACTGGAATGGGAACGACGATTCCGTACTATCAGAAAATTTAACCACTTCTAAACATTTTTGCACTAGGGCTACATTAGAGCCTAGTCACTTTATCACAAAAAAAATAAAGTTTAAAAAGATCACCTAGTCAAAATTATACTACGAAAAATTTTAAACTCAACACCAATAATATATCTAACTTCACTACAAAAATTTCATAAATGCAGTTGTTTGCTTCTATAGAAAAATTATTGATGACTTCAATGAAAGAAAGCTTAGAGACAACTTAGTACTCTTTCTATTATTTTACACAAAAAAATATATACATCATTTGTACAATTTTACACGTACTGAAACTTTCGAGATAATTACTTTTATTAAGGTGTAGTATTAGACTCTGATTATTTATATAAATTTTATAATTGAAAATTTATTGTAATTCTCTGTAAGAAATATAGTGTTTTCATTATTATTCTACAGTTTATATATGATACCTGAATAGGATCCTGTTCGGGTTTACAATTAATTGATTAAATGCTCTGACTTTCCGTAGATTACAGAACTACATTTTTAATTGATTTAATTGATGGAATCAAAGGTCAAAAACACTTATTGTTTGAATTAAACTATACTTCAAGTGTACTGCCAAAAAAATTATATTTTATGTGACAAACAAATATCAACGTGTCACGTGTTTAGTTACGAATACGTATAAACCTTGTAAATTCAAAAATTATCTTATAGAAATTTCTTTTTGTTTATAAGAGCATTTATGAAATATCCAACTATAAAATTCTGAACAAAATATTACGTGTCTAATTTAAATGACTATATAAATTTTACAAAAATTTCGTGTACCAATTTAAATAAACATATAGAATTTACACAAATTACGTGTACCAATTTAAATAAACATATAGAATTTACAAAAATTACGTGTATCAATTTAAATAAACATACAATTTACAAAAATTATTTGTACATTTTCAATAATGGTTCCATGAAATGAAAATTGATCTAAAATTGGAGATGACTCGCCACAAACAATCTGCTAGGCCTCCGAGTTCGTCAACCATCTTGATTACTTACAAAAGCAGGTGCGCGCTACTGGCACGTGCACGGGCTTGACTTCAATACGAAACAACATCTGCAGAAACTTTCACCATCCTGCATAGCAACATTTGAGACTTTGTACTTTCAATACAACTAACAACCAATTGTGCTTCTGTGTTCCATAACAATTATATACAAAAGATTTATCGCTCCACAATTTGATACATTACGTGCTTACATAAAATTTGCGTTTCAAGACTATAAAATTTGCGTTTCAAAATTGGACTTGCAATTTGCTTCGATATTATTTTTTTTTACTTGTTTTACTTGCGCGTAGATATGTATTTCTTGTCACACTAGGTTGATACAACAAGTAATCGAGGCCATGGTATCCGTCGACACCATTGCACCTCTCTTTGGGACGGCATGTTTTTTCAAACCTGCTAGACCACGTTTCAACACTTGCTTCGCTGATTACATTCAGATGATAAAATGATGAACCTTGTCCACGAGGCAATTTTATTACCCAAGCACGCGCAAAATGGGAATATTGTATTAATACACATACAGATAGAAAAAATCTTAAATTTTACTTCGAGTTTTGAAATATAGGTGGAGCTCTATGTATGAATTGGTAATATATTGTTACTATCGGAATTTAATATTTTCTGTCTAATAATGGATATTTTTTAAATAGATATTTAGAACAAAAACGTATATTTATGAAGCAGGTAATTGTATTTGTTACAGTATAATGTGAATTTTGTCAATTTATTGTAACATTCATATATTTTATTATTAACCAAACTTTTGATAAAGTCAAAAAATGGTTGCCGAAACGTTAGCCTTTTGTTTAAAAAATTTAATTAAATTATTGTTTTATTATTGGACTATATCACAAAAATATATCTCTTCATGTTTATATTAATATATATATATATATATATTGCTGTAATTATAGGGTTAATTTAAGGGTAGGTTAAGTCATAGGGGTCGTAGAATAAACAAGAGAAACGCCCAAGTAACAAAAACATATAATTATAGATATTAGAAGAGTAAATGGGTTATTATAAAAATTATTAGTTGCGAGCACACTGTATATAGCAGTACAAACGATTAAAACACATATCAAGAGTAGCTACTAGCAAAGACTAAAATTTAAATAGTAACAAAACGCATTGAAATTAAATCAGTGAAAAACCTGCATGAATTGTCTAGATAAACATTCAAAAAGTGTGTTAAAATATCATCGCAAACGCACGCAGAAAATATGCATTATTTAAAAGTGTACGTGATCTAAAAGAATCACAGTTGTTCGAAAATCCAATTTATTAGGAAATAAACAAACACCAAATTTATTCGATTTAGATTAGAATAAGACCAACAAACAATACTACGTGATCGATATGAACAAAAATTCCTGGGATTTCTGAACTAGATGTAAGGTATAACATTTAAATTACGTGACCTAGAGCACCGCGTCATTCAATTAAAATACATACAATTGGTAAACTTTCCAAAATAACAAGTGATTATACGCTTGACCTCGCCTGGCACGTGAAGCCAACGAATCACAAACAAAAGGTAGACGATCCTATAAATATCTTGAAAATTGAATATGGATAGTATACTTTGAAACTGGGCAGTTATTATACTTGAAAGTGCTAAATATTTACGTGAATAATGAATTAAATTAGCAGTGAAATTCTAGAGTGTATAATTGTGCAAAAAGTGCCGTACTTCTGAGACGTAGTAGATAAGATTTAGGAAATTATAACATTTCCAATAATAAATAAAACAGGGCTCTGAATTACAATCTGAATTACTATCTCAATTACCATCTCAATTACAATCTGATTAACATCCAAAAACTACCATTACAATCTCAATGACCATCTCAATTACCATCTGAATTACAATCTCAATTACCATCTGAATTACAATCTCAATTACAATCTGAATAACATCCGAAAACTACCATTGCAATCTTAAATTACAATTAAAATAATGTTACGATTCCTGTTAGAACTTTAAATGACGAGCCATTACGATCAGAAATACAATTTTGGAGAATGCTGCCTGTTCAATCAAATTGATGGTAAATATTCTATTGCGGAAATGAAAAACCTTTCATTAGAATAAACGCACCAATAAGGATTTGGATATCGACTTCAATTCGTAGGAACACCTATGAAACCACTTGAGGTTAGAGATTTTGATATTACTTATTTTTAAAACTGTTTTATATCAAATATTTTGGATATGATTTATTTTTAAACTGTTTTATCTCAATAATAATTTAAAGTGTAAGAGCCGACAAATTGGGGTTTCTTGTGTAAATTTATGAAAAGCATAGACATCTTGAAACGTTTCAATAGGTCTTTAAAGGTAAATAAAAAGCTCGTTTTGCTGGCTTGATTTTCTAAAAATTTGACAGATGTATATGATTTAAAAAGGGAGAAAATGTTTAAAAGGGTTGTAAATATTCAATCATTATACTGTGTATTGTAGAAGTGCTTTATTTAATTGAATCAGCTAATCGAGGCAAAAGAAAATTATAAATTAACATTTTCACAAGTGCTTGAGTGGTATAAAGGTTATATCACTGCATTTAATTGCGCCCAATCGTAAGGGCTGCGAGATATCACAGCATTATATATATATATATATATATATATATATATATATATATATAAGATGTATCTGTAAACAAACTCTTATGAAAATATAATAAGAGATTTATTCATCTATACGAATCGAGTTATAGTTGTATAGCCTTTAACAAAACAGTTGCTTTATTACTTCACAAGGGAGAGAATATCTACTGACCGGCCGGTTTTAGCTTCCCTAAGCGTCTTCAGAGCGTATTAGTTTCCCACCTATGAAGTAATCGAAGCTTTTATACTGATATAATTTCGAAGGAATCTCTGTACTATGGCAAAAGTAAATAATACCGCCATCAGGTGGTAAAACACCAACACTACTAATCGTGAAAGTACAAAAATTAAATCTGAAACACATCGTAGTTCTATAGATGACTATAAAAGTATGTCTGGCCTTTGAGATTTGCAGAATGTTACAGCAAAATTTATTTGCAAACATAAGAAACCTTCTCGTGGCGACACCCGTTTCTTGCCCCAAAGGTAATTCATAATAATAAAAGACAAGTTATTTGTAATCCGCAATAAGAAATTGTGTAGAACAATATATAAAATCAGATGTGTCTGTAAACAAACTCTTATGAAAATAATAAGAGCTTATTGACGAATAGAAATCGGGCTAATAGTTATATAGCCATTAACAAAACAATAGCTTTATTACTTCACAAGGGGAGGAAACATCCACTGACCGGCCGGTTTCAGCTTCCTTAAGCACCTTCAGAGCGTATTAGTTTCCCACCTATGAAGTAATCGAAGCTATTAGTGTGAATTATTAATCTATCAAATCAACACCACCTGTATTTTAGGTAAGGTATGACACATTTTTACAGCGTTGACACTTCACTTGGTGCTTAAGTTAAGAGCTCTCTTAAACACATCGGTGCAAGTAAAAGCTAAATTAAGACAGACTTACTTTTAAGACGATCTTAAATTAAGTAGCGCTTAACCCAAATACGGTGCAAGCGGGCATATAAACCCGTGAGAAATCAAATATTTTATTCATATACTAATATTTTTTTGTTAACCAATGGTATTTATACTAAATATTGTTCGAGGAAATAAAATTGGTGCACTTTACATGGTACATATTTTAAAAATAATTGTTTTTATTTGTTTTTGTATTATGATGACAATTCCGTAAAAGTCTCTGATGCTTCATCCATTTGGTCCTCAATTTCCGTTACTTTGATCGCATAATACACAATTATTTGTAAATAAATAATATTACATTTTAAGTTCTTGAGCAAAAAATAAAGTACGAACTTTGATTTCGAACAACTCATCCAAGTGGTTAACTGAAAACGAGTATTGTAAAATGTTGTTGTATAGCAGGTTTGCCACTTTCAGTATACAATAAAGAAAATGGCCGATGATGCAACAATAAAATACTTAAAAAGCACATACAAAACGGGAACAAAGTAGCGGTAAGAAATAAACGGCAAAGATCGCTTCAAGAAGAAGTGTTGATACTCCTTTAATTCCGGTGCAAAATTTTAATCTTATTACTTTGGCTTATAAGTTTAGCTGTTTTTTTGTCATGAAAGTTAAAAATCATTTTCAGTCGGAAACATCTACGCTTGACGCGAAGTATATCCCTTTTATCGTAAATTCCAAATCGTTCGTACTTACCCTAGATTTGCATTCAGGGATGTACCAAATTTATGTCATTGCTGACATTAACAAATTCATTGTCGTGGAAACATTTTTTTATTCGTTCTCACTATATTTTATGGTAAGCGTAAAAGTTTTCCACACAATCAGTTACATATGACGTGTTGCATTAAAAGCTAAAAAAAGGTATCGTTAAACACTGAGGCCAGTACCGACACAATGATATTTCATTACTCTTACAATAAAAACTGATAGTTTTTAAAAAGGTTTGATGCTTTGCTGTAACTAATATTTACATCAGTCGATTGATATTTATTAAGAAAGAAGACCCTACGGCTTGTTCCAGAGAGTAAGTGAGGTTTTAACAAACGTGCCATTACTAAAATTAGATGAATGGCTACTCAATAACGACGAGAGTAAAATGCATGCTCATGTAGCTATCAGATAGAGAGTTTTAAGATGGATATTTACAATCTCTTTTGGTGTATTTATTTTTGTTACAGGATTCATGTCGTATCAGGCAAATTCGAGTATTAATTACATATGCATCACTGTGTTAAACTCGATTATACGATATTAGCTCTATCAAACAGAAATATGCTGCTGGAGGGTTGTGTTGTACAGAAACACTAGAAACGCTGTATATGCCTTCTCGCCCTCTAGCGCCATCTAGTTCAGTTGAATTTCACACTATATAACAATTTAGTTAGATAATCAAGAACGAAAAGCAAGTAACATTTGAATAACGAGAAATAGTTGTAAACTCACTTTATTACACATCTCCTCCCAAGTACAAATTAGTTTTCCATTCATAGGTTTTCAGTTTTGTATGATTGTCATTCCAAAAAAAAAGAAAAAACTAATTAGAAAACTAATCCCTATAAACATACAATTTCCTTCAGATACTGTTCACTTTATCGTGCAATTGAGGTTTATCTTTAAGCTTCAACTAAATCAACTGCAAATATCAGTATTGATCTAGACGGATAGAACACTACAAGTATAAAACAAATATTGATAGCTACTCCCTCTTCCAATATTTCTTACAACCAACATATATAAACCAGAACCATAAGTTATAAATCGCTCAACCTCAATAGCTGCGACGTCAACTTTTAACTATTTTAAGAACGAAACTCGTTTCTAAAGACGTTCATGATGTGATCTCAAAATAGCATCAAAGTGGATTGCTTCTAGGTTTATTTATAGTACTGGATGCTCTCTGCCGTGCGGAAATTGCTACGTCTTAAACAGACTCATTTTATTTATGAAATGTTTAATACTTCTTGCATGCTTCAGATTTCACAAGTTCAATTGCATTTTCTTATCTAAAAGTAAAGTTCGTATAGTTTTATAGAATTTCTTCTCTGTCACTTTTATTTTAGGAGCTGTTTCTATCAGGAGAATTTCATAGAGATTTTCGAACACTACGTAATGCACTGAAACTTAATTGACGTGGAAAATTTTTTTCGATGGAATAAATATTGTATGTTCCATTAAATTGGTAATTCTGCATCTACGCAATATATGATACAATTCGTTTTTGACGCCAGACCAGTGAGTGGATGAAAGTACCTTTCAATTGTGTTTGTTGTCTTACCTTTGTTAGAAAATGGCTTCGATTTTTAGAACAAAGTTTTCAGATTTTTTCAAAACAGTATCAGTTTAATATACAATATACAATCTCGTCATATTATTGAGTAATTTGTAGTCATTTATGCAATTACTGGCGTAAATATGGGTTTTCACTGTCAACTGATTATAAAAAAAACTTACTAAGTCGTAAAAATTAAATTTCTTACGTTGTTTAACAGAACTGCTAATTCTAATAAGCGGTAAGAACATGTCTAGGAAGCCAAAATAAACAAAATTAGCTTATATTCTTAAGCTCGATCTTCATTTGTTTCAGAGATACATTGGTTAATTGTAATTTATAGCAAATCTTCGAAAACGTCATCGCTCATTTCGATACACTTATATGTGCGTTTATAAATTGAACTAGAGGCGAGTTCTAGTGAGCAATAATTCGCCTTAATGAACGCTGCAGCATTAAGAGTACGATGTGGTTACGTACCTCTGTGTCCAATTTCGTAGCATAAACCAACGGCTTCATCCATCTTCAAAAACAAAAATTTAAGGGAGTGAGATCTGGTCACCTCGGTAATCAAGGGTGCGGGCCCAATCTCATAATCCAACAATTGTCGATATGGGTACTCAGAAAATTTCATACATTATTTGAATAATGTGGAGGTGCTCCATCATGTTGGAGGATTATACGTTGTCAAATATTCAAATGTATTTCCTCCAATCATTCCTCTAAGTGATCTCCAAAAAGTGTAAATAATCTTCTCCGGTAAGGCGCGCAACCAGTACGAAAAGACCAAACAATTGATAATTTAAAAAGGTCGCACCATACAATACTAAACCGTCGTTGGAAGTTGTGTTGGGTGACATGGGTATATTCGTGCGACTTTCTACGATTATTGTGGCAGTTATTAATTTCATCTTAAAATATATTTAAGTAATCATGTATTTTCCCGAAACCATTGACAAAATTGTAACCTTAAAGGATAACCGTCTTTTGTAGATTTTGTACTTGCTCTACATGAATAGCGTTAAAACATTATTATTTTAACGTGCTTCAATCCGTTGTGTGTAGAATTTGGAATTGGATTGCGATCCATCTTATACTTACCTCTGGATTATCGTCTACAACATCCAGAATATTTTCTTCAAGTTCTAAATTGAGCCTGTGCTGTCTTTCCGAAACAGTACTGTCACCTGGAAATATTTCAATTAGGGATGGATTCGGGCCGGGCCGGGCCGGGCTTTTAGATGCGGCCTGGCCCGGCCCGAAATAATTTGCCCCGGCCCGGCCCGGTGGCCCGGCCCGAACCAAAACGCATCGGCCCGGCTTAAGACCCGGCTTGAATTTCGGGCTAGGCTTCGGGCCGGGCCGGGCCGATTCGGACCGAAATTTAACTAAAACCTTAAGTGATGTATAGATTGTTTAACATCCAAATGGAAAGTATCATTTGTTAATATATGTATTTTCAGTTGTATAAAAATACTTCTTTACTATTATTATGCTTTTCTACAAAAGTTGAATATATCAACTTTAATAAATTATAGCTTATAGTATCATTTTAACCTCGAAGAGTCTTAAAGGTATTTGGAGATGATGCACACTTGCACAGGCAATCCGAAATAGAAGTTGGTTTGCGTCAAACTTCAACTTTAAGTAACAAAATGCATTTTAGAACTCATGTACTACTACTACTAGTATATAGTAACATATTTAAAAGAAAGTCTTCTAAATTTGACTGAATATTGTTACCCCATGTATGTTTGTTGTGGTTTGTTTAGCATTCTTCTTAATCTTCTTTGGGAATTAAACCACTCATAGTTTTTAAAATCATCTTTATTTACTTTTCGATCCATGACGAGGATCGTTGTCAAAATAATAAAAACTTAAGAAGAATTGTTTCCCCATATTCTAAACAAAGAACGTTGCCAATTTCCATTTTACAGATTGCTCGTGTATAGGTCTACATTTCGAGAATGTGGTAGCATCCATTCAGAGAACTGACTATTCTAGTCTCTAATATCAGGTAGACATTACTTTGTTGTCTATGAATATTTTCTTGTCGCATGCTTTACTGGAAATTTTAATTATTATGAAAGAAAGGCCGACAATCTTATCTTAAAAATGTTCAATATTAATATATGCAGGGTTCTTGAAAAGTATGGAAACGTTGCTTTCGCCGTATAGAGAGAATCTGCTACGTATTGAGTAAAACAATAACATATAATTTCAAAGAATCTAGCTCTTTAATATACAAAAAAACATGTATACAGGATGTCCCACACCGAGCTTCCATTAAAAGTATTTTAAAAACTACAATTTTCCTGGCAAATTGAAACTTTGTGTAGGAGTTACCGAACAAATCAAAATAACCATCTGCTAAAGCATCATTCATATATGGAATAAAATACAGGATGTGCTATTTAAAATAATTAATATGACAGATATTTGCAAGACTATTTTAGCTATAGTTTCGCCTTGTTTGGTTACTCCTACACAAGGTTTCAATTTGCCAGGAAAATTGTAGTTTTTAAAATACTTTTAATGGAAGCTCGGTGTGGGACATCCTGTATACATGTCTTTTTTCATATTCATATTTATCAGAAAAAAATCCAAAATAGTCGCACCTGCAATAAATTTCTGTCTCATGGGTCAAACAACTCTAAGTGCAAAGGAAGTGAAAAAATTGCAAAGACCTACCAAAATAAGAATAAATTCCAGCATGAAACACAGGCGCATGCCGCCTAATGCGTAAAAAGATAATTAAACCGTTTGAAATGATAAATCCAAATTTACACGGCTTTTGTTGAAGCACGCTGGAATCAGGTACATTCCTTGCTAGTTCGCAAAATTTGATGAAAATAAGTGGTAATAGGATTAACTTCGATGGAGCAAAAACCTCTAAAATTGAACTACTACCGCATGTACCAATGTTTAAAATGTGCGACCTAAAATGCAAATTATAAATTTTATGGATATCCATTACTGGCCTTAAGCTCTGCAGATAGAAGCAGCTAGAGACGCCTTTGTTAAAATATTATTTTTCTATTCCGTTATTTTTGTATATACCCTTTATAATATCACGATTTTTCTTTATACCTTTTTAGGAGCCGCAACATAGAATATTGATTAGGAATTACCATTTAATTTTCTATATCCATGTTATTTAAAGCTATAAAAACCTAATCGCATTGTATTCGGTATATTTTTCAACAAAGGATGCCTTCAAATAATTAAATATAATCGAGGTGGTTTTTTGTAATCGTGAGTTTTAATATTTTTCATATACAGAGGGGTTTCGATTTATTCATAAATAATCTTCAGTGCGGGGCCACAATATTAAGTTAATTAATAAGTATAATAAAATAAATCAGCTCAATTAACATACACTGCAATACTCCTTCAAATTAATTAAATATAGCACGGGCAATTTCTATTCCAAATTTCTTGAAAATTGGAAAGAAGTGAATATTACTTATCGAAAAAAATCGAAATTCACAAATCGGTTTAAATCAAATCATTTTCGTTTTCGATTTACTTCCAATATCACACAGCTACCAATATGTGTGTAACTGTACCTGGGTGATATATTAAGAGTAGCGTTAATTATAATTTTGCTTAAGAGGTAACTAAAGAAATCATTAAATGGAATCTTTTACTAAATCAATAAATTTTATATTTCGTTACATAAATTTTGGGCCGGCCCGAAATAGCCCGAAAAGCCCGAAAAGCTTGAAGAGTCTGGCCCGGCCCGGCCCAGGCCCGACACGTACTTGGGATTGGGCCCGAAAAAATTTTTGTCGGCCCGGCCCGAAGCCCGGCTTGATATTCGGGCCAGGCTTCCGGGCCGGGCCAAAGCCCGGGTCCGTGGCCATCCCTAACTCAATTTCGCCAGCACGTGTAAAATCAGTTTAAAAAGCTTGCTTGTCAAGAATTCTTCGATTTGGAAAACGACCTCAATGCTCTTCTACTGCACGAACCAGTACTAGCATTACAGAAACAATAAACAAATACGATATCTGAACATTATGATTGAATATGAGGCACCTTTACAATATCGTAAAACTAGCACAATTGTCAGTTTTTACGGCACTTGCGTATTTCAGATTGTGTTTCAACTTGTTTGGGACAACGTTATCAAAGTTAGCTTGATTAACTTTTAAAAAACACTTAATTATCTCTGAAGCAAATTGAAATTGAGTATGTACACTTATTTTGGCTTCCTAGACATGCCCTTAAAATATTTCTACAGAAGTTGTTAATACATCTATTCACAATTAAATAATCTATATTGTATCCGCATTATGTTTATTAATAAAGTAGCGTAATAAAATCGTAAAGACTCAAACACAATGGTGTGCCTAAATTAGAAGCGTTTGGTAGTTGTAAATTAAGAGAAACTATAATAAAAGAAGATTATTATACATATCTTATTATAACGTTAAATGTAGGAAACAACGACCAGATCTCTATAGAAACTTAAAGCGGCGATAACGTTATGTACACACATGTATGTTTTTATTTTTAAGGAAGTCTATAAAGCACAGCAGCTAAAGCTTACGAGTTCACTAGAAATACATTACAAGTTGAAAAACGTGTATTCAACACTTCCAATCACACGGACTATTAATTGTACAAGAAAAATTGTTTTTTAACTGTTTTATGCCGACACGTCGGAACACTATGGCGGTACCGCCTCAAAATGTTGAAAAACTATGAACCATTCCGACATGGCGAAAGACTGTAACGGCGCCACTACCCCGACCTGTCGGATGCTCCAACAGGTGTTACCGCGAGATGTCGGGTATTTTGACATCACCGGCAGACAAATTTTTGGTTACATAAGGGATATATTAGAAGCAACGAAAGGAGAAAATGAGAGGTAGAGGTAGATCTAGACTAGACTATTGCACACATACAGTGAAAGATATAGGCCGTGGGATCTTCAACGAAATGCGTAGGTTAGCTCAGAATAGGAAATAATGGAGATACGCATATAACCAGTTCCAGGACTGAAGACTTATTGATGATGAATGGAGTATATTTCAAAGTTGCGGTTAATCGTGACGCGACATGCTTAAAAGTTGCATACAAACACTAAACGGTACAGCAAGAAATCTCTAGCAAAAGCTGTAAACAAAATTTTGTGAGGTGAGACGCGTTTCTACGCTACAAGTAAAAAGTATCATATGCCTCGTACAACGCTTCACGATTACCTCAAAAAATTGCAAATAAGAAATTACATACTAACTGTTACATATTCGGTTTTACGAAAAGCTCTGTCTTGTTTTTAATACACATACAACAAATGCTAGTGGCCGTATGTTTTGTATTTAGGACAAATATCCAGTACAGTGTTTGACAGTTTACAATTGCAATACATATTATTTAAGTATATGATAATAACAAATAATATATTACAGGCTTCACATACATATATCCACGACCGTATATTATACCGAACTGCATAACCACAAACGGCGCAGACAGCAGAGCGCGATGACCATATTGACAACAATATATAAATGGGCATGATGTGTCACATATGTTACACGCCCTTTTTCGGAGTGAGATCTGGTCACCTCGGTAATCAAGGGTGCGGGCCCAATCTCATAATCCAACAATTGTCGATATGGGTACTCAGAAAATTTCATACATTATTTGAATAATGTGGAGGTGCTCCATCATGTTGGAGGATTATACGTTGTCAAATATTCAAATGTATTTCCTCCAATCATTCCTCTAAGTGATCTCCAAAAAGTGTAAATAATCTTCTCCGGTAAGGCGCGCAACCAGTACGAAAAGACCAAACAATTGATAATTTAAAAAGGTCGCACCATACAATACTAAACCGTCGTTGGAAGTTGTGTTGGGTGACATGGGTATATTCGTGCGACTTTCTACGATTATTGTGGCAGTTATTAATTTCATCTTAAAATATATTTAAGTAATCATGTATTTTCCCGAAACCATTGACAAAATTGTAACCTTAAAGGATAACCGTCTTTTGTAGATTTTGTACTTGCTCTACATGAATAGCGTTAAAACATTATTATTTTAACGTGCTTCAATCCGTTGTGTGTAGAATTTGGAATTGGATTGCGATCCATCTTATACTTACCTCTGGATTATCGTCTACAACATCCAGAATATTTTCTTCAAGTTCTAAATTGAGCCTGTGCTGTCTTTCCGAAACAGTACTGTCACCTGGAAATATTTCAATTAGGGATGGATTCGGGCCGGGCCGGGCCGGGCTTTTAGATGCGGCCTGGCCCGGCCCGAAATAATTTGCCCCGGCCCGGCCCGGTGGCCCGGCCCGAACCAAAACGCATCGGCCCGGCTTAAGACCCGGCTTGAATTTCGGGCTAGGCTTCGGGCCGGGCCGGGCCGATTCGGACCGAAATTTAACTAAAACCTTAAGTGATGTATAGATTGTTTAACATCCAAATGGAAAGTATCATTTGTTAATATATGTATTTTCAGTTGTATAAAAATACTTCTTTACTATTATTATGCTTTTCTACAAAAGTTGAATATATCAACTTTAATAAATTATAGCTTATAGTATCATTTTAACCTCGAAGAGTCTTAAAGGTATTTGGAGATGATGCACACTTGCACAGGCAATCCGAAATAGAAGTTGGTTTGCGTCAAACTTCAACTTTAAGTAACAAAATGCATTTTAGAACTCATGTACTACTACTACTAGTATATAGTAACATATTTAAAAGAAAGTCTTCTAAATTTGACTGAATATTGTTACCCCATGTATGTTTGTTGTGGTTTGTTTAGCATTCTTCTTAATCTTCTTTGGGAATTAAACCACTCATAGTTTTTAAAATCATCTTTATTTACTTTTCGATCCATGACGAGGATCGTTGTCAAAATAATAAAAACTTAAGAAGAATTGTTTCCCCATATTCTAAACAAAGAACGTTGCCAATTTCCATTTTACAGATTGCTCGTGTATAGGTCTACATTTCGAGAATGTGGTAGCATCCATTCAGAGAACTGACTATTCTAGTCTCTAATATCAGGTAGACATTACTTTGTTGTCTATGAATATTTTCTTGTCGCATGCTTTACTGGAAATTTTAATTATTATGAAAGAAAGGCCGACAATCTTATCTTAAAAATGTTCAATATTAATATATGCAGGGTTCTTGAAAAGTATGGAAACGTTGCTTTCGCCGTATAGAGAGAATCTGCTACGTATTGAGTAAAACAATAACATATAATTTCAAAGAATCTAGCTCTTTAATATACAAAAAAACATGTATACAGGATGTCCCACACCGAGCTTCCATTAAAAGTATTTTAAAAACTACAATTTTCCTGGCAAATTGAAACTTTGTGTAGGAGTTACCGAACAAATCAAAATAACCATCTGCTAAAGCATCATTCATATATGGAATAAAATACAGGATGTGCTATTTAAAATAATTAATATGACAGATATTTGCAAGACTATTTTAGCTATAGTTTCGCCTTGTTTGGTTACTCCTACACAAGGTTTCAATTTGCCAGGAAAATTGTAGTTTTTAAAATACTTTTAATGGAAGCTCGGTGTGGGACATCCTGTATACATGTCTTTTTTCATATTCATATTTATCAGAAAAAAATCCAAAATAGTCGCACCTGCAATAAATTTCTGTCTCATGGGTCAAACAACTCTAAGTGCAAAGGAAGTGAAAAAATTGCAAAGACCTACCAAAATAAGAATAAATTCCAGCATAAAACACAGGCGCATGCCGCCTAATGCGTAAAAAAGATAATAAAACCGTTTGAAATTATAAATCCAAATTTACACGGCTTTTGTTGAAGCACGCTGAAATCAGGTACATTCCTTGCTAGTTTGCAAAATTTGATGAAAATAAGTCGTAATAGGATTAACTTCGATGGAGCAAAAACCTCTAAAATTGAACTACGTCCGCATGTACCAACTACTACAGTTGTTTAAAATATGCGACCTAAAATGCAAATTATAAATTTTATGGGTATCCATTACTGGCCTTAAGCTCTGCAGATAGCAGCAGCTAGAGACGCCTCTGTTAAAATAATATTTACTCTATTCCGTTATTTTTGTATATACCCTTTATAATATCACGATTTTTCTTTATACCTTTTTAGGAGCCGCAACATAGAATATTGATTAGGAATTACCATTTAATTTTCTATATCCATGTTATTTAAAGCTATAAAAACCTAATCGCATTGTATTCGGTATATTTTTCAACAAAGGATGCCTTCAAATAATTAAATATAATCGAGGTGGTTTTTTGTAATCGTGAGTTTTTAATATTTTTTCATATACAGAGGGGTTTCGATTTATTCATAAATAATCTTCAGTGCGGGGCCACAATATTAAGTTAATTAATAAGTATAATAAAATAAATCAGCTCAATTAACATACACTGCAATACTCCTTCAAATTAATTAAATATAGCACGGGCAATTTCTATTCCAAATTTCTTGAAAATTGGAAAGAAGTGAATATTACTTATCGAAAAAAATCGAAATTCACAAATCGGTTTAAATCAAATCATTTTCGTTTTCGATTTACTTCCAATATCACACAGCTACCAATATGTGTGTAACTGTACCTGGGTGATATATTAAGAGTAGCGTTAATTATAATTTTGCTTAAGAGGTAACTAAAGAAATCATTAAATGGAATCTTTTACTAAATCAATAAATTTTATATTTCGTTACATAAATTTTGGGCCGGCCCGAAATAGCCCGAAAAGCCCGAAAAGCTTGAAGAGTCTGGCCCGGCCCGGCCCAGGCCCGACACGTACTTGGGATTGGGCCCGAAAAAATTTTTGTCGGCCCGGCCCGAAGCCCGGCTTGATATTCGGGCCAGGCTTCGGGCCGGGCCGGGCCAAAGCCCGGGTCCGTGGCCATCCCTAACTCAATTTCGCCAGCACGTGTAAAATCAGTTTAAAAAAGCTTGCTTGTCAAGAATTCTTCGATTTGGAAAACGACCTCAATGCTCTTCTACTGCACGAACCAGTACTAGCATTACAGAAACAATAAACAAATACGATATCTGAACATTATGATTGAATATGAGGCACCTTTACAATATCGTAAAACTAGCACAATTGTCAGTTTTTACGGCACTTGCGTATTTCAGATTGTGTTTCAACTTGTTTGGGACAACGTTATCAAAGTTAGCTTGATTAACTTTTAAAAAAAACACTTAATTATCTCTGAAGCAAATTGAAATTGAGTATGTACACTTATTTTGGCTTCCTAGACATGCCCTTAAAATATTTCTACAGAAGTTGTTAATACATCTATTCACAATTAAATAATCTATATTGTATCCGCATTATGTTTATTAATAAAGTAGCGTAATAAAATCGTAAAAGACTCAAACACAATGGTGTGCCTAAATTAGAAGCGTTTGGTAGTTGTAAATTAAGAGAAACTATAATAAAAGAAGATTATTATACATATCTTATTATAACGTTAAATGTAGGAAACAACGACCAGATCTCTATAGAAACTTAAAGCGGCGATAACGTTATGTACACACATGTATGTTTTTATTTTTAAGGAAGTCTATAAAGCACAGCAGCTAAAGCTTACGAGTTCACTAGAAATACATTACAAGTTGAAAAACGTGTATTCAACACTTCCAATCACACGGACTATTAATTGTACAAGAAAAATTGTTTTTTAACTGTTTTATGCCGACACGTCGGAACACTATGGCGGTACCGCCTCAAAATGTTGAAAAACTATGAACCATTCCGACATGGCGAAAGACTGTAACGGCGCCACTACCCCGACCTGTCGGATGCTCCAACAGGTGTTACCGCGAGATGTCGGGTATTTTGACATCACCGGCAGACAAATTTTTGGTTACATAAGGGATATATTAGAAGCAACGAAAGGAGAAAATGAGAGGTAGAGGTAGATCTAGACTAGACTATTGCACACATACAGTGAAAGATATAGGCCGTGGGATCTTCAACGAAATGCGTAGGTTAGCTCAGAATAGGAAATAATGGAGATACGCATATAACCAGTTCCAGGACTGAAGACTTATTGATGATGAATGGAGTATATTTCAAAGTTGCGGTTAATCGTGACGCGACATGCTTAAAAGTTGCATACAAACACTAAACGGTACAGCAAGAAATCTCTAGCAAAAGCTGTAAACAAAATTTTGTGAGGTGAGACGCGTTTCTACGCTACAAGTAAAAAGTATCATATGCCTCGTACAACGCTTCACGATTACCTCAAAAAATTGCAAATAAGAAATTACATACTAACTGTTACATATTCGGTTTTACGAAAAGCTCTGTCTTGTTTTTAATACACATACAACAAATGCTAGTGGCCGTATGTTTTGTATTTAGGACAAATATCCAGTACAGTGTTTGACAGTTTACAATTGCAATACATATTATTTAAGTATATGATAATAACAAATAATATATTACAGGCTTCACATACATATATCCACGACCGTATATTATACCGAACTGCATAACCACAAACGGCGCAGACAGCAGAGCGCGATGACCATATTGACAACAATATATAAATGGGCATGATGTGTCACATATGTTACACGCCCTTTTTTCAAATAAAAAAATTAAAAGAATTGATTAGTCACTTATAGTGTAATCTATCGGGTGGTTTGCTGACTCTAACACTTCTTGTAACCGTTAGGTTCTCTTTAGGCGCAGTGGTTACTGGGGGCTGAAACAAAATAGGTTCAGTGTCCTTTGCGTCATTTTGTTTGCTATTTAAATATGTTGGCAACGACATTCGCAATGGCCTGAGGTGTTGCCTGTTTCTTCGATAAACGGTTCCATCTATTTCAACGTTATAATCATTTGGGCCAAACCTTTTTAAAACACTACCGGGACGCCACTGACGCGTTTTTTGTTGAACTGCAACTGGTTGTGTGTGTACGAGTTTGGTTAGTTTATGTGTTGAAACGTCGTAACGCTCGTTCTACTTTTGCTGGGAAAATTTTAGTGTTTCCATTATACCACTTATAGGAAATATAGGTTTTAGAACTTCCTGGCCAACAGGTAGAGTTGACCGTAATCTCCTACCCATCAACAAATTACACGGTGCAGGTAAGTTTTGTTTGGGTGTAATGTTATACTGAAGAACAGACAAAAACGGATCTTTTCCGTTTTTTAAGCATTTAGTTAATAGACCTTTAGCTGTTTGTACAGTTCTTTTAATCATACCATTTGATCGAGGATAATACGGACTAGAGTTAGTTAATTTTATGTCGTATAATTTTCCAAAATTTTTAAATTCAAGCGAATCAAAAGGAGGCCCGTTATCAAATACTAATTCCTGCGGTAAACCATTTACTAAAAATATGTTTTTTAGGCCTGATATTACAGTAATTCCAGTTTTATTAGGTATTTTGTTTACACTAATAAATTTGCTGAAGTAGTCAATAATCACAAGAAAATCTTGTGTATTGAGAGATTTTAAATCTACTCCAATTTTTCGCCAAGGCAAATCCGGCACTTCATGGGGAGTAAGAGGTTCTCTGGGATTTGATTTTGAGTAAAACTGGCAAATCTCACATTCTAAAACTATTTTTTCTATGTCAGAACTTCAACCGGGATAATACATGCATTGGGATGCTAGATTTTTACAGGAAACTACACCCTGGTGAGATTGGTGTACCAAGTTGAGAAATTCTGATTTTAAACTTTCTGGTATTATCAGTCGCTTGTTATAAAATAAAACATTTTCGTGTAGATAGATATCATTTTTAATGTTCCAAAATTTTTGAACCTCTAATGAGGCATTATTTTTATTATTAGGCAAGCCATTTTTAACAAAGTGTTTAATTTGCTGTAATGAGCAATCTTCGTTAATTGCGTGTTGTAGCCGTAGCTGGTTTTCAGGTCTGGTAGCAATAACTGAATAAACTTTGAGGTTGGAATCTAAGAAATCAGTATTAATGATTTCTTGTGTAGGGTTACGGCTTAGAGTTTTTTTGCAGGAACGTAAACAAGAGTAAACGAGTACTTTAAAAGTTTGACAACAAGTCGTTGAATTCGTGGAGACATTTTATCTAATGGTTTTTTTATAAGACCCAACAATGGACGGTGGTCACTTTCAATGTGAAAATGCTGCCCAAAAACATAGTAATGAAAACGTTCACACCAGAATACAACGGCTAAAAGTTCCTTGTCGATATGATTGTAGCGTTGTTGTACTGATGTTAAGAAAACGCTAGCAAATTCTATAGGTTTATTACTCTGGAGTATTATCGCACCTAGGCCAAAGGGGCTGGCATCTACTGATAAAATTGTAGGTTTAGACGGATCAAAGTAACTTAAAGTAGTTGCTGAGGCAACGAGATGTTTTAAGTTATTAAAGCATTTGTTTTCGACGGCAGTCCATAGAAATTCGTTTCTTGAACTTAAAAGTTTTCTTAAAGTATTTGTTTCTGTACAAATATTGGGAATAAATCGAGATAAATACATAATCATTCCCAAAAAACGTTGCAAATCTTTAACAGATTTAGGGGAACTCATCGTGCGGATTGCTTCAGTTTTCTTTTCGTCCGGTGAAATACCCTTACTATCTATTATATGTCCGAGAAATTTAATTCGGGTTACACAAAACTTCGTTTTTTCTCTATTTAGTGTTAGGCCGCTGGTTCTTATTTTGTACAAAACGACACTTATATTGTGATTGTGTTCTTCCATAGTAGCACCATACACTAATATATCGTCAAAATATGTTAAACATCCCTTTGTGTCACCTAAAATTTCATAAATGCAGCATTGAAACTAGGGATGGATTCGGGCCGGGCCGGGCCGGGCTTTTAGATGCGGCCCGGCCCGGCCCGGGCCGAAATAATTTGCTCCGGCCCGGCCCGGCGGCCCGGCCCGAACCAAAACGCATCGGCCCGGCTTGAGGCCCGGCTTGAATTTCGAGCCGGGCTTCGGGCCGGGCCGGGCCGATTCGGGCCGGAATGTAACTAAAACCTTAAGTGATGTATAGATTTTTCAACATCCAAATGGAACGTATCGTTTGTTAATATATGTATTTTCAGTTGTATATAAATACTTCTTTACTATTATTATGTTTTTCTACAAAAGTTGAATATATCAATCTTAATAAATTATAGTTTATAGTATCATTTTAACCTCGAAGAATCTCAAAGGTATTTGGAGATGATGCACACTTGTACAGGCAATCCAAAATAGAAGGTGGTTTGCGTCAAATTTCAACCTTAAGTAACAAAATGCATTTTAGAATTCATGTACTACTACTAGTATATAGTAAAATATTTCAAGGAAAGTATTCAAAATTTGACTGAATATTGTTTCCTCATATTCTAAACAAAGAACGTTGCCAATTTCCATTTTACAGATTGCTGGTGTATAGGTCTGCATTTCGAGAATGTGCTAGCATCCGTTCAGAGAATTGATTATTCAAGTCTCTCGTATCAGGTAGACATTACTTTGTTGTCTATGAATATTTTTTTGTCGCATGCTTTACTGGAAATTTTAATTATTATGAAAAAAAAATGCCGCAACATAGAATATTATTTAGTATTTACATTTTAGTTTTCTATATCCATTTGTTATTTAAAGCTATAAAAAGCTAATCGCATTGTATTCGGTATGGTTTTCAACAAAAGATACATTCAAATAATTAAATCTAATTAAGCTGGTTTTTTTGTAATCGGGCGGTTTAAAATATTTTTACATATACAGAGTGGTTTCGATTTATTCATAAATAATCTTTAGTGCGAGGCCACAATAATAAGTTAATTAATAAGTATAATACAATAAACCAGCTCAATTAACATACGTTGCAATACTCCTTCAGATTAATTAAATATAACACGGACGATTTCTATTTCAAAGTTTTTGAAAAGTGGAAAGAAGTGAATATTACTTATCGAAAAAAAAATCGAAATTCACAAATCGGTTTAAACCAAATCATTTTCGTTTTCAATTTATTTCCATTATGACACACTTACCAATATGTGTGTAACTGTACCTGGGTGATATATTAAGAAGAGCGTTAATTATAATTTTGTTTAAGAGGCACCTAAAGAAATCATTAAATGAAATTTTTTACTAAATCAATAAATTGTATATTTCGTTATATAAACTTCGGGCCGGCCCGAATAGCCCGAAAAGCCCGAAAAGCTTGAGCAGTCTGGCCCGGCCCGGCCCGGGCCCGACACCTGCTTGGCCCGGCTTGGGCCCGAAAAAAATTTGACCGGCCCGGCACGAAGCCCGGCTTGATATTCGGGCCGGGCTTCGGGCCGGGCCGGGCCCAAGCCCGGGCCCGTGGCCATCCCTAGTTGAAACATTTCAAGAGCACATGAGATACCATAGGGTAAACGCAAGTATCGATACCTGCCAAAACTCGTTGCTATAGTGCAAAGCAAAGAGCTTTCGTAATTCAACGGCAGTTGTAGAAATGCGGACGAAGCATCTAGTAAGCTGAAATATTTTGCACCTGCTAATTGTGAAAACAATACTTCTTCAGTGGGAATTTCAAAATGTTCTCGTTTAATGTATTGGTTAAATTTTCGTAGATCCATACATATCCGCATGTCACCATTACTTTTGGGTACAAAAACAATAGGATGTACCCAATCAGTAGGTGTGGTCACTGGCTTGATTAGATTATCAGCGACCATTTTATCACGTTGTTTTCAACGAACTTCGTTCGTTTATGAAATCGATTTGTCGTCCGTCTGTCCGTCCGAGGCCTTTCTAATGGTCGGACATCAATGTGTGATACATCAATCGATTCAGCTCGGTGTCCTGAGCTTAAGTTTTGATGTCAGTTGAAATCGGGCCACGGGGACGCCGTGCCCCCGCGATATTCCGTCGGGAAAATTAAAATTTGAAATAGGTCCAAAATTAATGTGCGATACATATTTGGACTCCCCTAACATAGCTGAGTCGAAATATGGTACCCCCCACAAAATCTGACCACGGATACCCGACCCCCCCGGGGAATTAATTTTTATCAAACATTTCAAATAGGTCCAAAATTAATGTGCGATACATATTTAGAATCCTCTGAAAAACTGAATCGAAATATGATGCCCCTTATTTACACACACACACACAACACACATACATACATACATACATACATACAACACACACATATATAGCTTTTAAAATATTTATTCAATAAAATAAAATATATTAAAATGTCTCTTTTGTTGTTTATAAATTTTTGTATTTTATCTGAATACTTATAATTATTACAACATAATAATTTTAATTTCTTTAAATTGTTTTAAAGTAAGTCTACATTTGGAAGTTCGTTGCGACAATGCCTTGCATTTTCAACTTGTTTAATGTTTACTTTGATCGCGATCGGAATTTTTCTAGCGGCGCTAATATGAGGTACAGCATTCTCTGACAAAACTATATTAAATTCTTTATTCACCCTTCCCACACCAGAAAAAACAGATGCATTTGTTTGTATAATATTTTCCAAATTATTGTTTTGTTTAATTGAGTAAACATTATTGGAAAGCGATTCGTCTTTAACTAAAATAATTCCCAAATCGTAAGCAGATTTTAGTCCCAGTATAGAACAGAATTTTTTTGATTTTAAAACATGAAATAAAACTTTTTGGTTTTTTCTTTGTAGTTACATTTTAGATATATTTGACCGATTACTGGTATTTTGTGTCCAGTGTAAGAAAATAAAGTAGTTGGATTTTTTGAAAGTTCACTTCGCGATAAATTCATAGATTCAAAATCCGATATATTTAAAGTGGTCACTTGACTACCGGTGTCTATTTTAACATTTATCGGCACTTTTTCGATTAGCACGGATTCAACCCATTCTACAAAATTATTGTCTATTGCAGAAACCGTGACAGTCCAAACTACTAAATTATCGCTTTCCTGTTGTGTGTTATCTTCACAAAAATCTGAAAAATTATCAGTATATTCACTGACCATATTTACTGTTAAATCGGTTATTTCGCAAACGTTTACGCGTTTACGACAATAATTCCGAAAATGTCCTTTTCTTTTACAAAAACTACAAATCTTATTGAAAGCAGGACACTTACCTCGTTCACGAACTTTCCCACAGTTCATGCAATTTCCAGGATTACCTGTTTTTGATGATGAGGTACCGTCATAATTTTTGTTATCTGCATGGAAATTTCTGAAATTTCCCATACGTCGTAATTTGTTTTGGTCCTGCCTGCTAGTAGAGGGGGGTGTTGTAATTATTTTTAAGAAAGTTCCTGCGACTAACAGCGTTTACAGAAACCATTTCCTTTGAGATTTCCTTTAGGGTTGCGGCACTGTTTTCCATAGCGCGGCTGATGTTAATCGCTTTTTCAAGTTGAAGATCACTTTCCTGTAAAAGTTTCTCTTGTATACGAGAATCTCGAACACCCAAAACAAGACGATCTCTAATGAGGATATCTTTTTCTTGAAAATCACATGTTTTTGCTACATGCCTTAGGGCGGTTACAAACTTATCTATAGTTTCGCCCGGTAATTGTTCTCTCTTAAAGAACTTAAAGTGTTCGTATACAGGATTTACAACCGGCGTACAATGTTTTTCAAACTTTTCTAGAATCACATGTAATTTTGTGCTGTCTTCACCCTCGGCAAATTCAAAGATATTGTAAATTTTGATACCTTCATCCCCGAGTAAATTAAGTAAAACAGCAATTTTAACATTGTCTTTCTTTTCCTGCTTGCCGCTGGCAAGCAAATAAAATTCAAACTTTTGCTTCCAAAGTTTCCAGTTTGCAGTAATATCGCCCGTAAAAGAAAACGGATCGGGCGACCGACACTGGTCTGTCATTATGCCTAAAATTAGCGGAGTATATTCAAAAAGAAAAAAAATTAATAAATTTCAATTATTTCCAGAGTACGGCAGTGTTTAACGTTTGTATCATAATCTGATACTCAAAAATATGTTTTTAATTGTACATGTGTTACTTTTGAATCTCCTAGTTATAAATAACTATTACACAAGGTTATTAATCCTAACCTTTATTATCTTAAAGCACATGTGTTCGTATTCGTATTGAAGGTTTTTATTTTCGCACTATTCTATTTACGTATGTTCCAGTGGGAAACAAAAACACAAAACAATACCGGCACTGTTAATACACGTTTTACCGCTCTCACCATGTTACATATTCGGTTTTACGAAAAGCTCTGTCCTGTTTTTAATACACATACAACAAATGCTAGTGACCATATGTTTTGTATTTAGGACAAATATCCAGTACAGTGTTTGACAGTTTACAATTGCAATACATATTATTTAAGTATATGATAATAACAAATAATATAATACGAAATTCACATACATATATCCACGACCGTATATTATACTGAACTGCATAACCACAAACGGCGCAGACAGCAGAGCGCGATGACCATATTGACAACAATATATAAATGGACATGATGTGTCACATATGTTACACTAACAACGATTGTCTTAGAGAGGTAAATGTAAAAGATGTGAATACTGTGAAGCAAATAGTTACATAACCAATACCAAACTATGATTTCTTCTACGAAGAAAGTTTGCAAACATGGATCTTTGTTGCCGCCTAACATACGACCTATATTTACTGGTTCACCAAGTTATGGGAACACTAGTGCATTAATATCCTTACTTTTACATGTTAGATAAAGTGGTTGTAATAAACAGCTTTCAATGAATACTTTAGTTACTGAAAACTATACAACGTAATGCAACAACATTTAATATCAAAAATGTAATCAGACATTACTTGACGTTCGCTAACTGGATATATGTTTATTGTAGTGTCGTCTCGTCACAGCTATCCTGTTCTAACACTTCCCCTCGAGACAAAACTGCTTGTGTCAGTTGCTTAGATGCTCCCGCTGTCAGACCGCAAAAATGTAGGCATTTTAGATGTTTATCACGAGATAGGCTTTTAGTCAGCATATCAGCCGCCATCTCTCAGTAGGAACATGGTCTAAATGAAATTTGTTTATGTGCCCACTCTGATTCATGTGTAATTTGTCGCCACTATTATTAAATTCTATGCCGAGACAATATTTAATTTCGCCAACGTCTTTGATTTGAAAATGCTGATTTAGATGACGCTTCAAGTGTTTCATCAGTATTTCGAGACATGACTATGATGTCATCGGCATAGGTCGTGATCAACATGGAATCCTCTCCGCGTCCGACTTGATATAAACAAGAATCTACGCTTGACTGCGTGGCGCCGTAATCCTTTAAACATTTGTCCAAAGTTTCAAACCACTTGCGCCCAGCCTGTTTCAGTTCATATATGGCTTTATTCAGGAGACATACCTTGCTTCCTTCGGAAATCTCATTCAACAATCGTCTCGCCTTTACTCCAATAGTGGAATTCGGCTCCCTTTCGACGATCTTAGTTAAGGTTTCGTGAAGATACATCGGTGGCTCCATGTATATCTTTTCGTCCAGTACACCATTCAGATGAGCAGTCGTAAGATCTAATTGACTTATATTTATGGCGTACCTATTGGCCAAGGATGCGATAATTCTTATAGTGCTGACTCGTGCCACTGGTGCGAATGTTTCTGTAAAGTGCATACCCGGCTTTTGGCTGAATCCTCGAGCGACTAATCGCGCTTTCCTTTTGTTTCGACTACCGTCGGAATTGTATTTGTTTCGCAATACTATTCTGCTACCAACAACAATCTCGTTAGCGAGTCTATTGGTTATTTTCCACGTATCGTGTTCCATGACAGATTTTATTTCCGCGATACCACTCGTCGACATCCGCGCTTTTTATCGCTTGATTGATCGGAATTTCGGCCATTAATGCTTCGTGATGGACGTCGTTTGTGTCACATAACGCGACAGTGTTATATTCTTTGCGAGGTTTTCCCCTCGTCCCATCACGAACTATCCGTGGTCTTCCGGGCAATCTTCTATTAAGTATTATTCTGTTGGGGTCCGCTTCGACGTGGTTTTCATTTGTGTACACGTCTGCTAGAAGCTCTACATTCCTGAGTTGCGGCTCATCTTGCTCGCATGTTTCAAGATACCCAAAGTCATTTTTATCAACCTGCGGCATATCAAGAAACTGTACGCCGTGCGCGACGTCAATTTTCTTAGCACTAGGAACCCACACACGGTACGCTTTGGATTGATTCGAGTAACCAATAAACATACCCTTCTTTGATCTGGTTTGAAACTTATCTTTACTAGGTTGTCTAATGCGTACTAGCACTCTGCATCCAAATTCGCAAAAGTAATCCTCTTTTGGCGTTGATCCGTAAAGTAGTTCGTACGGAATTTTTTCACCTATACTGCTGAAGGGGCATCGATGCCAAAAATGAGACTGCATTTTTTGCAATAGCTGCCATCGATTAAGACGATTATTGGAAACATCGCTGACGTCATTAAATGCGGGAACGGAAACTAACGAAGAACCAATTAAAAAATGTCCCGACGTCAAAGCTGCATACTCATTAGGGTTGGGAGATAAATCGCACAAAGGGCGAGAATTCATTATTGCCTCTATTTTTGGAAAGAGAGTAGCCAATTCCTCAAAAGTTAAAGGTTGGTCTTTAGTTACCCGTTTTAAGTAATATTTTGCGCTACGAATCACAGCCTCCCAAAGCCCTCCAAAGTGTGGAGCGGAAGGTGGGTTAAAATGCCAAACGATTTGGTTTTTACTTAACCCACTAGTGATCTCTTCTTGGATCTCTGTTTTGGCTAGGTAGGCAAAAACTTTAGATAAATGTCTTTGCGCACCCTTAAAGTTTGTACCGCAGTCGCTATATATGTTGCTGCATAGACCTCTTCGAGATACAAATCTATCGAGAGCGGCTAAAAAGGCATCTGTAGTAAGATCAGATACTACCTCTAAATGCACGGCTTTGATGGCCATGCAAATGAATAATGTAAGATACGCCTTTTGTAATTTTGTATTACGCCGTTTGCTTTCTTTTATAATAAAAGGTCCTCCAAAATCAACCCCTACATTTAAAAAAGGTTGTGATGGAGTTACACGTGGAGCCGGTAAATTTGCCATATACGGGTTTACAGGCTTAGCTCTCAATCTAATGCAGACCGTGCATTTGGATAAGTTAGACCTGATGGCATTTCTAATGCCTAGAATCCAGAATTTCTGACAAATAATAGCTTGTAAGCTGCGAGGGGTGTAAATAAAAAATGTGATAATAATCGGTAATAACTTTAGATAAATACCAATTTTTTTGTAATAACAAAGGATGCTTAGCATCCTGAGTCATACTGGTATGATGTAATCTACCCCCCACCCTGAGGAGACCTAGGTGATCTATCCAAACACTTAGTTTTCGAAGAGTAGGAGATGGAGGTTCTCCTTTTGATAGCAAAACGATTTCATTGCTAAAATGTTCTTGTTGAGTTAGCTTTACTATTTTAAACTTAGCAATACGTACTTCTTCAGAAGTTACGGAACCGAAATTACGATTCGCACGATTGACACGGCAATTTAATATAAAACGAAAACACCAGGCAAAAACCCGCTGCAAACGTAAAAAGTTAGAGAAGCGTCGAATAATGTTACAATCAGGTGGTTTAATTTCTGCAATATAACAATCTTTATTCAGCGCGTAGGATTTTAATTCCGTATTTATTTCTGACGCATTCAATGTATAAGCGGTTGAAGTCCGCCACTGAGAAACAGGGTACTTAAGCCAGAAAGGCCCACCCCACCACAAGGGATGATCTAATAATTGTGAAGCTGAGATGCCACGGGAGTCACAATCCGCGGGATTCTCTTTTGAGTCGACGTGGTGCCATTTTCTATGAGGCATATTCTCATTAATTTCAATTACTCCGTTTGCTACAAAGGGTTTAAGTAAATGAGGCGCTGTTCGGATCCATGTTAAAACAGTTGTACTATCCGTAAAGGCAAAGCTAGGTTGAAGTGATAGTACACCATTCAATGAATTAATTACATATTTAAATAATCGAGATAACAACAATGCTCCACTGAGTTCTAAGCGAGGTGTCGTCATAGATTTTAAGGGTGCTACACGACTTTTGGCCATGAGCAAATTGGTTTTAACAACTATACCCTTTTCATTAATAATGACCAAATATACAGCTGCGCAATAGCCGCATTGCGACGCATCAGAAAACCCTACTACAACATTATGTGCTACCGATTGTATAGAAAAATATCTGTCGATTTTTATATTTTTTAGGAAGTCATATTCTCGTAGAAATTCTGACCATTCTACCTTTAAGTTGCCAAAAATGGGATCATGCCATCCTAATTGGGCTAACCATAATTTTTGTATAAAATATTTTGCCTTGAAAATAACTGGAGTAAGCCATCCTAAAGGGTCAAATATTTTAGCAATATTCGATAATATTGCTCGTTTAGAAAAAACTGGAGACAACGAAAGCACCTTATAACAAAAAAAATCAGATTTTGCATCCCATTGAAAGCCTAGGAGGCTATAAAGTGTTTCGCTTTCTTCAAGTGAAATGGAAGTTTCTCTGTGTTCCGGTGAAACTGTTTTCAACAGTTGAAGACAATTAGAAGTCCATTTTTGCAAACTAATACAACCTGAAGCTAACAGATTTGACAATTGTTCGTTTATTACTAAAAGGGTATCGATTGATGAAGCTCCGGTTAAAATATCGTCGACGTAGGTGTCTTTACGTAATACTTGTGCAGCTAATGGAAATTTTTTCTCCCATATTGTGCGAGTTGCTCCAAAGTTCTCAGCGCCAAATATGAGGCTAACGAGACACCGTAGGTTACGGTTTTTAAACGGTAAGCCTTAATTGCTTGCGTGGGGTTTTCGCGCCACAAGATAAACTTAAAACGTTGATCCTCCTGTCTTAAACGGATCATCCTGTACATTTTACTAATATCTGCGCTAAACACAAACGGATGCAGTCTAAAATGCATGATAATTTCAAAAATATCGCGTTGTAACTTGGGACGTACATATAACACATCATTCAACCACTGACACTTAGGTAAATGTGCAGAAGCATCGAACACCACCCTTAACTTAGTGGTGCTGCTTTACTGCTTTACGACACAGTGATGTGGAATGAAGTAGCGTGCGTCCTCGCTATTTTTAGAAAATTCCATATGACCTAAACTTTCATATTCGCGAGAAAATTTATATAATCTTTTTTAAGATGCGGTTGTCAAGCAAGGCGACGTTCTAAATTATTTAAACGGTCGAGTGCTAGATCATAAGTATTTCCAAATTGATAATTATTTGTTTTGAAATGCAAGGGTACCACAAATGCGCCTTCTTTAGTACTAGTATAAAAATTTTTAAACACTTGTTCGCATTTCTCTTCATCTGGATTTATAATTTTACGATCAGGAATATTTTCAAATTCCCAAAATTTTTGTAAAGGCTTTTCTAACGAATCTGCTAGTGATGTAAATAATACAGTTTGAATATTTGTAGAAGTGTCACTACAGCGTAGATTAGTTTTACCTGTAATAACCCAACTAAAAACACTATTAAGTGCCCATGGAGAATCAGCACTGGGACGCAACCTCTCGCCGTTAAACAGGTCTGGATATACGTCAGCACCGAGTAACAATTCAATTCTAGACGGCAAATAAAATTTTGGATCCGCCAAATGTAAATACTTGTACTGATTTACAATATTAGTATGTATTTCTACCGAGGGCATTTCGGCAGTAATACTTGGCACTAATACGGTTTTTAAATTAAACTGAGGTTTCTCGCTACTATAAGGTTTAATTAAACAATCAGATGTACCTTTGATATTTAATATGGGTTTTTGACCCAAGCTTGCAACGGTAAAGTTGCAATTTTGAATATGTAGACCAAGTTTTTGAGCGCAAGGCGCGGTTAAAAATGAAGTTTGAGCACCCGAGTCAATCAACACTCTGACTGGTTAAAAGACGTTGGATGAATCTTTTATGTGAACAATAGCTGTTCCTAAAAGAACAATTTGATTTTGTAGTGGTACTGAAGCACAAGATGACGCATGCGTCAAAACAGTAGATTCGGAATTAACAATAATTTTGCTATCGCAAGCAAACGACGTATGGGCCGATGTATTAGGTTTTAATAATTTGTGTATCACTTCAAAACATGCACAGATTATCAATAAATTTTAATTTTAATATTTAATGTAAATATTTTAATACACCCACAATTAAACAAAATGTCTTTTAATAATTCGGCATCGATTGCGACCAGCGCTTTGTTACGTATTAAGAGCGGACTGTAATGGTTGGTACACTTGATAATTGCGGGTAGAATAGGTAAAACAGAAATGAAAGGAACTTCTAAAATCTGTTGTACTCACCAGCACATTAATCTGAGTAACTATAATGAAGACAATGTGTTAAGCAGCTCGGGCTTGGCAGTATGCAGTAGTTCAGGTGATCGGCACGGGATCCTGTTCTTCCACACATTTACACGAACACGTTTCAATAGACAATTATAATGTAATACTACACTACACTTGCACACGCGCAAAAGTATTTGACCCACATTTTATAAGGAAGGGAAAATGGTTAAATTAATAGGAAATTTTGATTCTTATTGCAATCGTAAACAATTATAATTAGATAGTTCTCAACATTGTTTGGAAAATACCTTTCAATTGAGTACTAATTAGATTAAATGTCATTTAGTAAACCAGTGTAATAAATATCACAAGAACACGCATCCAGCGACGGTGGGGGTGGAGAGGAATGTGGATTTACACAAATAGGGAAAACCCACGATAACACAATTATAGACGTCACTTCTCTTGTCAAGACTTGAGTATTACAAAGGAACTGCGCACGCGTGATCACCAACATATAAGACAAGGGAGCAACTTGATTGCGAATTTAAATTGCAGCTGTCTAACAATACATTCAATAGGAACGAATGCTTGCTGAACAAATTTGAAGACGAGAATGCGTTTAACTTAAAAATTAAGAAAGACCAAAATGTTAGTTTTCTGCCCGAACGTGAGTGCTTTAATTTATTTCATTTGCGAGCATTAATAACCTACAAATCGCAAAAACTAAGCAATAGGGGTTTCCAAAATTTTATGCAAAATTTGTAGACTGGTAATACGATATATAAAGAGTGGTTTAACATCGTATTGGAAAGCGAGGATTAGGAAAGCCACCATTTGTTCACTGACAATAGCAATGCAAACTATTTGACATTATTGGAAATAATCATATCACACCCCAACTAATACCTAGAAGACGTATGTATGCGACAAACGCTTACGCAATTGCCTAGAGAATTGGCTATCCGATTCACCAGATTACGGATATGGCAGTGGGTGCTACAACTTTAAAAGATATGTATATGTTTAATAAAGTTTCAAGTATTTTAATTGTTTTTTATTCTTAGGTGCTTTTATAGTATTTAGAGATTGAGGTTGAATTGATTTTTAGGTGAATGGTTAAAATAATTAGGAACCGCCATGCGTAACAAGGGTGCAACTTGAGGAATTCTTAGTTGCCGAAGAATCGTCTGATTGATGAAAAATAATTTTTAAGAATTTTGTGCCTTAGTGGATTTCATTAATTGAAATATAGAGAGTAGGTCCTGAAATTCTACCAAAATAGCGTGAGACAAAAAGCGATGATTGGATCAAAATTGTTGTTGTGACGTAATATGGAGGTGGAGGTGCTGTGTACAGGAGGTGCGGCTCCGTGGCGTAGTGGTATGTGTGTGACTACTACGCCCTAGGTCCCGGGTTCGAATCCCGACACGGTCCGCTTGAAAAATGTTAGGCGAGCATTTTTCGCAAAAATACACCCTCGTTCGGATGAGAGGTAAAATGGAGGTCCCGTGTGTGAGTGTTGTCACGCACATTAAAGATCCCTACCTTGCTTGGAACAGCAAGGATTCGGCAAAATTCAAAATTTTCCAGGTAAAAAAAAACTCGCTTCCTGGCCAATGTAGTACCTTCGGGTGGAGCATTGGAAAATCACATGTAATGTGTACAGGAGGTAGAGCACCTGATGTAGTACCGTCCAGGTGGAGCATCAGGGAAATGGCCGCAAATGAAGTGGCCCTTTATTCACATTATAATGTGTAGAAGTAGAGGTGGAGGTGTAAATAGTGTGTGAAGGTGGAAGTAAAGCTGGAGATGGTGGTGGTGTAGAGGTGAAGGTGGCGTGTGTAGGTATATGTAGAGGTGGTTTTGGAGGTGGTGGTGTATGGGGTGATTGTTGTGGAAGTGGATGTGATAGTTGGAGGATAGTGGAAAGTATTGGTGGTGTCCGAGAATGCCTGTTCTGTATCTACCTATGATAACATGATCATAAAAATTCAGTATACACCATTGTATTTAGTCTGTCAATTAGACTGAGTCATCACATTTACATCCTCCCACAGGTACAAAGTATCCTACAATTTGTAGCATACCGTTAATAAAATCAATCTTATAAAGTTATCTTGTAGTGATTTTAATGAAGTTTTATATCTTCACATATTAAAGCTGAGCATAAAACAACGTTTTTCTGTTATCATCGCATATTTACTTTCTGCTAGAACAACTATTACACTAAAGCATTAAAGCATGCGAGGTTTATTGATAAGATTTTATAACATCTATATCGTATAATGTTGATTAATAGTCAATTACCTTCGCTACATTTGCAAGAAGCACACAAATAAACTGCTTGAACTTTTGAAACTTTTATAGGTGTCTAGACATAAGCAGTTGTTTATCTAGACGTCCACGATTTAATTTTAGGATAGTAATAAAAATGATTACTACTCTATCAACTGTACGCTTTGCCAAGATAATATAGCTGTGTGGCTAACAGACATATATTTATAAAATGCCCGATACTTGTTGTACCATTTCAGATTCTTATACTTTAGGTACTTTTCAGCACCTGTAGATACGAATTGAAAGCATTACGCAATTTCTGTTGTGAATTTACTATGCTAGGTGTAAAATTGGCATTGCGTTACTAAATTTTAACTTACCCTAAAGGGGCGAAATGACGTAACAAATAACTATGCACCGACTAACTACAGGGTCCTTAAAAAAAGAGAACAAAAAGACGAATTCGCCTACTTTGAAAAGCTATTCCGATTTCGCCTGATATGTCTAAATTGTTTTGTGGGCGTCAATCTGTCGAAGTCTAGGGCTAAAATCCTTTCGGAGTTCGTGTGTCGTGAACGGTTCCCCTAATACTCCGGTCTGCTGGTGGGTTGGAGTTCCTTGTATGTAAAATAGAAACCCAAACTAGCAAGTTTTCCTTGCCTGTCCCAATCACCGAAAGTTCTGTGTTCTGTTCTACTTATAACCTATACTACAAAATAATGATTCCAACATAATAATTTTATGCATTCAACAAAAAGATCGATTATCTCTGCATTCCTAGCTGATCAAGCACTGTTTGGAAAGAAGAAACCTAAATTTACTTTTTAGATAATAGTACATAACACGAATTAACCGCATGAATCCACTATCTTCTACACACCGAAATGATTTTTATATCACTATATTTTCAATGCTACAAAAAATTATAAGTAGCAAATACGGCTTGCCAACACACAATTGTTCTTATAATTGTATAACTTTCACTACTAGTAGTAGCTTTCGTCAGCCTCAAACAATTCCATCCACCAGGTTTACTTCGCTGTACTTGTTTGTACCTATGGTACAAAAATCCAAAGTGCACCTGGAAGAGTGGTCCCCGAGCAAACCCTGGCTATGATAAGCTCGATTGTCCTTTCCGAAACTCTACTAACTCCGCGACTTAACGTGCGATAATCCGTACATTAAGGTACCTAGGTTTTGCTACCGTGAAACCGCGAGCACCTTTTTGATTAACGGACTTTGCATTCTATATCTTTTCGTGCTAGTTTTGTAACTGATTACTAAATTCTTCGCGCTAACTTGTTCAGCCTCCGGGACTTGGGGGTTCAATGATATACTACCAATAATAAAATTGCAAGTAGAGGGAAAAGAGATAAAATTACTGGTAGATACAGGAGCTGAAGCAACAATAGTAAGTGCGGGTTTTATTAAAGATAATTCAGAGGAACTAATGCAGAAACTTACCTCTATTAAAAGAAATAATTTAGTATCGCCGAATAATAAGAAGCTTGCAGTAATCAAGAGTATCATAATTCTGAAAGTTAAATTGGGAAAGATGAAAGTTGAACAATGGTTTTTAATATTGCCAAGATTAGGTGTTAATGCTATTCTGGGAACGAATTTTATAAGTAAGACGAAAGATATAATAGATACCAAGAATAAGGTGGTAATTATGGGATATGAAAGGATTAAATGGGACGAAGAGATCCATATAGAGGTACAAGGAAATTGTATGAATTTGAATCCATTTGAGAAGCAGAAGAAAGGGAAAGAAGATAAGAGTTTAAGTATTAAGTGTCCTGGTGAAGTCAAGTGAGGTTGTAGTGTTTTTAGGGAGAAGGACAGAATTATTGGAAACTTCAGAAGATTATGTTGAAGAGATGAAGATAGTAGATGAAATTGATGAAAATAGTATGATTTTAGGTGTTGAAGAGGAGATAAAGGAACTTTCTGTGAATGCAGGCTCTTAAGAATAAAATAAATAAAGGTAGTACAATATTAAATAATGATGAAATAATTTGGAAATAGAAACTTAATAATTCATTTGGGATAATTGTGATTAAAGAATCAGATCGATATTTTAAATGGCGTATGTATAAATATGAAGGAGTAGCGCTTGGTTTGTCGAAACATTCATTTAAATTTGCGGATGTAAGAAAGAATTGGAAGCGTAGGAAGAAGAAAGAAATTATTGAAATGTAAGATGATGAGGGAGTTAAGAGTATAATTGTGAATTATTTTGAGAATGGTGTAAATGACCTCGAGAGAGAATGTGAAAATAATGTAGATAAGAGATCATTAGTTGTTAAATGTCCAAGTGAAGTTATAAATGAAGTAGAATCGTTGTTAAAGGAAGAATTATATGAATTGAAACATAGAGAGTCAAGAATTGCTACTGATTGTGAAAATGAGTTAAGAAGTTATTGAAAGTGAACCATTTAAGACTGATGTTTATGCATTTAATGAAGAGTAATTGAAAGATGTATAATTTGTAAGTAACGTAAGTAGGCTAGATTTAGAGATTCTAGACTATAATTTTTCGACGTGAGTAGTATAGCTAAGTAGTTGCTGGGACAACTTTCTGCAAATTTTATACTCCATATTTTTCCAAGATTACGATAGCTTAGAAAGAAAGGAGCGATAATATGATGAATTATGTACGATAGTGAAGAGAATTTTGTATGAGATGAAGCTTGCTGAGACCGTGTGTAAATATGAAAAGTGAGAAATATAAGATAGAAATGTTAGATTATAGATGATATTGGTATAGAGTTAAGGCAAGTATAGTTGATTATAAAATAGAAATAGGTGGACTGTTAAAAAGAGAAAAGCCTTAGTATGAAAATATTATGCGTGTGTATTATAAATCTTATGGAATTAGTTATAGATAGCAAGTAGTTAGAAATAAAATTACTCATATATGCGGGAAGACAACGCAGATTTCGAATTTTATATTTTGATTTGGGATAAAATGGCGTGATAAGGTGTCACGAGAGGTCATTAAAACCCTAATTCTAAAAATAAATCCCACTTAAATATAATGGAATCCAGAAAAAATGGAATTTTCTGTAAATTCATGGCTACGCCCTGTATAATACAAGCGTACCTTTATTCACTGATGTACACTATGCAGAAACGCAAATTACGCTTGTGTAAATAATCACCCTGTATGATATAAGATATTGTAAATAAATAGCAAGTAACGTAAATAGGATATGTAAATGGTAGGAGACCATAAAACGCATTTCGATAAAATTTGCTGTAAATAGCATAAAACGAGCATTACGCACTTTGCAAAAACATAAATCATTTTCTGTAATCACTATAGCACGCAAACCCTTTTGCATTAAAAAACAATCAAAGTATAAATTAATGAACCCGTAAATTGGAGCAATTGATTTTAACTAAAGACTTTCTAGAATATGAGTCATCGGTATTTAAAACTACGTATAAATACATTTTCATTCCAAGAATCAGCTTGAACATCGAAAAAATCTGTAAAATCCCTGGAATAATCGAATACCTTTTGCATTAGTATGCGACACCGCAATAATAGTATATGTGAAACACGGTCAAAGAACGTGTCACGGATATCTAGGACAGATAAGAAGGTAATAAAATGTCGAAATTTTATACGCGAATTGGGCATTCCCGGAAGGCTTACATCATAATGTTTGAGATTATACGTGTAAAATTCTAGAAAATAGACAATTGGTATATAAAGGAGCGCATACTGTTTCCAAGGGAATTCATTCATTAAATTTGATCCAATGCAGTCGACACTTAAAGTAGGTCAAGAAGTGTAATTTTAAAACCCTAGCGGTTGTCTTATAGAAATATGCGGTAAAACATAGTTGCGAGGTTGCACTGAATATTGAAGTGATGTTTTTCCAAATTACATACAAAAATGGAATTATTAATTATGAAGGAAAGGCAAAAATTTTTCAATATAAAGCTATTTTAAAGATGTATTAAATAAATGAAAAGAAGATTTGACCCAAAAAGGTACTTGGATAATTGCTGTCGGAAATCAGGAACTTTAATTTGGAAAAACTTGTAAGCCGATTTGAAGATTAAATTAAAATAAGAAGATGTGTAATTACGAGAAGCGTTTTGTGGATTCTGCAGGTATCACTGCTAGATTTATTTTTAACTGATATTAGAGTATTTAGATCTACTCTAAGATAATCCTAATTGTGTTCAGAGTTCAGTATACTCTGACTTTGAATGGATTATATGTCAAGGATTTTTCTGGCCAAAACAAACTTCACCAGCGTGGAAATAATTTATAACTACGTGAAAGATCCTCAAGAATTAGTTTAATTCTGTAAATGTAAAATAAGGTAAACAACAATAATTTTGTTTATAAGAAAAACTTCTTAGAAATTATTTTATGTTTGACAGAAACTATGTTGTAAATGCTTTTGAATGAATGAAGATATTTCATATTGTATAAATGCTTTGTGATATTGCGGCGTTTCATTTCATTTTGAAAAACTCCGTAAATTTCGTTGAGCTAGCCAAGCAAAGCGAAAAACGAAGTTAAGTGAACAATTTCAAGTTTGCAAACCAGAAGTAACTTTTCAGAGCACTCTTTTAGCGACGCTTCATACGTAGCTTTTTTTCATACCAACCTTTTTTGTAACGTCCTAAAGCGAGGCATTGTCATATCACTCTTTCAGTGGCACCACAACGTGCGGCCGGGTGACAGCAATATATATTCAGTTTATTCTAGACGTCAAAATATTACATACAAAAAGAACCTTTTTCAAATAAATATGAACAACCTAAAAACGACACTATGAAGACTCGCAAAGTCAAACCATGCCAAAATGATACTGGTCAATGGATATCAGTCGACCAAAAATACCACAAAACACAAGAATTGTTGTCATTAGGACCTAAATTTTCAATTCCACCAGTAATTACCAATAAATTTATATTTAATTTATTAGCAGAAGTTGAAAATATGTTATAAAATGTTTCAAATAACAGAAAAGATATAAATAGAAGTTATATTATTGATATAATAAAAAATTTTATTCGTGGAAATTTACAAAAAAGATGAATAATTTGGAAAAGCTTTATAAAATGTAAAAAATTTTTAATACATCCCTGTAATATAATTTTTACCAAAACCGATGAAGGTAACAATACAGAAGCCATGTCCAAAATAGACTATATAAACAAAACTAGTGATTTGGTAAGTGATCCAAAAACATACCCAGGACTTAAAATGTACCCATAACATCTATACAAAACGAATCCTTAAGAATTATAAAAAGATTGAAGAATGAAAACCAACTCACAGAACACGAATTCAAAAAAAAGTTAAATAATTATAGCAGCACAATTCGAAAAATTCATAAATCAGGGTATCATCCAGTTGTAGCCGTACCGAAAACTTATCAAAATATATTTCCGAATCATCAAGTACTCTTTAGACAGTAAATATGCAGTCGAAGATTTCTTTGAATTTTCTGAATGTATTAACAACTTTCAGTTACAAGATGAATATACTTTAAATAGCTAGGACGTTGTGTCACGGTTTACAAATATTCTAAAGAAATTGTTTTTAGAAAACATTGAAACTATTTGGACAGTAAAACAAAATTGCAAAATTAGTACATCAAATCCTTTTTATATAGTAAATTTTATATTTGATAACAGTTATTTATCTTTTAACAATAAATGTCATAAACAATAATTTGAATGTCCATTGGGATCAAATATTCGTCGTATATTGGAGGATACTGTAATGAATTGATTATTAGACAAAGATATTCCATAACTACTTTTTGAATTACCTTGTTATAAAAAGTTTGCCGATGACATTAATACAGTTGCACCTGAAAATGGAATAGCAAATACATGAACAATTATTAACAATTACAATAAACACGTAAACTTTACTGTTAAAAAAGAAACTAATATCACCATTACGTTTCTAAATACATTAGTTATCAGAAAAAATGCAAACAAAATTATATTTGATTGGCACCAGAAACCCGCAAACACTGAGGATACTTAATTTTACTCACCCACTAAACATAAAAATTAATTTGGTTTTAGAGTTAAAAATAGAATCAAATGAAAATCGCATACCTCATTGTATGTAAAAAATATAAATGTTCTTAAAAATACTAAAGAGTAATAATTATTCAGATTTTTTTGATTAAAAAACTTTTTCCGATCTATTTAAATCTGATAACGAAACTATGAAAATTATTTAAATGAACAAGTAATTTATAAGTCTATTTCGTGTACTGTTCATTTAACACCAAAAGCAATTAAAGAACTTAAAGATGAAAACATAAAAATTGCAGTGTACTAACCATAAGAAGTCTATACTCTAAAAAAAACATAAACTACGTAATCTAAATAAAAAAAATCATATATGAAATGAAGTGTTTACAATACTTGGAAACATACTTAGACTAAACATCTCAATTCTCAAAACAAAGAATAACAGTATAAAAGCGATATAAGAATAAAAACAAAAACATGTGCTGTAACCAATCAGATACTAAATACAGATCATAAAATAGATTTTGATTACCCTAAAATTTTACAAATTGATAACAATGAAAATAAAAGACTATTTCCGAAAATATGCGACATCTATAAATCATCTAATGCAAAAAATAAAAGAACAGGTATTGGTAATTTAGGTACTACATACACATATTTATTAAATTTTATGACAAAATTAATCTTTTCAGCCATAGTATAACAACGTGATCGTATAAAGTAAACAATACATTTTCTTTGTAAAATAAGGTCTTTGCGTACTGAAATCTTGCATAGCTGCCTGTATGAGAGTGGCTCATATCAAAAACAAAAAGTTGCAAAAATGTAAAAAGTCTTTTCCAATGTAAACGTTACAAAATCGAAAAAGGTCATACGTAGTAGGGTAAATAAATTACAATAAATTTTATTTAAAGGCCGTTTTTAATATTAACTGTTAGTAGCTAAAATATAACGTGTTTCAAAAATAAACAAAATTAAAATATTGTATTTCTATATTCATCCATCATCATATAATGTAGTATGGCATTGAATACATAATATAAAGTAATAAAAAAATTGTCGGCGCAATTTAGAAATAATTAGTATAGGCATCATATTTGTACGGATAGTTGAGAAAAATCTGTTGACAACACTTTATGCTGTACACTTTAGAAGAAAAAAAAACTATGGCCTACGTTTCATGTTTCCGGAACCTGCCTTTTGTGTTTTAATGATTAATAAAATGTATCTATATCTTCAATAATAAATATCGCCAATAACTCAATAATAATCTGTTACATACTGAATTAACGTTAACTATCTACATAAATTTTACTCTACCGGGGATTAAGTGAGCTAACAGTAGAATGGTACACCAGCTAGCTTTCAGTAGTGCGCGGTGAGTTTTGTAAAAGCAAATAGGTTTCAGTGGTATACATTATAACAATACTAAATTCTTTTACACATACCTGAAAGGTCTTTGAACTCCCTTTGTCTAAAAAACCATTTAAGCGCCAAGCCACTTGAATATTCCTAAATAACGCTTCCCCGGAAAATGTGTGTTCTACGAGACTGATAGCGGTTTCCGCTGCTGTTCGACGTTAATGGTGCCCCAATTTACACTTTTCCTACTACCTTCCACTAATCTACTATGATCTTAAAATAAAAGAAAGCTACTCGTCTTTTACACTGGGTCTATATTATCAAACATTATTATCACGATGTATAACAATAGAGAAAATACTAAGATGTACCCCTACTTTGACCATAATGGGTGTAGCTAAAAAAGAAGAGCAACTTAAATTTGAAATTGTTAACCGTTCAACCCGTTTAATTTCTACCTACTAATTTTCCTCTACACTAATAACCTTTTATGTATGAAAACTTGATGCAATACATTTTATATTTAAGAAGCGTACAACAACATTAATAGTTTTTGTTACGAATAAGCTTTACACATGTATAAATTTTAACTACCAATTACAGTTCTTAGACACAATAAATAGCACGTTATAGTGTTATAGTTCAATTTACTTCCAGGTTTTTGTTTTGTTGCATTCCTTCTAACGACTATCCACGTCAACGAGCAGGATTCCTTGTAGGAAAATTCCAACTTGTTATGGTTGATCAAAAGCTCCAAGACACTGGTCACTTTCTCACGAGTTTGAAATGTAATGTCCGCGTTTAGTACATGTCTCTTGAACATTTCTTGTACCGCAATCGTGTTCGGAGATGTTGTTTGCTGGTGTCTAATAATCTGGCGGCTCAGTGGCGTAGTGGTATGTGTGTGACTACTACGCCCAAGGTCCCGGGTTCAAATCCCGACACGGTCCGCTTGAAAAATGTTAGGCGAGCATTTTTCACAAAAATACACCCTCGTTCGGATGAGAGGTAAAATGGAGGTCCCGTGTGTGAGTGTTGTCACGCACGTTAAAGATCCCTACCTTGCTTGGATCAACAAGGGTTCGGCAAAATTCAAAATTTTCCAGGTAAAAAAAAACTTGCTTCCTGGCCAATGTAGTACCTTCGGGTGGAGCATTGGAAAATCACATGTAATGATGGTGTCTAATAATCTACTCCGGACTGATATTTTTCTTCAAACTCCGGAGTTTTATAAGTTATCCGTCCAAAGGTTATTCCATGCTGTTTTGTTCTTACGGCATAGTGCATCTAAAGCGGCCCTAATGTCGACGTCAATGTTTTTCTCATCGTATTACTGGTCAGTTGTTCCCACACCTTTAAAAGCGGCCTCATTTGTTTACTTTTGCGCTACATCCTTTATCTCTGTAAATTTATTAATAAAAGAATATTGGGCGTAATTTACCAGTGGCGGTTACTTTGAACCCATGTGAGCTCTTAATTCCTCTCACGGTTTACATGTACCGCATTAACTGTCATGGCTGGTTTTATGACTATTGTGGTTGCAGAGTGTATCGGTTCAACTTCGTGTTTCAACGGTTTATTTTAAACTCGTGTGAATGAGTACCAATACACTTTACTATGCCGGTTATTTATTGAAATCTGTCTATATTATTTTTAATTAAATACGAAGGTAAAGATTCAATTGTGTGCTTTTCTATTTATTTCTGGTTCCTTATTTAATATTACTTTGAAATAGCCACTATTTTAATGTACACCATTAAAGTTTCTAAGTTTTACAAGTTGATTTTTTAGGAAAAGCTCGTTTAACTAACTGAAATTAATAAACTGATTTCTACTACCTAATGTTTGCTTAAAGTAACGTACTTTCGTTACAAATTTGAAAACTGTTTTATACTCATAGAACTCTACAGATTGTTATAAGATTCGTCTCGTGGAATAAACATACATTTACACGTTTTTAAATATCTTACAATACTTGTTATGTAAAGAAAAATCTATAAATTCAATAACACTTTCTAAAATTAATAATCTTTAATATTTCACTGCTACTCTTTGGTACTTTCTCGTAATGGCATCAGAAATATATAGGTAAGATCTTTATTGCAACTTATAAAATTGGTACGCTTTTCTAGAGAAAACCTTGCTTTATTCAACTTCAAATTTTACACGAAAATTGTAGTTGAAAATTAATGGAATCCATGGATTTTATCGTAAATTGACTAATATCATACTAAAACACTAATATCAAAATTCTTTTTTATAAACTTTGTGTTTTTTAATTGACAATGTTTTGGAGCTCTTGTTGTCTAAATAGAAATTAATTGAAAATTAGTATTCAATATAGTAAATATCATAATGGCTTTATAGTTCTTTGTCTTAGCTTTGTGGTCCTTTAGTGGAGAAATATACTTCGTAAGAGCTGCCATTTGTACAGGTTTAATTTTGCTTGGTCAGTCGTTTATAAGTCGGTTGGTTTGCTTTTAAGTGGTAACAATTTTCTTTTTACATAGATTTCTCTAGCGTAGGAGAAATTGGCAAGGTAGGGGTTGGAAATAACCAAGGTATATGAACAGTATAATTCAAAATAATTGGACTGTTAAGAATGAGACAATTTTGTTCATATTTTATACTCCTAGAGAGAATCAAGGGTCTGGTTTAACGTATTTAAGATGAATTCACGGTATAATTCCGTGTGTAAGGTATGAGTGAATAGTACTCGGAAGCTGGAGGAGGCTAATCCTTAAAAAATGCGAGGTAGTAAATGGGTTAGATTTACTCTAAGCGAAAGTAAACCGCTATAGTGTAGCGATGTGCTACGGAGAAGAAGACTTGCAAAATGTGGCCGATGATGGAAAATGGTTAAAAACTACTTTTGTTATAGAAGACTTTGGTAAGAGTACGATCAGCCGACGCATATGTGGGGAATTCAATTGTCTGTGTAGTGTTTGGGCGTGCATGGTGGGGGGGGGGGGGTCTTAGTCGCTTTTAGCCTGGTTTTCACACTGCGTTATCCTACTTTTGAAACTTAATTCTAACCTGGTTCACCAGTACCAACCAACCCAGTAGCGCAGCAGTTATCCCCTAGGATGATCAATGCTACCACCCAAACTTTTCATCCGACGCTAGTGCTACTAGGGTGCGTCGACATTGGTACAACTATTTTTCCAATGGAAACTTTTATTTCAAACCTCAAATCGTTCTTCGATAGGCATTTACGTGTAACTGAGTATTTATTTTTGAGATTCTTTTTTAGAAATAAGTGAAGTTAAACGTCCAAACAGTTTCAAGACGGAAACAATGACGAAAAAAATAATAGCACTAAAATCTGATGAATATTATAAACAACTACAGGTGTTGATTTTGAAACATTTTCAACTAATGTTGATTGTGCGAAAGGATATATTTGAAAACTATTAATTCGGCAAATGTTCAAGTGTTGGAGGATCTTGGTAGCCGCAGGCTGCTTAACCCCCTTCACATACTACTGAATATCTGGGAAATATGGTATATATTTATAAACAATAGAAGGGGAACTGAACTGTAACTAACAAGAAAGAGCAGTGACCATGTTCGAAGATAACAAACATAAAAAGAAGGAGAAAATTGTTGAAAGAATATGTGTGGAGTACAACACAGTACGTGTATGAAATAGGGGCAGTAGGAGAAGCATACAGAAAAACGGTAGAAGCCTTTTTAATATTGTGCTTCAGGTGTATGAGGATGATAGCATGGACAGACAAAGTTAATAACAAAAAGGTCATAGAAATAGTAGGGGAATAAAGATATCTGTGGAAAACAGAAGAAAATAGTATAATAGGGGTAGGATACGTTCTAAGGCACTTTTGGGGAATTGTGCGGAATATATTCATCATTATTTTGTTTTCGACCTTACTTAAGCAATGAATCGCTACCAACATGCCAGACCACTAACTCATTGTGAGCTATGTCATGGAGACATTTATTAATTTATATGTTATGGTAAGGCTTAAGCAGCGAATCGCTGCCAACATGACAGAGCGCTAACTAATTGTGAGTTATGTCATGGTGTCATTTAGTTAACTGATTTTTATTTATTTTCTGTTTTTGTTTTGTTTTCGAACATACCTAAGGTCGGTTTGACGCAGCTCCGAATTCTATTCTATTATGAGCTAGTCTAAAAAGATCTACTTACCCTTCACAACCTAAATCTCTAATAATTTGGTTAATATAGCTTTGTCTAGGTCTTCCTACTCTATTTTTATTTGGTAGTCTATAATCTAAGACCTTACTAAACAGTCCCTCATGTCTTAACTGTTGCCCTATCATTCTATCTCTCCTGTTTAATTGTTTCCACATACAGTATTCCTCACCTACCCTTCTATAAACTTCCTCATTTGTTACTCTGTCTGTCCAACTAATCTTTATTATTTTCCTATAATACCAAGTTTCAAAAACTTCTATCCTTTTCTTATCTACCTCTTTAATTGTCCAAGTCTCACTACCGTATAATAGAATGATCCATACAAACGACTTAAAAAACTTTTCCTATTAATCTAAACTAATACTATTAGCTACTAGTAAGCCTTTCTTTTTTAAAAACATTTTTCTAGCTTGAGCTGTTCTAGCTACTATATCCCTTCTGCTACGTCCATCCTTTGTAATAATTCAACATAAATAGCAAAATTAATCTACCTCCTGTAACTCGGTATTATCTATTTTTAACTTTGGTTACGAACTAGGCTGTAACTCACTTGTCATTATCTTTGTATTTCCTGAGTTAATTCTCATACTATAGTTACTCTGTAGTATCTCATCTAAAATATTTAAAAACTCTCCTAACTCTTTTCTAGACTCTGCTATAATGGCTATATCATTTGCAAAACGTAACCTGTCTATATTCTGTCCCAGTACACTAATACCTATCTCTTTGCTCTCTGTAGCTAAGTTTAAAGCTATATAAAGCAATATAAACATCAAAAATCAAGGGAGATATACATCCCTGTTTAACACCATTTCTAATTTTAGCTTCCTTTTCTATTTCATCAAATCTAATTGCTACGCTTTGATTTTAAAATAGACTGTAAATAATTTTTCTATCCCTATTAAAGATTCCTATTTTTCGCAAAACCCTGAACATAACAATCCAATTAATCCTATAAATGCTCTTTCTAAATCTACAAACGCGAAATGAGTCTTTTTATTTTTTTATTACCTTTTTTCGATAATTACCCTAATCATCGGTTCTCTAGTTCCTCTGTCTTTACGAAAACCATATTGGTCTTCGCCTAAATAATTCTCAGTCAAAGCTTCTACTCTATTTTTAATTATTATTGTTAGTATTTTGGAACCGTGGGAGTTTAAACTAACCGTTCTAAAATTCTCACACTTATCGGCTCCTGACCTTTTTGGGATTGGAATTATAATATTTTTTCGAAATCTATTGGGACCTTACCTGTGTCATATATAACTTTTACTAATTCATATAATCTGTCTAAAGTTTTCTGACTTGCATATTTTATTAACTCTGCGGGTATATTGTCTATTCCCGGCGCTTTATTTAGTTTAAGATCCCTAGCAGCTTTATCAAATTCCTCTCTTAATATTGAGTACCATATTTTTACATCCTCTTCTTATTCTCTAACTCATCCGTATCGTCTCCCTTATATAAATCTTCTAAATATCTTTTCCATCTGTCTGCAATCTCAACTTTATTTATTAGAAGCTCATAATTCTCATCTTTTATCCCATTATATTTTTTTCTATCCTCCCGGAAAAACTTTTTAACTGCCCTGTAAGCCCTGTCTGTACCTACTCTCAAATCATCTTCAATTCCTATACAATTCTCCTACATCCATTTATTTCTAGCCTTTCTATGCTATACTCATGTACTAACATATTTTTAGCTCTATTATATTTTTGATTACTTTCACTATCTAATTCTCTGAAAGGTTTAAGGTTTCTTCTATTCTCTATTCAATCTAATATCTCTTTTGTTACCCGGGGTTTCTCGTTTCTACTTTTTTCTTATCTATAGTCTGTGTTGCAGTATCATGTACAGCTCTTTTTATTTCTTTCCATCTATATTCTACGTTCCCTCTTATAGCTATCGCTTTGAACTTATTATCTAATACTTGTGTATATTACTCTTTTACCTCACTATCATTAAGTTTACCTAGTTCCCATCCCTCTCTTTTAGGCTTTCTCAATTTTTTGAATTTTAGATTACACTTCATTTTAACTAAGTTATGATCGCTATCTATGTCAGCTCCTAGATAACTTTGACAGTTATTTACTTGGTTTCTAAATCTTTGTTTAACTATAATATAATCTATTTGGTATCTAGCCCTATCATCTGGCGCTTTCCAAGTATATCTTCTTCTAACATGTTGTTTGAATAGGGTGTTTACAGTTACTAATCTATGTTCCTGGCAAAGCTCAACTAATCTTTCTCTTCTATCATTTCGTCTACCATACCCAAATTTTCTTCCAATTTTTCCCCCACTACCTTCTCCCACTGACGCATTAAAATCGCCCATAGCTATTAAATTCTCATCTCCCGTTACTTTTCGCACTATACTATTTATATCTTTGTATACTTTTTCTACTTCCTCATCCTCGTGCTGAGATGTTGGCATGTAAACCTGTACTAAAACAGTGTCTGTGGGTTTTGTACTCAATCTGACCATAATTATTCTATCACTAAATTGTAAGTACTCTTTAATTTTACGCCCTAATCTTTTACGTAACACTATTCCTACATTTGCCTGTCCATTAGTTGAAGAAGTTGTAATTATTCTATAGTTATCCTTCCAACAGTCATTACTGTCTGACCATCTCACCTCACCTAACACCTAAAATCTCCAACTTTCCTTTTCTCATTTCGACTAATAAATTCGTTAGCTTATCTACTCTAAGTAATGACCTTACATTAATATTAGTGAACATAGAAGGCGCATTTAATAACCTTTGGCGGCCTTCACTTTTTACAAGACTTACGACCATAAGCTGTCCATCACAACTATACCACTCTTTCAGAAGCTACTGCGGGGACAGGTATGTATCCCTACAAGGCACGGAGAGCATTACCAAACATATAAATAAAGGTTGCCCGCAGGGGTCCATATGCGGGCCCATATTTTAGAATATTGTAATGGATGAACTCCTGGAAAAGATGGGCACCGTTGACGAAGTGTTGTCGACGATTGCATACGCCGACGACATCTTGCTGGTGGTTGAAGGCAATTCCAGAAAGGAAATCGAACGTAAAGCTAACATTGCCCTTGCCCATACACAAAGTTGGTGCAAAACCAACAAAATGACCATAACACCACGAAAAACTACATACCTTGTGATGAAGGGAACCCTGGCAAGGGACCCCACCATCAAACTAGACGGTGTAAATATAAGTAGAACACAAAACACAAAATATCTGGGCTTAACATTAGACGAAAAACAGAATTACTCTGCACATATAAACACCGTCTGTGCAAGTGCAACTTCTGCAATGCAGAACATTGCAACGCTGGCCCAAAGGACTTATAAGATACCACTTAATTGTGTAAGGCTATATATCAACAGTGTGCTCGGTGCTATGGTATCATACGCCGCGAGCGCGTGGGGACATCGTCTTAACACAATCAAACCTAGACAAAAAAATTAACAGTACACAACGGAGTGTTTTACTGCGACTGACGGGGGCTTATGGGACTACCGCACATGATGCACTTCATGTACTGGTGAGAACTATGCCCTTGGGCCTAGTAGTTAAACAGCGAGCTGCAATGTACAATCTTACACACAATGACAACCAACAACTACAACGCATCTTAAACACAAACCAACTGCCCACGACAAAGACGGAAATAAAGAACTACATACTTGCAGAATGGCAGACAAGATGGGATCAAAGCACAACCGGTAGAAGGGTATACGCAATGATCCCAAATATTAAAGATCGCCTAAAAGCCAAATACCTGGTGCCCAGTTGGGATTTATTCATTACCTAACTGGCCACGCACTTTATCCAACATACAGAGAACGCATGAACTTAGTTGACAACAACATATGCACGTGCGGAGAAATAGGAACACTGGAACATATAGTATTCGAGTGTAATGACTTACAACCGTACCTCTACGCACATAGACAAACATTATTAAACAAGACTCTACACCAGATGATTTGAAACGAAAACATTTTTCCACATTTAAATGCACTCACACAAAAAACCACGGCACTCATCCACCAACGTTAGCTTAACGGATAAAACACACAAACAAAACTACCCGGACAGAGACATAAAAGTACCACCTCTCCTCGAACCGAGGCTCTGCCCCGGAGACCGGAGACCGATCTCGTGGAATTCCAAGAGCTCTGCTGTTGACGTACCAGAAGCAACAAGATCAAACCATCAACCCGACTTTGAAACGATCCAACCTCCTAATATGTATAATTTGCATGCTTCTACATATTAGCAACCCTGTCTCTAACAAATAATAACCAACAGTAGTAGTATAAGTTAATTTTAAGTAGTAGAATAGGGAATTTCTTTTCTTTTTAATTAACGCTAAATTTTAAGAACTTACACATACCTGAGGCAAACAATACAGCAAACAAATCGTTTCCTCTGAAAGAATCTAATTTTTAATTTATGTAATAGTATAAGTTCAAACATGTACAAAATTATACTAATTCAATCCAACCTTTTAGTAACCTGGGCAAACATAAACACAAATTAACATTTCAAACACGCTTCACACACACACACACATACACACATACACACACACACACACACACACAACACACATACACACACACACACACACACACACACATACACACACGTAAACACACAAAACAACTCTTATGCACTGTGCAAACACAAAACACCATTCACACACTTACATTGCCTTTTCAACATTTGGATTTCCGGCTGCCGATGGTCCAGACTGTTAAGGCAACATCCGTCGAGCGTTCCTCTTTGACGATTGGGATATCAGACTTCCGATGGTCCTGGTCCTAAAGAGGGATCGTAACACGGATACCAACATCACACACAACACACATACACACAACTCTCTCTCTCTCTCCCACACACTCACACACAAACACACACACACGCTTCCATTGCCTTTTCAACATCTGGATTTCCGGCTGCCGATGGTTCGGACTGACAAGGCAATGTCCGTTGTGCGTTCTTCCTTGACGACTGGGATATCCTGCTGCCGATGGTCCTGGTCCTAGAGGGGGAACGTAACACGGACCAACATAACACACAACACACAACCCCCACACACACACATACACACATAACACATGATGGTTACTTTCTGTGGGGAAGCCAGGTCTGCTTAAATTTCAGGTAGCAGACTACTGAAACGTTGGAACAAATAAATAAATAAATAAATAAATGACCTTACATTCCAAATCCCTATCACTAAATCGAACCGATGTTTTAAATTCTTACGATGACGAGCCCCATGTATCCCCTCCCGGAGATCCGAATGAGGGGGTATTTTACCTCCCGACAAGAATTTTACTTGTGAGCTCTCCATCATACATAGTTCGTGTTTTAGGGCACACATACCTGCAAAATATTGTGGTAGGTTCCCATACCTTTCCACAACGCGGTTTTAAAGATTTTAGCAAAAAGCCGTATTTGTCACGGCCAACCTTCAACAACCTTGTAAATTATTGAGGATCGTCCGAGACCAACCGACTCTCCTTCAATATCTTTAGCCAGCAAGGCTGCTGCTTCTTGCTGTGGCTTTTAATCGCCTTTTAGAATAAGCAGGCTTACTATAGTAGTATTCTTTGTCTTCTACTATAGGGAACGGGATATATTACAAGCCGAGAAAGGAAAAAAGAGGCAGAGGTAGACCTGTATCAGAGTATTGCACACAGATAGTGAAAGTTGCAGACTGTGCAATTTTCAGGGAAATGTTTAGGTTAGCACAGAATAGGAAAGAATGAGGGTACGCGTCTAACCAGTTCCAGGACTGAAGACCTGATGATGATGAAATTTTTTATATGTGTACGTCAACTATTTGACCGTAGTTTTTTGTATTTACATTGCTTGTTAGTTTATTTTTTTGTTCACGTACTAATGAAATCTTGTGAAATGTTAATTTTTTTTATATTGTTCACTTAGATGTTTTAGGTTTTAACGTTAGGTTAAAACCCCTCCCAATTTAAACTAATTAGAATGTGTTGTCACTTCGGTGATTAAGGAGTAATGTTTAAATATCCTCTTACTTTGTATCAATTGGATATTTCGAGAATAACTTATTTTTAGTTAATCTGTTTTAAACAAATATCTTGTAACATTTTATCATAATCTCGTCTCACAAGGATAACCTTATCCAACTTCAGCTTCCTACTTTGTACAGCTTGTCGATCCTGGGCTAAAGCCCATCCTCCTTATGCAGCATTAATTTCAGAAATTTTGGCTGCCTTGTTGAAATCTTGTTTTTTGCTTCTTCTATCTGTTGTTGTTGATCCCGCCATGTTTTGGCGGATGGTCGATGCGGTGAGCAGCTTCCGGGTCTTCCTCTTGATTGCTCTCCAACTATGCGATATCCAAATCCTGGGTCCACAGGCCCGTGGTTTTCGCCGATAGGATGGCTATTCGCCACAGGCCGCTCCATCGTCAGGTAGCTCGTCGAAACAGGGCTGACGGATATGCATCCCCAACGATTTCGCTTGTGTTCCCATTCCTTGGCGCCCCGCATAGCTGGAAAACGCCCTCGAGTTGTCACCGTTCCGCTACTCACCTTGTTTCGCCCGGAGGCGAAGGTAGATGTGCGTGCTCTCGCTTCGAATGCAGATGCTGGAATGCGCTACTTTGTACATAAATCCAATTATATAAAAATTCTCATGGATACAGTAATTGAGACGGTCACTATTTATCAGAACTAGCTTAATAATTTTTCTTAATCTTCTTTGGGAATTAAACCACTCATAGTTTTTAAAATTATCTTTATTTACGTTTCGATGCATGACCTAGGACCGTTGTCAAAATAATAAAAACTTCAAGTTTGACATTTATGACATAAATTGAAGGGGAGAGCTGGACGATTCAGTCAAGGAATTCAATTAGTATTCAGTAATAGTCCGCAACCCGAGTTTGGGTTTTAGTATTTTCAGAAATCCCAAAGCAACACCTCTATAGAAAGAATATAATTCCAAATTGTTTTAATATTACTTAACCTAAAGAACTGTTTTAAACTTTTACAATATGTCTTTATTGTTAGGTTTAATTTTGTTATGTATCATTACTATTTACCATTGTTATTTTTTAATAAAATAAGTGTATTCTTTGTAAGTTCGATCATACCCTAACCATAAATAAGGTACAGATTCAATGAGCCTGTCAAAAACCACGATCTAGCAGCACGTCGGGCTGCAGTTAAGTATGACATCAAGCATGTCAAGAAGTGCCTCTCGGAACAACCCCTATTTCTAGATAATGATCTAATAAATGGTAGTAAAGCATACTTAACAATATCTTATCTGATGATCTTTGAAATGCTAGACTTGTGAAACAAGAAAGTATTATCTTTATACGTTTTACTGAAACATTAATTAACTTTTTTTCACATTTTGTACAAAATTTTCTACTGAGAGTTACTTGAGTTTGGCTTTCTAATTCTTATTTAATTTCTTCCGCTTTGAAAAGTGTTTTATATGAATTGAATACAAAACTCAACTTTAATTCCAAGAAGAAATTAAAAACTTAATGAGTGCGAACGGGGGCGTAAATGTGAAGCTTGCATTGCAATCCTCACAATATACGATTGAATACGTACTTACTTAATGTACAAGGTACAAAATAAAAAAGTAGTTCTCGTAGTTGTAATTAATTGTGAGCGATCCCCGATGTGGTAATTTGTGTCAATCAAATTCACTCCCTATTCTATCTCCAACATTTCTATACGAAATCAAATAAGGCAGCTCGATAATCTTCAAATTTGCGAAATTACTTTCTTAGTATGAAAACTATTTATATTAAAATAGAAGGGGAACAAAATTATGTGAATCCTTTTTCACCCTTCGCTTTGCATGTTAGATGGCGCCGGCCTACCACGTAGTCGTCTGAGGATTACGCAGTATGTATTTTTTATTTTAAAATGATGACAACAAATTGCATGTAGCTAAATAGAAAAACTCCACCCTATCGTATCTAGTTACAATGGGGTTTCATTTGATCTATAACCAGCCTTTCAAACGAGCCATAAACGTATTTAACTGTATGCTGCGTTCTCTATTGTGATAAATGTCGTGTAAACTGCATAAGCTGTTGTATAAAATAGGATACCTAATTTCGTGATGGTATATTTGAACTTTGATGGTGACATTGAATATGTGCATTTCTAATTGCTTGGAGAATAACGTTATCGCCTTATTAAAAAATAGTGCAACGGAACCGGAATTCGTATCGGTACAAATTACGGATATAAAGTGAAAGTTATTATACTTTAGAATAAAAAACAATTTGATGCTAATTAAGTGGAGAATAACTACTTTCATGCTATTAATTTCCCTCTTGTCACATAACCGCAAGGTTAAGTGTTATACAAACTCCGCGGTGTACACCGTAAAGTTTAGCAATAGCTACATAAAGTAATTTAACGACATCGTGTGATATGATACTCTTGTGAAATTTCTAATGGCGTGGTAGCACCTGTAACAAACTCGTTTCTGAAATTCCTCGAATTGTAGATTTTACATATGACGGTGGTATAGGTAAAACTAGTGATAAGCTATAAATTTAAATTATCCCTGAAGAGGCGGAGACGTAGCAATTTTAAAACTGTTTCGACTACTTGCACTGGTTGTAACGTAGGTTCCTATAGAAGAAATAATAAAATTACTAAAAATAGAATAAAAATAAACATTTTGAAATGGCAAAATACAAAACTACGTTACACAATCCACTTACTTTGAAAGTTTTTTTCCCCTGTCATAAGTAAGGGGCGCTAAATCATCTTGTCTCAGCAATTCCTTTGGTATTTCTTCTATTCGAAATGTTATTCCGAATAGGCCTCCGATATCCTTAAACAATTTGGTTGTTTACCTATTTCATAAATAAGTCCAAATGAATTGAACCTACACTTGATTTCTATTCACACACACCTATACACACACAACCACACACTCACACACCAACACACCCGCACACCCACACACCCACACACCCACATACCTACACACCCACACACCAATCACGGTGTTCTCTTTCGAGGTTACCAAACCTAGCACCTTTTTCTGAGAAGATATGCAGGGGATAACTCGAGACTACTACACTACTTCTACTCCCAGCTTTAATCACAATCTTTCTCCACATCCCAGGGACCCTACACACTTCCTTTACCTACAACATTCATACATTGCTTTTGGAATGCTTTTTTATTTTTAGATTTCGCACCCGTCGTTATTTGAGAACCTGCTCTTCTACATCCAACCATCTTTTACGCGGTCTGCCTCTTGCAGCTCTACCAGTCATCCTACTTGTACATATACGCACGGTAATTCTGTCATTCATTCCTTCCACATGTCCAACCCATCTAAGCATGCTTCGCTCGCTTAATCCCTTAAGGGTCACTTACACGCCACACTCTGTTCTGACCCATTCATTTGGCACCTTGTCAGCCCATGTCTTTCCGCACACCCTTCTTAGGAACCTCAACCCTACAACATTTATACGACTAACATGCTTCTTCTGTCAGACCCAAGTTTCACTTCTATACAGAACATCTGGCTCAAGCACACTGTTGTAAAAGGCCAGTTTTGCATTTATATTCAATCCTTCATTTTTGTTCACTACCCACATGCTTCAAAACACTTCTTCCAACATTTACTCTTCTTTCTATTTTACCGTCCAGTCCTCCATTACTCAAAAACCTTCTACCAAAGTACACAAAGTCATCCACTTTCTTAATCGTGTAATTGTATATTCTAAATACAAAGTCAACAATTCCGCTCTCATACAAAAATCATTACTTTTGTCTTATTTACATTTACTTTCAACTGCATATTTTCACACGCTTCCGAGAACCTGTTAAGTATTCGTTGCAAATCTTGTGTCGATTCAGTCAACAATACTGCGTCATCGCTTACATCAGCACACTGACATTTGTTTCACCAATTTTCACTCTTTCCGTTCCTTCGCAAGCCTGCCTGATACACTTCTCCGTAAATATATTAAACAACCATGAAGACTTCACACATCCCTGTCTTATACCTTTCACAATGTCAAAGTATTGCCCCATGTTACATTTCACATGTACACACGCTCTATTGTCTTTGTACATTGCTCTAATAAATTTTACCAAGCACTTGCTTACATCGTATTTACGCAGCGCCTTCTATAATTCACTTCTGTTTACAGAGTTATACGCCCTTTCCGGTGTAACGTACTGTTTTAATACGCTCCAATAGTTCTATTATTTCTAAAAATAGTTATTTTCTAGTTTAATTTTAGCATTCTAATTATTAGAATGAAGGTCTTGTAGCATAAATATGTCTGCAATTGTAAGCGGCTGCAAGATCACCCAAGTAGCGTCCTAGCGAAGTTCCAGGAAGATATAATCCAAGAGTTAATTAATTTTTCTAAAGGCACTTTACTTCAAAGGCACTAAACATGTCAGATTAGTTGCTATCTATGATTAGATGTCAATCATGTTCTAGGATCCTATTTATGTCAGGGTGGTCGGAAGGAATTTTTCAATTAGCGGAGTACTCAACTAAAAATTAGTCCCAAGATCTACTTGTGTGGCTATCTTAGTGCAATTGGCAGTTTAATTAATCTTAAAGATTTACGACCGGCGTATCCTAAGTCGAGTATGAGAGCCAAGAAAGGGGTTATTTTTCAATTAACTTAAATGTATATAAGGATGCCAGCCGGTGGTAATCGGGGTTGTTTATTTCCAGACGCGTTAGAGGTTAAAGCTGGCTGTTATTTGCCAGATTGAGTGAAGTGTTTTATTTCTCTGAAGTCAAGTGCGTGCCGTTATGTTCTAAGTTAATTATTTCTCTAAGTAAGTAATTAGTATATGTGGTATTACCATGAACTCAAGGCTGTGTTATGCAGCATAAGTCAGTTATTTGTTTAAATACAGTATTTGTCGACTTCCATAAAATACAACTCCGGGTTAAAGCTCCGTTTAAGTAAATTGATCCGTTAGATTGTTGTTTTGGAGACCGCATCGTTTTAGAAGGGTCTTCTATTATATTGTGTTTCGACGGTGTCAGAGGCCGTTAGGCGGCTCCGTGGCGTAGTGGTATGTGTGTGACTACTACGCCCTAGGTCCCGGGTTCGAATCCCGACACGGTCCGCTTGAAAAATGTTAGGCGAGCATTTTTCGCAAAAATACACCCTCGTTCGGATGAGAGGTAAAATGGAGGTCCCGTGTGTGAGTGTTGTCACGCACGTTAAAGATCCCTACCTTGCTTGAAAACAGCAAGGATTCGGCAAAAATTCAAAATTTTCCAGGTAAAAAAAAAACTCGCTTCCTGGCCAATGTAGTACCTTCGGGTGGAGCATTGGAAAATCACATGTAATGTCAGAGGCCGTTAATCACTAAGCCACGAGACTACCTGAGTATGCAAAGCTCAGGTCAGGAGTCACGTTACTGTACTATATGACCCTTGAGAAGGTCGTATTTTTCCTGGTGTTGATGACCCTCGTCGCCATAAGCAAGTTAAGTAGACTACGGTAGAATTAATTAATTATTGTATTGGGGTGGTTTCACCCAGAACTGTTATTAATATTCATAAAATAAGGATCTTAGTTTAGTTTAGTTAAGTTGTGTTTCTGCTAGCCGGAGACTTTAAAAGATTAGCCCCTGTGAAGTGATTTATTTTCTGTCCTGCAATCTTGGTTCATCGACCACGAACAAAGTGCGACGAGAGCTATTACCGCGATTGGTCCATGGGCCGTTTAATTCCCATGGTGGCGCCCTATTGTAAATAAGGTTATTTACTGTATATTTTTGTTATGCATATGTAATTAGGTGAAGTTTTAGTTAGTAGCCCATTTAATAAAACAATCGGAATTTCGTCTCAGTGTGTTTGTTTAATGAACCCCCCCTCTCACCGACTGCTGCAGCTTGCGAGGCAACGTCCCGAAACGTGAGGGTACGATAGTGTTAGAGGTCCTGTCATTTATTATTTATTGTTAATTGGATACCCTCACGCGGTAGGTAAATATATTCAATTACACTGGCGCATTAACGTGGTTAAAATCTTAAATATGGCAAACAACACACGGACGAAGTTTTATATTGTTTTATTTCTATATTACTATTTAGTGTTAGGCAGAATTACAGTTTAATATTAGTGATTTAGGAACAGGTTTCGCTATTGTTGACATTTACCTTTTATTTAATCATGTATGTAGTGGAAGCATTAAGAAGCGACGAGCTCAGTCACGAGCTTTTAATTAGAAACGTTGAACCAACAAAGTTAAGTGTGTTAGAAAAGCGAAAATTATTGCGTACAAAACTCATTGTTGAGAAAGTCGACAGTAATGTTTTTTCTGAGTATGAAAAAATTAAAATCGTTCAAAAGGACGAAATTGAATTATTGAAACTTAAGATTTTTGAATTAGAAAACATTTTAAATTCTTTTACCATTCTTCCTAACAGGAAAGATTATATTAAACTTAACACGAGATTAATTCATGTAACAAAGAGATTAAATTATGTCAATTTCGATAGTGAATTTTTAGAGGTACACAAAGAACTGCATTCTAAGTGCATTAGAGCTTTTAAGATTTTAGAACAGGTAAACGGGGAAAATGAGATTAATGATAACCCTTCTTATTGTTTGGCTAGTGATAATAAAGATCCTACAATAACACCAACAGCAGAGGTTTCATGCCCTGGAGCAACAACGGTTTCTTCCATTAATACTCCATCGGTTTCGATTTCTAGTAATGATTTAGGTACTCTAATTAAGTCCTTGAATAAAACAACGATTTCAGTCCCGATCCACAAGTGGGGATTACAATTTTCGGGTGAGTCTGATTCTATATCAGTTTCTGATTTTATTCAACGCGTCAAGGAACTGCAAGTTGCAAGAAAAGTTTCGTCAGATGACCTTTTCGAAGAGGCTATTGATCTTTTCACCAGTTCAGCATTGGATTGGTATAGAGCAACGCGATGTACAGTAAATTCATGGGAACAATTAATTTCTAAATTAAAACAAGATTTTCTTTCAGCCGATTATGCAGAGAATCTTTTAATGTTAATTAAATCTAGCCGGCAAGACGCCGAGGAATCACCTACCATTTATATTTCAAAGATGGTAAATTTATTTTCTCAATTGGAAGATTCCATTCCAGTCCGGGAACAAATAAAAATTATTAAAAGAAATTTACAGACTTTTTATGCCACGCAACTGGCGTTAGTTGAAGTGACTGACATTTCCCACTTGATTTCTCGTTGTAAGGTTTTAGAAGACATTAAGCCTCCAAATTGTATTAAACAGGAACATTCTGATTCTGCCAACGTACCAGTTATCTTAGAACGCCAAGTTCGACAGAGTTCATTTTTACGGTCCGGCGTTTCGAATTATTTTAAAAACACAGCAAAATTTTCGACTATTTGTTTCAACTGTAAAAGACGAGGTCACTCGTTTCATACTTGTCCGGAGAAACGCGGAATATTTTGTTATTCTTGTGGGCAGCGGGAAATTACGTCCACAAATTGTCCAAACTGCTAAAATAATTCAAAAAACTAAGGATAGGAAAGCGCGTAGTCAGCCGTTGCTTTTCCTTGTTTAATAATATTGCTGCTGACAAAAAGACGTGGTCGGAGTGGTTAGTAAAAGTTAAAAATTTTTGTAAATCATCTAAGGTTATTTCAAATTTTTATAAAGTAAAAGGTGATACAAGACCTTATATTAATATCGAGATATTTAAGGAAACTTATACTGCACTGTTGGATTCCGGGGCGAATACCTCTATTTTAGGCAGACATGGTCTGTGTTTATTGGATAAATATAAGTTAGAATTAATTAAAAATGTAAAAACGTCTATATTAACAACCGCAGATGGCATTTCACAATCAATTTTAGGATCAATTAATTTGCCCTTGACTATAAACGGGGTTACTCGGTCTTTAAATGTTTTAGTTTCCGACTCAATAGAGTGTACCCTAACGTTAGGGATTGATTTTTGTCAATTATTTGAATTGAAAGTAGATTTTTAAAAAAATGAATTTTATGCTCATTCTGCGGAAACAAATAAATTAAATTTCATTAAAGTTATGGCCGATTTAAATGAAGACCAGAAAATTGAATTAAACAATGTTATTTCTTTATTTCAATCCCTGGATCGTCCTACCTTAGACCGAACCACTAAAATTTCACATCATATTACAACGGAAGACGTTGAACCAATTAAACAAAGGTATTACCCATTATCACCGGCGATGCTGGAACATGCTAATAAAGAAATTGATGCGATGCCTAAACAGGGCATTATTAGCCCAAGTAACAGCCCGTGGAACTCCCCCATGCTATTAGTAAAGAAAAAAGCAAAAGGTGAATTTCGTGTATGTTTTGACGCTAAACGATTAAATTCAATTACAAAAAAAGACGCGTATCCCATTCCGTTTGTAAATGACATTCTTGATAGATTACGCAATGAGAAATATCTCAGTTCAATCGATTTAAAAAAAGCCTTCTGGCAATTGCCCTTGAGTGACGAAAGCAAGGAAAAACAGCCTTTACTGTCCCAAGGCGCGGATTATTTCAATATAATGTAATGCCGATGGGTTTGGCTAATGCTCCAGGCACATTACAGAGGCTCATGGACTCTATTTTTGATTTCTCATTATCCCAATCGGTATTTGTTTATTTAGATGATATAATTATTATTTCAAGCACATTTAAGGAGCATATTAGAATTTTGAACGAAGTGTATGAGAAGTTGAAAGGCGCTAATTTAACTATTAACATTTCAAAATGTGAGTTTTGTAAACCAGAGTTACAATATCTGGGATATATGGTGAATAAAGATGGTCTCCGAACTGACCCAGCAAAAATTGACGCAATTGTAAATTTTCCTCAACCCAAGACAGCCACTGAAATAAAACGTTTCACCGGTATGTGCTCTTGGTATAGGCGTTTTGTTTTGGATTTTGCCACAATTATAGCACCTATTAATGATTTACTAAAGGGAAAGAGAAAATCGCAAGCGATTAAATGGACGGACGAGGCTCTTATTTGGTTTGAAAAAATTAAAGATGTTCTTACAAAGGCTCCTGTTTTAAGGAGTCCTGATTTTTCGAAAGTTTTTTCTTTACAATGTGACGTCTCAAATTACGGCGTTGGTTGCGTTTTAACTCAGGGAGAAGGAGACAAAGAACATGTAATTGCTTATGCTTCTCGCAGTTTAAATTCAGCAGAAAAAAATTATTCAGTCACAGAACGGGAACTTTTGGCGGTGTGTTTTGCTATTCAAAAATTCCGACCATATATTGAAGGAACTCATTTTAAGGTCATCACGGACCATCATTCTTTAATTTGGCACCACAACTTAAAAGATCCTGCGGGACGTTTAGCTAGATGGAGTGTGAAACTCCAACAATTTGATTTCGAAGTTATCCACAGGAAGGGTAAATTTAATGTGGTACCAGATACATTATCCCGAGCTCCTAGTGGAGCCTATGCTATTAATTCTTTAAATTTTTCTTTAGACGAGGTCGAGGATTGGTACAAAAACATGATAAATAATATTAAGGAAAAGCCAGATTGTTAAAACTTCATACAGTTGGAAGTCAGCGATTGACAGTATAGATGGCCTTATCGTACATTGTTGTTGTGCTACACATATGGCGGAGCGATAAAGCCTTTTCGCTTCACCAACAAGACACTCTCTCGTATCGTTTCACCGACTCAACACCTAGTAACTATAACCGCGAGTGCATAAGTGCTGCTGCCCGACCAAGTGCGTCGACCGGTAAACAACACCTATCTTCGCGGGAGTAAATTGGTGAACAACATTGCAAGGTAAGCAAAACATTAATTACGGTTTGACCTATGTTACTGTTTTTCGCGTCTTACCTCCAATTGCATACAGTCCATTTGCTAAGCTTTACGCTTTGGGAAACGTTCTGGAGCTGTCCCGATTTTATACACTCCAACGTGTACCACACACAGATCTATATCCCGATTGGAGAATAGAAAATTATAAAATGTATAAGTTTATTCCGAATAATTTGAATATCAAAGCCAATTTAATTGAGTGGAAATTAGTAGTGCCGAAATCATGCCTTGCACAAATTTTAAAAGAATGCCATGATGATCCAGTTTCGGCCCATTTGGGTGTATTTAAAACATACACAAAAATCAAAGAGCTCTATTACTGGCCGAAAATGCGGTCATATATTTCTAAATACATTAGTAAATGTGTTACGTGCTGCCAAAGCAAATCCAGCACGTTCAACCATTATGGTTTTATGGACAAAGAGAAAAAAGTTTCATTTCCGTTTCAATGTTTGTCCATTGATTTAATGGGGCCCTTTCCGCGCTCGAAATTGGGGAATACTTACCTTTTAGTTGTTACTGACTGGTTTACAAAATTCACTTTATTGCATCCCATGCGGCAGCGCTTCAACAGAACAAATTTGTAATTACCTGGAAAATTTTGTATTTTTGGTATATGGGGTACCTCAAATTTGTATGATAGATAATGGCCCTCAATTTAAAAGTAATTTATTTTCTAATCTCATGACAAATTATAAAATACCTTCGGTTTGGTTTAACGCCAGTTACCATCCTCAAGTTAATTATGTAGAACGCGTTAATAGCGTAATTGGAGCTGCCATTCGCAGTTACATTCAAGATTCTCAGAAGAATTGGGACGATAATATTCACAAAATTGCCCATGCGCTTCGTAATGCTGTTCATGAATCCACAAAATATTCCCCAACATTTTTAGCTTTTGGACGCACGGTTCCTCTGACCGGGGGATTTTATAATAAGTTAAAGGATTTAAATCCAGAGGATCTGGCAATTGATACTCGTGAACAATTGGTTCAAGACCTCAATGAATTATCGCCCATCTTTAAAGAAGTTCAGAAAAACATATATTTGGCGTATGAACGTAATACGCACTCTTACAATTTAAGGCGCAGACCATTAAATTTCAAAGTAGGGGATTTAGTGTGGAAGCGCAATTTTATATTATCAGATGCTTCTAAACATTTCAATAAGAAATTAGCCCCAAAGTTCCTGGAAGCAAAGGTGATAGAAGTTTTAGGTTCTACCACTTATCGACTATCTTCCATGGACGGAAAACCGCTAGGGGTGTTCCACGTCCAAGACCTAAAACCTCACTAATATTTTATTTTCCAATTTTTATTTTTCTTCCGCCAATTTTCTGAAAAGACTCAGTTGTCTTAAACATAATTGCGGTTGGATGTGTTAATTTCTACATTTATTTTTTCAATTTTCTTGAAATTCCTAAGAGCAATTTCAATTTTTCGAGGGGGGCTGTATAACATACTGTTTTAATACGCTCTAATAGTTCTATTATTTCTAAAAATAGTTATTTTCTAGTTTAATTTTAGCATTCTAATTATTAGAATGAAGGTCTTGTAGCATAAATATGTCTGCAATTGTAAGCGGCTGCAAGATCACCCAAGTAGCGTCCTAGCGAAGTTCCAGGAAGATATAGTCCAAGAGTTAATTAATTTTTCTAAAGGCACTTTACTTCTATGGCACTAAACATGTCAGATTAGTTGCTATCTATGATTAGATGTCAATCATGTTCTAGGATCCTATTTATGTCAGGGTGGTCGAAAGGAATTTTTCAATTAGCGGAGTACTTAACTAAAAATTAGTTCCGAGATCTACTTGTGTGGCTATCTTAGTGCAATTGGCAGTTTAATTAATCTTAAAGATTTACGACCGGCGTATCCTAAGTCGAGTATGAGAGCCAAGAAAGGGTTATTTTCAATTAACTTAAATGTATATAAGGATGCCAGCCGGTGGTAATCGGGGTTGTTTATTTCCAGACGCGTTAGAGGTTGAAGCTGGCTGTTATTTGCCAGATTGAGTGAAGTGTTTTATTTCTCTGAAGTCAAGTGCGTGCCGTTATGTTCTAAGTTAATTATTTCTCTGAGTAAGTAATTAGTATATGTGGTATTACCATGAACTCAAGGCTGTGTTATGAAGCATAAGTCAGTTATTTGTTTAAATACAGTATTTGTCGACTTCCATAAAATACAACTCCGGGTTAAAGCTCCGTTCAAGTAAATTGATCCGTTAGATTATTGTTTCGGAGACCGCATCGTTTTAGAAGGGTCTTCTATTATATTGTGTTTCGACGGTGTCAGAGGCCGTTAATCACTAAGCCACGAGACTACCTGAGTATGCAAAGCTCAGGTCAGAAGTCACGTTACTGTACTATATGACCCTTGAGAAGGTCGTATTTTTCCTGGTGTTGATGACCCCGTGGTTAAAGGGGGTCGTCGCCATAAGCAAGTTAAGTAGACTACGGTAGAATTAATTAATTATTGTATTGGGGTGGTTTCACCAAGAACTGTTATTAATATTCATAAAATAAGGATCTTAGTTTAGTTTAGTTAAGTTGTGTTTGTGCTAGCCGGAGACTTTAAAAGATTAGCCCCTGTGAAGTGATTTACTTTCTGTCCTGCAATCTTGGTTCATCGCCCACGAACAAAGTGCGACGAGAGCTATTACCGCGATTGGTCCATGGGCCGTTTAATTCCCATGGTGGTGCCCTATTGTAAATAAGGTTATTTACTGTATATTTTTGTTATGCATATGTAATTAGGTGAAGTTTTAGTTAGTAGCCCATTTAATAAAACAATCGGAATTTCGTCTCAGTGTGTTTGTTTAATGAACCCCCCCTCTCACCGACTGCTGCAGCTTGCGAGGCAACGTCCCGAAACGTGAGGGTACGATAGTGTTAGAGGTCCTGTCATTTATTATTTATTGTTAATTGGATACCCTCACGCGGTAGGTAAATATATTCAATTACACCGGCTCTACAAATGCTGCATACATTTTCTTTCTGACATGCATGCACTTTTCGACAATTTTCTGCATTGCAAACATCAGATCCACACATCCTCTTCCAGGCATAAAACCATATTGAACGTCCCAAATCTTGCTCTGCGTTCTCTTGCAAATTCTTTCGATTACAATTTTCCGTACACTTTACTGGATACACTTAATAGGCTTATCCCACGATAATTTTTGCATTCATACTTAATGCCTTTACTTTTGCGCAAAGAGATAATGATCGCATTCTGCCACACTGATCCACACCGTCATCTGTGTCCTTCTTGCCACCACCATACAGTGTCTTAAAATACTATTCCAACAGTTTCTCACTCTCGCTTCGTCACAATAAATTTCATTTCTACTGTTAACAACGTCAGTTACACGCTAATTTCCACCCTTTCGTGTCTTACCCATTTCCAAAACAAGTTTTTATTCTTTTCAAATCACTCTACATTTTTTACACTCGCTCTTCTACGGATGGTCTTTGTTTGCCCTCACTACTTATTTTGCATATCGCCTTTTCTCCTTATATACTTCTTAAAGTTGCTCTCTTAATTCAACATTTTTTTCTACAATAATTCTCTTACACGCCACTTTCTCTTCCCCGACGATCTTTTTGACCTCATCGCTCCACCATGCTTTTTTATTACATATACCAATCACTGTCGTTCACATACTTTCAAAGCATATTCATTACACTGTTATTCAAACAATCCTATGTTTTCGCCACATCTGTAGACTTCAAAGCATTCTCCCGTTTCTCTTTGGATTCATACAACTCCCTCTCTAACATAGTAACGTACTCTCTTCGAGTCGACACGTCCAACAAGCGTTCTACTTTCAATCTTGATTGTTTCACATCCTGCTTTCTATTCCACGCCCATTTTCAGCTAAGATCAATTCTGGACAAACCCAGAAAGTAATCAGCCCCACACTCTAATTCTCTCAGTACTCTCGTATCTTTGACCAGTTCTCTTAAACTTTCATCAAATACAACCAAATCAATTATATTTCTTGCATTTTCTCTTTGCCATGTATACTTGTGTATGTCATTATGCTTATGTCATGTGTTGGTTGCAAACAGTTCTCGTTGCATACACATACTCACTAACATATCTCCATTTTCGTTCGTTGTTGGATCACCAAACGGACCTACCCCTTGTTCGGCATTTTCTTGTGTACTCCGACCGAACTATTCGTATCACCTAATAAATCCACACGTCCTTTCGTCCTATCTTCATTCACCTGAGCATAATGTGCTACTAGAAGGATAGTTCTTTCTAAAGCACTCTTTCATTCTAACCCAGAAGATGCGGGCAGACACCATTCCATATTGCTTCTTGCACGCTTATGCATAATCATTCAAAATTAAACCAACTCCTATCACGCGAACTTATTGTTCTCTACTCCAATTCAACATCTTTCCCCTTCCGCTTCTTTGCACTCACACACAGCACATCCATAAGCCTTTCTCTCATTTCATTCTTGATTCAATAATCTTTACCGTACACTCCCCTAATATTCCAAGTACTAAATCTCCATTTCTGACTCATAGGGTCGTTACGTGATGGACCAGATATTTTCCATCTCAGTCGCCCACCATGACTTTAACTGTCCGAGGCTTTCACAAAGGTCTTGTTAGTAAGGCTTCATTAGGTTGAGCCAGGTTACCAGTCTAGATCGCAATTGTGCCGTTTTGCTTTCCCTACTAACGGTAGTGACGTTTCAATACAAGATAAGACTTCCCCTTTCAAGGGTGTAACTTTGTAAATCAGCAGAAGTGCCCGCGCTACAACCACTAAGAGTTTGACTTCGTCAATGTAAAATCTTGAGTAAAATTTACATGTTTGAAATATTTTGGTAAAGGGGGTTGTTCTAATTATTTAGAATAACCCTCATTACCAAAATATTTCAAACATGCAAGTTTTACTCAAGATTTTACATTGACGAAGTCAAACTCATTTAAACTACAATTTTTTCTATAAAATATTTTTATTCGTGTTTATTCTAAAGCACTTCATTATTTTGAAATATTAAGGTTTACTGAAAATGCAACAGTTATCCATTTCAAAGTGAATCTATCCTTATTTATAGTATATAATTAAATTACAGAGCCATTTGTTTCGGGAAATTCTCATTCCACGCCTCATGCAAGCTTGTTAAATGGAGCGCACGACCAACGATAAACCATCTTTTTCAAAACAGAGGGTTCTATTCATTGAACGCTATAAATATTGTTAGAAAGACGTCATTAACATATGTAACTGATATTTGAATGTTCTCATTTAGTTGAAGATAATTTAAGATAGTCCTATTAACTTTTTTTGTAAGCGTTCTCTACAAGGAAAGTTTGTGTTCAGAGTTTGAAACACTCTGACCTTTTAATAGATTATCTGTCAAGGATTTTTTAGTCAAACCAACCGTACAAGAGTGGGAATAAACAAAGTTAAGTAAAATATCCGTAGAAGAAGAAATTTAGTTCTGCAAATTAAAAATAAAGTAAGGAACATTTTATTATAAGTTTTCTTAGAAATTATTTATGTTTGAAAGAAACAATGTTGTAAATGTTCTATCTACTTTTGTACGAGAGAAAATATTTTACGTATAAATGCATTGTGATATTGCTGTGATTGATTTCATTTTTGAAAACTCTAACATTTCTGTTGAGCTAGCCAGGCAAAGTTAAAAAGGAAGGTAAGTGAATAATTTAAGATTTTACAATTTGCTGTATTTGTATGACAGCTTTTAGTGACGCTTGCACTCTTTCAGCGACGCTCCAACGTGGGGCTTACCATATCAATATATATATATATATATTGCTGTGATAATGGGTTGTTTAGGGGTGTATTGAGTAGCAAGGGTCATGTAGTAACAATAAATAGCAATAGGAATCCGAAAACTGAATTTATTTAGCACAAAAATAGGTAATTCGTACAATATGTAAATAGCTAGCATTTAGCACCCTGTATATATACCGTAATTAACTTTAAGCGATGCCAGTAAGCATATCTTTCAACAATAGAATGCATATTCAGCAGAGAAATAATCGTACATGTAATTAAACATACGTTGAGAGGTGTTATACAAGTTTATAAAATAAAAACGCAGAAGATAAGACAAAACCTAATAAATCATGATGCAATTACGCTTTGGTAAGAAAACGCACTTTCAAATAAATAAATAAATACGAAAACAGCATTCACGTTACATCATTTAATTTCTACAATTCTCCAAAGGCTTTATCTATACAAAACAACAGACGCAAGTTAAAAGTCTGGCCGCGATAACAAATGTTAAGGCAAGCGACGATCACAAATAAACAAGCATGATATGAGAATCCAAAAGAGTTTCATCAGAAAACAGCTTAAAAATACAGGGAATATTAAAGACAAACTTGCTTGGTTGAAACAATCTGTAAAACTGCTTGGAAACCCAATCCAAAGGTAGTGGGAAAAGCTATTTAACATCTACCTGTGATAAGGCAGCTCAGTTTCCACTTGAAGCAGGTTGAATCCACATCACTTTTAATTAGAAATCTACGCGTCAGGTAAATAAAATTTATGTTATACTGAAAATAGTGCTGTGCAACAATTACGTTAAGAATACGTGAAGAGTTTTGCCGTTTTTTTTAGAAAACGAGAGTAGAATTTGGGTAATTAATTTAAATTGAATATTTATAATGATATAGGGCTTCTAGTCGGCTTCCAATCAAATTCTGGTTCACTTATAAAACAATTCTAATCGGCTTCCAGTCAAATTCTGGTTCACTTATAAAACAATTCTAATCGGCTTCCATTCAAATTCTGGACTATTTTTGGTTCACTTACAAAACAATTCTAATCTGCGTCGAAAACAATACTTATGGTCCAATTCTAATAGACTTCTAGTCTAATTCTAATACACTGCTAATTTATGATCCGAAGTCTGGAATTTCAAGTGATATTTAAGGCATATACAGAGAAATATAGAATAAAGATATAGAATATAGAATATATAGAATAAAGGTGATTTTGGAAACAAAGGGGTAACAGTACTGAAATATTGGTTCGTCGTATGTTACGGAGTACAAAGCAGGGCATTGGTTTTGATTGAAGATAATGAAGGGGTGTTAATCCACAACACGAAACAAATCAGGTCAGTTCTACCTAGTTTTAAAGAATCTTTTCAAATCTTAAATTTTAATACTGAATATATTAATTCTTTCGCTAATTTGTATAGAGTCAACTAGGACATTGAGTTTGTTGAAACTTACGTTATAATCATAAAGAGGTCTCGAACGTTCCAGATTTTTTTGTAAACGGGTGTTGTTTTTGGTGACTTTATATTAAATTAAAAGTATATAAAATTTTGGGATAAATATTCCATATTATATTAATGGATTACGAACATTCTGAAGTGTAAATAGTATTTCCTTTCATTATATGAATGTTGATTGACTTCGTTTTATCAATTCAAATAGGTAATCATAAAGGGGTGAAAGAAAATTGATTATGGTAACGTTGTGCACTCTGTGTAGATTAAAAAAGGCTTGCCGTGGCATAATAATAATAAAGTAAAAGATTAAATTGAGAGAACACAGAGGCGGCGTTCAGTCAGAACGTTTATTACACCGAGTACGGCGTTATCATATCAATATATATATATTATCCTATTCCCCTACTTGTGTTCTTTCTTACGCTACACTCTCCCCCTTTCTGTTCTATTTTAATAATGCTCCGGCAGCCTTGTTCTCAGCACTACGACTCACAGGCGGTTCCCCTTTTTTGAAGAGATAAGTCTGATTTTCTACTCTTTTATTTCAAATTATTTATGCTATCAGTCGGTTCAATCCCGTAACATCAAGTTTCACAAAAATAAATCAAAATAGAATTTATATTTTATACGTTACCACCGTTCCAGGAGTGTCCTTGACTGCTGGCACGTACTGTCCAATCTCCGATCTGCAACTTACGTTGTTGTGACCGCTTCACTGCCTTACAAATCCTACAAATTATTGTGCAGTTAGTTTCCTAGTTAACTTGCAAATAAACGAACAACCAAAATCTAACCCCTTTAATTTTCCTTCTTATAATGAATGTATCCCTTTCTCAAAATACTAGTTGCACATACACACTCCAAACCTTTTAAATATTATTTTGTCTTTAACTACAATCATTCACAACCGAACTTTTTACAATAATAAATCAAATTCTACTTTCCTTGTTTGTTAGTGCCCTCTGATCTTGAAATCCTCTCTGCTTCTATATCCTTTTCTTCAGCCGCTTGTCCTTACTCTGTTAAATAACTCTGGTAAATTGAACCTCTACTTGCTCCTATTAACTGCACTTCCACAGGGTAAATAAAACCACAAAATTCTTGGTTGATTCTATTTTCTGATTTTGGGACAATTTTGCTATACATACAGATTTAATTCTCAGCTTGAATATTCACAAATTCCAGTTTTTTGTCTAAATTTTATAACTTTGAATAACTAATTAGACTCCTGGTACATTTTTAAATAATATATATCTTCTAAAATATAATCTTTTTGACCCTCACATAGAACTTATTTTCCTTCATTCATTAATTAATTAATTCTCTTGTTTCCCCCAGGCAACCTTTCTTTCTGATGTCTGCCTACTACAAATTTTTTATTGCTGTTACAGTTCATATCAGCCTACATGATCCTAAACCTACTATACAGTTTTTTATTACATCAACGCATGCCTACTTCTTAATTATATCTGGCTATCTGTCAAATAAACATTCTTAAAGTTCAATAAATCTACAAAAGTGTTCTTTTGAGTAATATTACGTCTTGGTGCCTTTTAGGGTTCATTTTTATTTGTGAAACTTAACTTAACTTTAATACAATATGGTTTAGTACCATATATTTTGTTTCAATTTTTGGCTTATAAATATGTACATGAACATGCCCCTTGATTTTGATCAATGAATACATTCAAAACCAATCTCTTTAACCTCCAGTTCTAAACATTTTTAACCCTGTTGTAAATTTATTATTATAATATATATATATATATATATATATATATATATATATATATATATATATATAGTACAACTTAATCTCATAATCAAAGCACTACTAAAAATACCCACTTAACTAATGTATATGCTAGATAAGAATTATTAATGATTTGTTACTAAGTGTAAGACTTCGATTTGTAAGAGATGAGTCTGTATAATGGTTATAGCAAACAACCATTCTAAGCTCTACAACCAATTAAAGCATCAACTCCTGACGAGGTAGTAGCTTCAAACGTATTAAAGAATACATAAAATGAAGAACAATTATTTTGAATTATTTAGATATATTTATTAAAATAGCTTAAACTATCTGTTAAAAATAATTTTACTTGTTCTTTATGCCGTCGACTAGTAACAATTTTTATGGAGAAATGAACCTACAAATAAATATATGATATCTATGCAGGGTTAATATTTCATGAGAAAAAGTTTTATTGTTGCAGCTACTAAGTCTCCTACGGAGAGGATTGCATTCGGATTCACTAACCAGTGTAAAAATGTCCCACAGCATGAACAATTTTACAGAGTAGTAAACTTTATCAAAATACATTATTTTTGAACTGTTCTTACGGATACCAAGTAGCTAACTCTAACCATGGCTCTACACACCTTTAAATGGTCCTGAAACTAAAATTTTGTTTCCTCCAGCCCAAAATCTCAAAAATGGAATTCGGTCATTCGAACCAAGATTTTACCCTGTCCTTTTGAACCACCATAGGTGTATTATTATCAAGCAAACTTTCATCTCCATATATCCATTATATTGGAGTCTACAAGTATTGATCAAACAAAAACAAAAATCCAAAAACACTCGATATTTCTGAACCTGTAAAACTTTTGAAGCTACTGATGACGCCAAAGTATCTAGAACACACTTCTAACTAAATTTTCTAGGTAGTTTTCATTTTTATTCGTTTACAACGTATTTTTTATTAGTCTTTTTCAATTTTAAAAAATTTTGTCTATCTCAAGAACAAAAGGTCAATTTATGAATACATTTTAGTTAGATGTAGCTGGTAGATTGCTATCGTTCCAGCAAAAATTGAAAGATTAATTGAGGTTCACCGACTGTAAGGCGTTCGCGCTATATTAACTATATATCAGATAGAAAGATGTAAATGTTAAATTTTGTTGAATGACTTAATATGGACACACACTATATAGTAGGTTTTACGTATAATTAATCTGAATTAAGCGTGATGTAAATTTTTTTGCTTAAGGGTAATTCAGATAATAAGGTATAATGTATCCCAATATTGCAGGACACTACGTATGCATTTCATATGAAGAGGTAATTTACAATGGACATATATCGTCCGTCCCGACCACCAACGGCAATAAAATAATACTATACTTTAAATTAGATACAAAGTAACGTGGGAATTACCTTTTATTTAGCAAAGACGAAATGTTGCATTGTGAGAATGAATTTTTATAGACAGAGAGATGTGATATAACAACTAAGCAGCACAGTTGGAAATGAAACGTGGAAATGTAGTAATACGAACAAGGAGGATGGAGTTAAAAATTGATAACAGGCACAGCTTTACGATGTAAATATAGACCTCTCCGTAGGGAAAACCACGCGGCGTGCGACTTATTTTTTTAACGTGGCTTACAAGCGTAGTTCTTACCGGTGGTTACTACCGGTTAAAAGTGGTTAGGACTTAAAGCGTTCACCCCTCCGATAATTTGGATTTTGTATGTATCGTGTTATGGCAAGTATGTTAACTGGAAGGAAAGAAAATGAAATGTTGAAAGTTTCTGAACATTCTGAAAGTTTTAAAAAGGAAATTGGAATTTAAACAGTTAGTAAAATAAGAGCTTTAACGTGTATAATTTATTACTATGTATATGTGAATATTAAATGTAAGGGAGTATGTATTCATGTAGTAGGAAATTAGTCAAACCTAAAAGTTATTATTTTTGGACTATGAATTAGCGGGGAAAATGGTCTTGGTTAAATTTAAGTATGATATTTTTCTGCAAAGGATTTGGAGCATTTGAAAATATTAAGAAATGTGTGTGTACTGATTTTAAGTGCAAGCTTTATTGGTGGACTTTGGTGTTATTGAAGAATGAAAATGTAGTATTTTAAATGGACATTGGAATGATAAACGGGAAAGTTGGTATTTAACTCTTTTCTATGTATTGTTATTAAAGGAATTTCTAGAAATGGGGTTTATAATGTCGAGCTTGTCAGTATTGGTAATGGGAATAATGGTGTGAGGGTAGTATTATTGATGAATTTGATGCAATATTTTTCTTTAGAATTTTTTTAGAAATATCTGGCCTGTTGGATGTTAGAGAATTAAGTTTTCTTTCGAAAATATTTATATTTATATTGCAATTATGCAATCCTGATAGAAGCTAAATTTAGGTTAAACTTTAATTGAACTTATTTATTAGCTGAATAAAAATTAGGTCAGTGTGAAGTTTCCCCAGTGATGAAGTCGTTTTTGGGAGAGGCATTTTCTTTAAGTCTCTTTTGTTATGACAAAATTTAATGAGTACGTTTACGCTATTTCGGATAAACGATACATATAAAGTGATAAATTTAGAAACCCAAAAGGAAAGGAGGCCTATTCAGAATAACCATCTTCCATGTAGGGAAAATATTGAAAGGGCTGCTGAAAGAAGACGGTTTGGCGTCCCTTAACTATGACTGTAGAAAAAGCCTTTATTATTTCTTCCATAGGAACCCACCCTAACACCACTGCGGCTAGCCGGTGCACCCTTTAATTGTTACGGGGTACACGCCCTTCAGGGTAAATCTAAGTTTACAACTACCCATCATATTACCCGTAACGCGATTGATTAACTGTCTGATCTGCTGCCATACTCACATGTATGGGAGAACGTACCAATTGGCATTATTGCATTGAGCAATATCTTCAGCGTTTTCTTCAATAAAGTTCTTGTACAAGAAATGGTTTCTGTAAATAGTTGCAATATTACTTAATTGAACGTATGTTTAACTGATAGACACCATTTGTGATTACTAGGAGTTAAATTTCGCTTTATCGGGTTTATTAAACAATATGTATGCTTTGATATAAGAAAAAATTATATCCAAAAATAGCTACTAGCAAAGATTAGAATTTAAAAATGTAACGAAACGCATTGAACTAAATACTTTATAAACAAGATTACATATATGCTACATTTTATATTGTCGCATATGGTACATAAACTTCGTATACTATTGTAGCACAATATACAGGACGTAATTTCAAGTTTCAGTGTTCAGATTTAGATTATCATGTGGGATTTGTGCAATTACGAATGCTTTCCTAGTCATTTTACAGAGTAATAAAACTGACACCTTTATTACCAGACATTGTAATGAAATGGCAGCTAGTACCTGTCTAATTTATGAATAAAAGGGCAGGTTATTACTCTAGTATAAGCAAAATTCGGCGCTTGGGCATAATAACCTCAATGTTCTTAATTACGCCTTCGTAGTAAACTCGCTACGTTAACTGTCATACAAGCTCTGCGGCATTTGCCGTAAAAGTTTAGCAGCGGCTACTTGAAGTCATCCTATGATACATTTGTGGCATTTCTAACTCAATTAGCACCTGCCTCAATATTGTTGCGAGATTCCTTCTATAACAATAGCAGGAGATGGGAAGCTTATACAAATTTAGTGTTAAACCTTTATATCTTAATGTAAGGTAAATTGAATTTCCCGCGAAGGAGTAATTTGATATATCAATTTATTAGCATTTGATCGAACTAGATTTTAGTCTATTGGTTAGAATCTATTAGAGTATTGTATTTGATTATTGTTTAACCGAATCAAGGCCACCACGAAACGTTTAACCCCTTGCGTACGAATTACTGCCTCCTCCCCCAGGAAACTTTGGACTCTTTGTCAGGCGATTTTTGAGATCCTAATACATAAATTTCATAGCCCCATATATTTTGGTAAGTGCCTATATATGAGTAATTTGGTATCAAATTAACTTTACGACATTATAATATATATATATATATTCAATTTTAATAACAATGAACTAAATGAAATTATAAATCATTACAGACGTGTTATAAGCATATACATAAACCATGTATTTAAATATTGGGCTAAAATTAAAAATATTTTAAAACCATATTACAAATATAAAATAATACATTTAAATAAACTTAGCTTGCTTTCTTTACTGCAAACTTTTGTATATTTCTTCTATGTCTAATTCGTCACAATGCACAGATTTTGTTGAAATAGTGGCCAAGTATATCATAAACATCCGAATCATTATTAGCAGTTAATTTAATTTCTATATCCATACAAAATTTTTCTAAGGTAACTTTATTAATAGCAATTATTTTGCCGAAGGCATATAAGAAGTTGAAGCTGTCATATAGTTCTTTTGAGAAGAAAATCTTTCATGGTCGAAAGTTATAGCCGCATGTAAAATATAAAAATAAAAATTTACTTTACACTTAATCTTGTAGATTTACAACAGGTTGATATTTATGTTTATATCAAATTTCTTGTTTACTTTTATGATATCTGACTGTTTAAACTTCTGAAAATGCTTGTTTCCAAACTTTCTGCGACTGCATTAGCATGTCACGCCTCAATTGGCTTCACGACGATTTATATTTAATAATTAATTATAATGGAGCTTTTTGTATAGTTAAGTAAGGTATTTCGCTTTATATAAATGCGGTTTTAAGTTCACAGCAATGTTTCGAGAATTTTTTAGAATTAGCTTTTATTATTATGTGCTTTGCGGGCTAGACCTTATACCACGATTTGAAATGTTATATGTTATTGCTTCAATCAATCATAGCGCGTAACGAAGAAGGGTGGTGGCTTTCACAAGTGAAAAAATCAGCCTCCATAAGCATTCTGCGCGTAACTAACAAATCTTGAGGAACTGTAAAGTATTCCTTATAACTCAAAGTAGGGGAGTTCATCTGTCAGTTTGTTACCCTATCCTTTTTGTATCTCTTATCTGTGCTCCTTGTTTAAGTTATAGGTAAACAACCAACTTTGCTTCAAACATCTCGATTGAATAGGCGTCAATCTCAACTATGATCTGCAGAACTAAAGAATAGGAATGTTACGTAGTAATATTGCAGCGTGGCAAATGTCGTAATAGAAGGATTCAGTGATTGACTTTAGCCTAATTTAATTATTTAAATGGAAAAAGGGTAAGCCTAGTTTAATAAAACCACATGCTTATATTATTGACGATTTAAATAATACAGTGTTTGCATTTCATGTGAAATCAATTAATAATGATTTTAAATTAATGTGAAATCGATTACGCCCTCTGTACTGGGAAGTGATATACTACTATATTGTAACTGCCGTTATAACAACTGTCATTTGCAACAAGCATGTTTTTAGATAAAGTTAAGTTTTCATCTGATCTACGTTTCTGGAGATATTTCTATAAATTATTCAGTTTCCGTGCATTTTGAAATATCTATTTCGAATTTTTGATGTATTTCATTTTTCTATACTAATGTTTGATAGAATATTGTACCAAACTACAGTGCGGCATATAAATTTAAATGATTTTATTGTTACTGCATTTGATTGTGCGAATATTGTGTTGATAACCCCACTATCAAGTATGTATAGAGCGAATAGTAAATTTCAAGAACATAATATCCAAGGGGTTTTGTGTCTTCTGTTCTGCTTTCCCATCTCTGATTTTAAAGTTAATTGCCATTCCATTGTTTTTAAAATACTCCAATTATTAGTTGAAACCGGACAACTTTTGCAATATACAAATTCATAAGACGAAGATATACTTTCCAATAATACCTCCTGACACTCAATCTGGTCTGACACAAAGTCACAGGCAAATCATTTAGGTCTACTCTACCCATGTTCAAATTATAAATGTTTGACCAATAAACACCTACATATTTCACTTCTGTAACTGGTTCAACACTAACGTAGGTTGATGGAAGTGTAACGGCTTTTTTTTCAAATTATTTTACTGACTAGCCATTGTTCGTTTCTGAGTGAAATAATCATAAGATCCTCTTCTGTTCACTTGTCCTCTTTGAGCTCAGTTCTTTTAGTCTGTTTGTTCTGACCGTTCCCACGTACACAGTGTTAACATTTTTTGTAAAGTGATGAATAAGTAGAAAGGGGTAAAAAAAATTGTTGTATAAGTGTTGAAATTTTGACGTTATAGAATTTTTCTATGACTATATCACCTATCATACACCAGACGCTCCATCTGTTCCCTTTCACACCTGTAATTCAAAATCATAGGCAATGCCATTGACACCAGTTTTGGCATACACCTTGATACCCCACTTAGTGATTTATTTTTCATGTACTGTTATATGGCCGTGTGTGTTGTACGTAGCATCATAATTTCATCAAGAGCATTATATTCTTCATGTTCAATTTTATAGAAATTGTATTTCAGAGTAATCAATATTTGATCGAACTTTAAATAGTTTATCATATTTGAAATCAGTTCTCAGTTTCATATGCGAATTATCGTTTAAATGAAAATTTGAACGAAGTTTCTCAAAACAGTTCTACTCATAACTTTTGCTATGGTAGAGTACCCTGTTTCTTGAACCCAATACATTCGATATCCGTACATGTGGGCATTTCCAGCTGTAATACGTATTCTTAAGTAATTACAAATTTTACTATAGTTGGTTTTAACTGCAACACCATCCTTTCTATTAAATATAAATTTCTCTGCTGAAGTAAATTGTTTATAAGGTTATCATCAGTATATCTTTTTTGTTTTGCTTTCAGTTGAGCAGAAAATAATTGTCGTAAAGGACGATGGTCTTCAAAGCAATATTTACATCTGCAAAAAGAATTAATTGCATTACCCAATATTTTTTTATATGTTTATTGCGTACAGTTTTTGACCCTCAGAATATCTAACAGATAATTCACCATAAATTTGGTGAAGTACTCCGCTAAAAATTCCGTTTCGGTAAAATACCGAAAATCTCGACTATACGAACAAAAGTTGGTTGCTGACTAACTCAATGGGACGATTAGTATAATTGTTTGGCGAGGGTTGCAGAGGACTATCGGGATGAAATGTGGTCTTGAACGGAATATACCTTGGACGCCACTAATTTCACAGGGTTGCTAGTGAAGAGTCCTAGAATAAATAACAAGGGTGTGCTAAATCAGAGATCAGGGGAGTAATTCTAGCTCACAATTTGCCTGAAAATTCATTAAAATCAAAATTGTTTTAAATCTAACACAAATCTTAAACACGTAGGTATATTTACGATTGCTAGCTGCAAGGAAATTTCTAAAAGTATAAGTTAAGTGACACCTGAAATATTCAACCACGCATTAAAAAAAATCGCAACACGATTTATTACGGCAAAAACTGTCACTGCACCGTTTAGAAATATGAAAAACCGAAGATACATAGAATCAATACAATATAATAAAACATTTTTAAATCTTTAACACACACATTTTCCTTCTAATTATACAATACAATCTTAACCTAATATTAAAAGTCCCATATGTCATAAATCTTCTAACGAAAACTTAATCTAGACACAGACATACTTGTAAGTACGTTTAATTCATATATTCAATGACACATTTAGGCACTAACCTGCATTCCAGTATAGTTTCAGCATCGGTTTATATCAAATTTTGCATCTGCAGTCGGGTGATTAATCCTAACCTACGGGTCAAAATTTTTGAAACCAATTTGCCTCTAAAAAATAAACTGAGACGCTGATAGAGGATTATCCAAATATATTTGTCTACTTCGTCTAGCTCGCTACACTCTGACCAAGGTACTTGCCCTACCGAAGCGGCCTGTTAAGCGTTTGGTTGCTAGAAACGGAGCTTTGCTGACATACGATTTTAATAACCTTTGACTATGGATCAAATATGATGCAAAATAATTTTGTCTTAGAGTAGAATTTATAGAAGCCTGAAACTTATATTTCACTGTAGTCTTCTGATAATCAGCCGCAATACGTAGTATACTCAATTTCAATATACTGAAATTGATATACAAAACAGTCATAGACATCAAAACTGGCAAGGGTAGGGATACAATTTTTCATATTTTGCAATCCGTTGTCTGTGTCTAATCTGCAATTGTTTTTATCCTACGCTTTAACCCGTTTTGCTATGAAAGCTTCGTAATCGTGCTGTGTAATTTCTACCGTATTGATAATAGAATTGTACCAAACCAAATTTTCTTGTTAATTTAATAAAAATTCAATAAGTTCCGGTTATTTCGTTTGGCACTTGTACTATTGGTTCTCAAAACGACTTTGTCCTTTCCATAGATACAGTGAAATCTAATTACTGAATTCCTTAAAATTAAACGCTTTTTCCAAATATATTCCTTACTTTGTGAAAACCCATATTTTTGAAATACCGACTGTTTTAATATGAATGTTGTTTACAACACTCATTTTAACGAATAAAAATAAATAAATTGGCATACTGGTTCTCGTCGGAAGCTTGCAATCTATATCCGTTACTGAAAATCCCCAATCTAAGTCTATTTGTAAAGAACGTGTTCTAAACAGCCGTGCACATTCTATTTACTTCAAATACACACTTTACCTGCAGCGTATTGCACCGTAAATCAATTCTTTTTAAAATACAACTAAAACCTGAACTGGGACTGCAAAGATCAATATCTTTTAATGATCTCTTGGGATAGAAAACACGAACACTCTCAAGCTTGTGCTCTGAATAAATAATCGGCTACCTAAAATAAATAAAAGTCGCGCTTCATGCACTTTCTTTCCAACGCGTCAAATACTTTAAAGATTATTGGGCGATACTATACGGGATAATCTTCTCTCAATAAAGCTTGAATTGACGATAGTCGTAAAGTTCGTTATATCTTGTCAATCTTTGCAATAATCGTAACTTTTGTATTATATTCTAGCACGAAAAACCGCAACAAGGTTGAGATACCAGATTATGTGCTAATTTGAAGTATTCTGTAATCATTACTAATATAGTATTTGTGTCAAATTGTTGCACATAATTAATTTGGTATATCGGTTTTCTGCTATGATTGTTGGTAATCGGCATTTGGTGCAAAGCGATAACACGCATATTTAATCTTACATTTTATGCAGTTTCACACAATGCGTATAGACACGCACACTTTGTCTATCTATATATTAAGTAAAGCTTTCGTTTCTCATTTACGTTAAATTTTAGGCTTCCTAATATGCAAATCAACGATGTTATGCATACTACTGATAAGGAATTTTGCATCAGATCATAGAGCCATTTTACAACTTTCAATTTTTGACTAATTTTACTTCATGCTAGACTAGAATAGGTTCTATAATAGATAAGCCACGAGTGGCTTTAGGTGAGAGGGTCTGTCCGGAAGCCAGAGTACAAAAACTCGCAGGGTAACTACGGTAGGTACTATACGAAAACATAAAAAATAAATACTTCTAAACTTATAAGGCACAGCACTTCGTAATAGCATTTTAGCTTTTTCAGAAGACACTCTGCTTGCTTCTATGTACGAAGAAAAAGTAAGAATGTACGGGATCAATCACGACGAGCTGAGTCCATATGTATAATTATGGGAAACTACTAGAACCAGTTTTCTAAAAATTTGTATACTGGAGTTTTCTGAAAGGCACGTTCTAACCAAAATAATTCCAACTTTCTCTTACTTCCGGTTATTCCGGAAATAGACCCAAACTTCGTTATTTTAAATAGATTGCTCCAATTTTTATTGATGTTTTGGAATATGCGCTAAATTGCAATTTAAACATCATATACTTAATAAGGTATGCCATTTTGGAGTTATTTCAGTTTTTTCATTGTTTTTAGCAGATTGAGTTGTCCGCGTAAAATTTTACTTTTCCGACATTCAAGCGTGCAGGTCAAATATTTTCAAGATTTTTTCACAAATGAGACATGTGGTTTTCCAAATCTTTGAAAACTCTTCGAAAAAATTATTTACTGTGCTCGAAGATTGGTGCCAAATATACCTATCGCTAAAGTTTGGAACTTACTTTTTTCAAATGGCAACTTCCACTTTCCTTTTTACTCTTGGATTCTAGGCAGAACGGTAACATCATTTTGTGATCCCTATATCTAAAATGAATGATTTTTTGTAGAAACTCAAAAATATCGAAATTTACAAGATAATTTAAAATTATCAGTTGGTTTTGGTCTGAAGGAACCAACAAAAAACAAAAGCTAAAGTCTGAATTCACTGAAAATACAAATAATTTTATGTTTGAGTGTGGCAAAAGTGTTAACAATGTCCCGTTTAGGATTTAGTAATGAAGATTATTTCAATTTATTCGTAATATATGGAGAATGTAACAAGATTAATTAAAAGAGCTTGCGCAACCTTTCGTTTGAGATATTCGGATAGACCAAAAGTCCTGAACGAAACGCTGATACGGCTCATCCATAATTATAAACCCACGGACAGTTTATTGAAAAGCCTAAAAGAATTAACCCTGTCTTAGACAAAGAAGATATTGAAGTTACAGTATTCGGATACTTCGGAGCGTATCTTGAAAATTTCTTAACATGCATGAAAAGAGATTTAGGAATATCTTGAGGAAGTATTCACAGGATTCTAAAAAAACATAAGTTCCATGCGTATTGCATCGACATAATACACAATTTGTGGACTGGTGACAATCAAAACAGAATTGATTTTGTGAATTTATCTTAATTAAAACTCAGGAAAATGAGAACTTCTTACAAAGATTTAGACGGACGAGGCGAAATTTAACAAGAATGGAATGTTTCACCGGCTAAACTCTCATTACTGGGATGTTACTAATCTTCGCATATTTTGTGAAAGGCAGTTTCAGGGTTAATGGAGTTTTAATGTTTTTACTGCAATAAAAAATGACGGTAGGCGTGCTAACGGTACATATTTATAATGAAAATTTTAATGGTAAGTTTATATAGAAAAATAGAAGACAAATACTGTTTAAAGTTTTGGTCGTTTATTTCGGGAGAAAGATACCTCGAAATTTTACGGAACTAATTACATCCGTTAAATCCCAATTGGAATCAGCTGTGATATTAACACGACGGAGCTCCACCTCATGGTGGTTTGCCTACAACTTGCTTCAAAATATCTGTGATGGTCGCTGGATAGCTAACAGTGGGCCACATAAATAGCCTCCCCGCTCGCCCAATATCTCACCCTTAGATTTCTTTCTTTGGGGATCATATAAAAGACCTAGCGTATTCTTTACCAATCACAACAAAATAAGATTGTCAGGATAGAATCCATAATGCAGTTCGATCACACTCTCCGCAAAAAATTTGGAAGACCACTCATGGTGGGTTTTTAAAAAGAATTTACAAATGTTTGGAAGTTAGAGGCAACCTGTTCTAACATTGCTGATTGGATTAATTTTACATTTTTTGTTTTTCTCTTTTTTTTGTTATGTTGCTAAGTTATCTTTAATTTTTCTTAAAATGCCGATATTTCTTATTAATTACGAAAATCATACAATGTGCACCTATTTCATGTACCGCCAAGAACAGCACCTCGTTTGTTTTGTGGTGTATCAAACCTCAATTGTATCTAGAGCTTTTATTTTTTCAAACCAAAGCCAACTGAGCATAAAATTCTCTCATAACTAGTAATAACTAATAACTCATTTTCAATATATGAATGTTACCACGAAACCCTCTTACTTTTCTGCGTAGAATCCAAGAGTGAACAGAAAAGTGGAAGTCGCCATTTGAAAAAAAGTAAGTTTACGAACTTTTGCGATAGTGAATTTGGCAGCAATTTTCAAACACTCTATACAATTTTTTCGAAGAGTTTTCAAAGATTTTGAAAGTTACATGTCTTATTTGTGAAAAATCTTGAAAATATTTGACCTGGCACGCTTGGATGTTTATGTAGAGTTTATGTAGAGTACTTGCTCTGCTAAAAATAATAGAAAACTGAAATAACTCAAAAATGACGCACTTTAGGCATATGATGCCTGGTATGAAGTAACATTGTAATTTAGCGTAGATTCCAAAAATTCAATAAAAATCGGAACAATCCATATAAAATAACAAAGTTGATGTCCATTTCCGGTACAATCGGAAGTAGCAGAAAATTGAAAATATTTGGCTTAAACGAACTTTCGGAAAACTCCAGTATAGAAATTTTTAGAAAACTGGGTCTAGTAGTTTCGCATATACATATCGACTCAGCGCGTCGTGATGGATCCTCTACTTCTGCTGTCTACTATGCACGATTTTGACCAAGTAGATATACAAACTGGAGACAGAAACCTGAAGTAGTCAGCTTTTATAATCTAACTAAAAGGTGCCGCAGGCGTGGTAGATTAATGAAAAGTTTGTATTCAATGTCAAGGGTTACTTACAGATGGCCATTGACAATATTATATTCAATGTTGAATGCGAGTTGCATTAACTGTTATATATTATATAAATTCAACATTTAGAAGTATATCAAAGAACGACACATTTTTCTGTAAAACTTGGCATTTTTATTGATGCAACTACACCAAGAATAACATACAACAGTTCCAAACCTGGCTTTGACATTCGTGCATCCATAGTTAAGTTAGCAAATGTGTAGACCGAAACTTCAGCTCAGATTGAAGATGTGAAAGCCCATAATTGTTATATTTGTGCTCGTCAGAAGGTTGAAGAGTGGAATAGAAATGTAACTTGTGTCAGAGGCCCATTTGCCCCGAAAACAACTTACAACTGCTTGGATTGTTCAGAAAATTTGATTTATGCAAGTTTATTATTTATTTTTATATTTTTCTGTATTATTGTGCAATATTGTATTTGTTCATTAATTTTGTTGTACAATTTTATATAACAAAAGCATATTTTCTAGAAAAACCGCTAAATCTATTTAGACTAAATACTTGTTCATGGTTTAATTCCAGGATATATCCTTTATCTCTCGCGTAACCAATAACGTAAAAATTTTTTAGATATCACTTCCTTGTTAAGAGGAATGAAATAAGACATTTTTCTGTACATTATGCATATGGCTTTGTGCACTTGTAACTAAATCTCGCTAGATTTCTAGCATTTTATTTTAATAAAACTATAAATTAAATTTAAAGTACACTTATTGTTCACGTGTCTTATGGTGTATACACTAGTAAGTAGTGACGTACTATCTATCTGCACCATTTTCTGGCTGACAACTTAAAACATAATATATTGTTGGTTAACGTCTTCTCACACAGGGTCCAGTGGTGAAACAGAATGATTGAAGATGTGTGTAATAGCTCGTAAGGTGGTGGTGAGAATTGCGATTATTGGCCTTTCACAATCAGCACAGTCTACCTACGTTTAGTTTACAATGAATCGTTGGACAGATAAGCAGTCACAATTTGTTATTACGAGGGACACTATTTATGCATTGAGAATAGAAAGAATAGACAAATGAATTTGATAAAAAATACTTTTATTGCTTTTCAAAATAATCGCCTTTAGGATCTATACACTTTTGCATGCGATTCAACCACTCTTCAAAGCACTTTGTCCAGTCAGAAGATGGTAGCTCTAAAACATGCGTTTTGAAGGCCTCACTCGCTTTTTCGGCCGATGAAAATCGTTGTCCACGTAATTTATCTTTAACTACTGGAAACAAGAAGTCATTGGGTACCAAGTCGGGGCTGTATGGCGGATGACCCATCAATTCGATCTTTTCTGTGTCCAAATACTCGTTTTTGCATGTGATGTGTGTGAACTCGCATTGTCATGATGCAAAATGATTCGCCGATTTAGGATAGCTTCTCTCAGTTTACCGAAAACTTTAGGCAAACAAATGGTCGTATACCACGCTTAATTAAAGGTTTTTTGATTTTCGAGAGCCACAATTGCCACAGGACCGGTTTTCCTGAGGGAAAACGCCACCATTTGCTTCTCGACGCTTCGAGAACGAACAACTTTTGTTGGCTTTGTTTCACATTGAAACACCCAAACTGCTGCTTGGCCTTTTCTTTCTGTCTCATATGCATAAATCCACGACTCGTTACCTGTGACGATGTTGTATACCGCTTTGGATGCACCACAGTTGTATTTTGAAATCATTTTACGGCACCAATCGACACGAGCACTTTTTTGAGCAACTGTCAACAAATGTGGAATCCAACGCGCACACAGCTTCCGAACACACAAATGTTCGTGCAAAATCTTATGTATGATGGTCATACTAATGCTTGAACATATCTCGATTTCTTGATATGTCACATGACGATCTTCTTCAATTAGTTTTCGCACAGCATCAATATTTTCCGGCACAAGGACCAATTTTGGACGACTTTTTTTAACTTCGTCCGTGAGAGAACTACGTCAGTAGTGGGGTAAGGCAGGTACTAATTCAAAACGTGTTCACACGTATTTTACATATGTAAAATACACGTGCACCGTCTTGAATTAGGACCGGCCTTATATACTTTCAATGTAAAATACTTGTGGGCACGTTTTAAAGTCAGACCGGCTTATATTACTTTCAATGGAACATACATACTTCAAAACACACACACACACACGTATGTTGAAAAATGTAAGTGCAGAGAAAATGTGTGTAGCTGTTTTGAGTTTGGTTTTCTAGCGAGAAGTTATAAAGTATGCCAGATGCAAAATATCGCATTCAAGTCAATTGTGTTTAATTAAACTGGATTCTGATTTATGTTTTTTACTTATGTTTAGAGGCTGCAAATACACATGGACCGGTTTCAATTCAAAATGTGTGTTCACTCTTGTGATAGGTTGCAAAGTGTGTTGGCAAAGTACGCAGATGGTGGCAATCTGCTATATAAAGAGATTGCTCCTAATATTAATTTAATTAGTCGAAGTTTACTGCATATATTTACATACCTACATATACAAACATGTATATAATTGATATTCAGGGATTTAAATACAAGAAAAACGAGTTTGTGTGCAAAGAAATTGCGGTTTTGGACTTGTTGTTAGGTGATGTTTGGCATCAAATTTTTAAACTGTCAATGTAGTCTAGTTGTTTGAGTGAAGATCATATAAAACATAACGACTGGGTGACAAGGAATATTCATGGTCTTCCTTGGGATGAATCTTCAACCGCTGGAATGGTGTCATCATATATAGCGCTTTATTTGAAGCAAATTATCCGACCCGGTGAAGAAGTATTTGTGAAGGGTCTAGAAAAGAAAAAATTGATTGAAACCTATCTAATGCAAAACGTTGTAACTGATATGCTTGCACTAGGTTGTCCTAAGCTATCCGAGTTAAAAATCAACAATCGTTTAATACATAACATCCATTGTTGTAGACATAGCAATAATAATCTGCAAAGTGCAAAACAAAATACCTTTTTATTAAAAGAATGGTTTGATAATAATAAAAAACAATAGAAAGATTGTGTCTGTATTATTTATTTTAATATAATTTTACAATGTTAGCCTTATTATAACAACTTCTAGCAAACATTATTTTTATCGATCCAGCTATTGTGTACGTTAGAGAAGCCTAACCATTTTACAAAGACTTTATTTCCACTCTTTCTTAGGACTTTTTTTACCAGATAAATTCCTGGATGTTTAATCTTTTGCAACTCCATTTTATAACATGCACTTTTGATTTCTTTTTCGTCTTGATCTTCTAATATATACAGTGCTTCCCAAAAGTAACGGATATATTCGATTAAATGATTATTGACAATTTCTGAGTAAAAAGCTCTGACACGTCGATTTTTATTTTTAAATTGTCATTTAGTTATGTAATTTTTAACCCCCCACCTTGATTAATGAGATCCTATCGTGGCTACGGGTTACTCAATAGTGCTATCAATCGTTTACCGGTAGAATTACATTTATCAGGCTATTGCTTCTGTGGACCGTGTACTAAACTTCAGAAACGCATCGAGCGTGGTGATATAGGTCGTAATCCCTTAGACGAAGCCTGCAAACTACACGACATCACCTACAATCTTTCTACAGACTTACCAACCCGACACCAAGTTGATCGACGTCTTGCTGAAACAGCAAAAAAACGTCGTATTGCACCCGACGCTTTGTTAGCTGAAAAACTTGCTGCGTTTGCAGTTGGTGCTGCAATAAATGCCAAAGTTAAATTTGGCATGGGTGGTCGCAAGAAAACGATAAGGTGTAAGGGAAAACGACGTGGTCAGCGTCTACGTACAGGAAGTGGTATACCATTCAAGCGTTTAATTCGCACCATTTGGGAACGCATTAAAAACGTTCGTCCGATCTTATTAAAACTGCTAAACTTGCAGTGGCACCGATTAAAGATATAGCGGATGAGGTTCGTGGCATCCCACCTGTAATCCCTGTAGCCAAAACTGGGTTTTTCCTACATTTGATACCTATTTTTGCAGCCCTTTCCGCAATTGAAGCGTTGTCGGGTGGAGCAGCTGGGATTCCAAAAGCTGTCAACGATGCTAAACTTGGACAACAACAATTAGAGGAAGCGAAACGACATAATATAGCACAAGAGGCTATGACACTTGAAAAAGGGTCTCTATTTGAAACCTTATCGCCGTGGATATGGACTGTACCTAAAGCCTTTTCCTACACACGGGCAAGGTTTGCGTAAACAAAGACAACAAAAAAAAGCTCAACGCATTCGTTAAACCTACCTATGCGAGCGTTGGCCAATGTTGACTTGAACAAATATCGAATATTGAACCAATATCCCACTTTCGTGGAATATTCATGCGCAATTCACTTCCAAAAACAATTCGTTGGCGAGAATGTGGTATTCTTAATCATAATACTACACGTGATGTGGGAACTCATTGGACCGCGTACATAAAAGATGGTTCAAAGGCAGTCTATTATGATACTTAACCTCATCAGGACCATACATTCTCTATTATAACTATAAACAATTTCAACCGCTTAACACTGTTACCTGTGGACACTTCGTATTTAAATTTTTACTGCAAAAAAGTCATCCGTTAAGTTTCTAACAACGCTATATATTAATTGATTTTTAGTGTATTTTTTAACTGTTTTGTAAAAAAAGTAAAAACCATATATTGCAAGTGTTTCCGGAATTTGGTTTTTAACACCCCATCCCAACTACGAATACAAGTAGTTGTTAGTTTATCGTCAACCACCGAACATGTATACATTTACTTTAACTGGAACTGAATTTACGCTCACCGCAATCATCAACCCACCAATTGTTCTCGATGATGACCATGAATACGTTATTGGTCTTACAAACTTTGATACATATTTTTCAATTCCCAATGTAACGGAAGCGAACCATAAATTTTACTTTGATGACATCGTGCTTACTTTACCAGAAGGAACTTATAAAGTGGCAGATATTAATAAGTTCGTACGACGTAATCTGAACGATCCCCGTGAACGCACTTCATCCAAACGTTATCTTATTGATATTTGAGCCAATAATAACAGTTTACATACAGAAATCAAAGCATCAGGTATAGTGGATTTTACACAACCAAATTCACTTGCTTCGTTGCTGGGTTTTGAGAAACGTAAACTGCCAGCTCTCACTACTGCTATTTCGGACCATCCGGCATAGGTCTTTCCAATCAATTCTATATGTATTGAATGTAATCTTGTGGTCGGATCCAATCGCAATTGCAAACCTGTACACATTTTGCATCAATTCTTTCCCGCAGTTACTGCAGGAGTAGGGCAAATTAACCAATTCTGAAAAGAAAAAGACTCCCATTTAAATAACATTGCCATCTTAAATTTGAATCCCATAAGCAATACACATGCAAAAAATTGCATAAATCTGATATTTCGCACAATAGTTTTCTTCGACTAAGCATCTTTTGGCGAAAATCGCATTTAATTTCAACATTTGCAGCGAATTCGCACACTTAGTAGCAAAAATCTGCACAATAGTTTTCTTCAACTAAGCAATTTCTAGCCCCAGGCATGGCTAATTTAATTAAATTCTAATTTACGCAATTATTCGCACATTGGCGAGGGGTCAGCACCCCGATCTGGCACGGATCTTGTTATCATCTGGACCATCTACCCTTTAATCGGCAAATATTCGCCAAATTTGCACAATAGTTTTCTTCAAGTAAGCATTTTATAGCTCCAGGCATGGCTCGTGCTAGTCATCATAAAATTTGACTCCCATAAGCAATACACAGGCAAAAAAATTGCGCAATAGTCATCATAAATTTGACTCCCATAAGCAATACACAGGCAAAAATTGCACAAATCTGATATTTGCACAATAGTTTTCTTCGACTAAGTATCTTTTGTCGGCGCCCTGATCTGGACTGTCGGACCCCCGGCATCCTTCCCCAGGGCCGCCGGATAGGCAAATTCTTCCGCTAATTATTTAATCTTTTAAACTAGCTAGTCATCATAAATTTGACTCCCATAAGCAATACACATGCAAAAATTGCGCTAATTTATTTAATCTTTTAAACTAATCTAATACATAACTAGATTAATCCATTAACCCTAATGCAATCTTTTGCAAATTAAATTTTTATTTATCACAATCCACCGTCGGGGCCCTGAGTCAGATAGGCAAATTCTTCCGGATTAAGCTGATTAAGAGTTAATTTAATTACATCAATTAATTATTTATTTATTAAAGAATTACATAATAAAAATACAAAGTCATCTTAAATTTGACTCCCATATAACAATATGCATAACAATTTCTAAATTTGCCTTAATCATGGCTTGGGATGCAGAGATGATTAAGAGTCAATATAATTACATCAATAAACTAATCTAATACATAACTAGATTACCTTGGACACCACGAGAGGGCAGGGTACTCATTGGGTGGGGTACCGAAAACGTAGAAATAGTGTGTTTTACTACGATTCGTTTGGAGACTTGAGACCACCGGAAGAAGTGAAGAGATATTTTCGAGGCTGTAAAATTTACTACAACAGTGTACCGGAGCAGACTTACAACACTTACAATTGTGGACATTTAGTGTTAAAGTTTCTTAGTGACAATGACTAAAACAGTGAGCGTGTTCGGGTATGGTAATGTCATATCGACGGGATCCATCTACCAGCCAATTAAATTGAAACAGGACGGTGAATATGCTTTGGGTCTAGTGGGCTTGTATACTTGTAACACTGTGCAAAACATACATTCAGGAAACAACATATTATACTTTAACGATCCGGAGCATCGCAGAATAATCATTGAACCTGGATCATACGAATTAGAAGAAATAAATGCATATATACAGGATGTTTTCAAAAAATGGTTCAGTCAGAAGCCAGACATCAACGAGAACATTGAAAAATATTTTAAGCTGAGTGCAAACAATAATACATTAAAGTGTTCTATACGAAGCAGTATACCGATTGATTTTGGGGTAAACCGTAAAACAATATTGGAAGCATCTTGGGGTTTACCAATCGCAGATTGGCCGCAGATGTCGTGCATATTGCTAATCAGCAAGTGAACATAATATCGGTCTCAAACATTTTTGTGGAAACCAATATCACCAGCGGATCGTTCAGAAACAATTTTCTTACCCATAGCATATTCGAATTCAGTCTGTCTGTGCCACCTGGCTATAATCTGGAAAAGGAGCCTAACCACGTCATATATTATCCACTGAGCGTGACAGAAATTGATAATATTACAATCAGATTAGTCGATCATTTGGGCGAATTGGTAAACTTTTCACCGGAAACATACACCTGTGTGAGACTGGAAATAAAAAGTAGTTGAAAATGCCTATCGATTTTGTATATAAAACACGCTGCAACACCCCTAGACGATCAGAAGTGAATACAACATCAAAGCCTCAAGTTGTCGAGAGACTTACAGCAGAAGAAATACGTTTTTAAAATCCTTAGGATTAAAAGTTATAAATGATGGGCGGTAGAAATAAACGCAGCTTAGATCTCCACGGTGATGAAAACGTTAAACTTGGAAGACTTAAATATGAGGACGTACCCAAATTGGATGTGTTTGGAAGTTATAAATTAGACGAAACTATAATAAAGGAAGATTATTATACATATCTACCCTTTACATTGAACGCTGAAAACAACGATCGAATTTCGATTGAAATCCAGAGCAGTGATAACATCACATATCCCCATGAAAGTTTCATATTTATAAGAGGTACCTATAAACCTACGGAAACACTAAGAGAAGCGTCAACAACTGTAGACCCGATTAGAGCAGCGGAGCCAGATCCTAAAGCTTACGAATTTACTAGAAATGCACCATATTTTCTGTTTGAGGAAATTCAATACAAATTGGGTAATAATCAAATAATAGATGTCTGTCGAATCCCTGGAATTACTCGAACCATTAAGGGACTTGTATCCATGGAAGAATCAGAAACAAAATCTATTACACATACCGGGTGGAAGCCTGATACCATATTCCAAGATGGACGGTTTAGTTGTGCTATACCGCTAAAAACCATTTTTGGGTTTTTTGAAGATTACAAGAAAACTATCGTCAACATGCCTCAAGAGCAGATCCAAATCGGGCATAAATTGCTACAAGTCGATTGGAAATACGGTAATGTTCAAAATACAACGTATTTCATGGGAGGTTCCGCATATAACATTAAGTGACTTCGCCAAGGCTTCACTGCTTTCGGAAATGCAAAATCAATCATCTATAATGGTCGCATTCAGAAAATGGGAACTACACGAATTACCATCTTTAACACAATCAAAGTCGCAAGTATGGAGAATTAAAGTATCGAACGAAACAGAGAAGGCTCGGTGGATATTACTGGCGTTGCAAAATGGGGAGTATGACAGGAAAGAAGAAAATGCTACGAGCTTTACGAATGCCAATATAACCAATGTCAAAGTGTTTTTAAACTCTCAGATGTTCCCTCAAGGTCGATTAAATTTGGACTTCGAGCAGAATGACTACTTGCCAGCGTACCTGTCTTATGCATCTTTTATGGAAAAATACTACCCGAACAAATCGTCAAATAAATGTTTAATGGACTATGGCAAGTTTAAGGACTCGCCCGTCTTTGTAATCGACTGTCGTCATCAATTTGAAAACATCAAGGATGCAACGGTTGATGTAAGAATGGAATTAGAAGCTTCAAGAAATTTTGAATCGTCGATGAAGGCTTATGCATTAATTATACATGACTCTATGTTTGAATATAATCCGTTTACGGAAATTGTTAATAGATTTATTCACAATTAAATATTTTGTATATTTTTTTAATAAAATTGTATAAAATCTATGTTGTTTTAATATTAATAAGATTTTTTTGGTGATCCAAGACAGTTTCTCGCGTACTCCGGTGTACACCTAAGCACGCCGGCGCCCATGCGCACCTGCGCATGGGCACGCCTGTGCCCATGCGCACCCTTGCGCGTGCACACCCCTACCCATGCGCACCCCTGCGCGTGCACACCCCTGCCCATGCTGGTATATATAAGGGAATATTATTTTCAATTTGAATCAGTTTAAACTTATATTTGAAAGATGTACACCAAGGAATCTTTAGAGAAAGCAGTTAGTGAAATACAAAAGGGTATAAGTGTTAACTCTGCAAGTAGGTTATATAGTATACCCAGAAGAACGTTAAGCAGACATTTGGATCTCCGTAAACCTCAAAAGAAGAATGGTGCTCCTAGGTCGGAAAATGTGAGAGACACGGGTGATGCTATACAAAAAGTTAAAATACCTGTGCAGAATTATGATAACTATGCTATTGCTAGTGCAAAAGAGGATGGTAAACATGGTCCTTTGCTCCCATCTAACATACGAGCTGTATTCGCGGGGCCATCGAGTTGTGGGAAAACAAACGCTTTAATATCTCTAATCTTGCACGAGAACGGTCTTAGATTCCAAAATGTCTATGTATTTTCGAAAAGTTTATATCAACCGAAATACGAATTGTTAAGAAATGTATTTGAGCCTCTTAAAGACGTAATTGGTTACCATGAGTTTGAAAATTACGACGATTTGATTGAACCCGGAGATACCAAAAAAGATTCAATTATGGTTTTTGATGATATACCTGCAAACGAGCAAGGCAAAATCACACAATTTTTCTCGTTCGGCCGACATAAAGCAATAGATTCATTCTACCTATGTCAAACTTACGCTAGCACCTTAAAACATAGACTCAGAGATAACGCCAATGTAATCGCATTATGGAAACAGGATGACACAAACCTTCGCCATATCTTTCTTGATTATATAAGCGGCGACATGACATATCCAAAATTTAAAGAGATGTGTTTACAGTGTTGGGGTGACTCAAAACATAATTTTATAACTATTGTGAAAGATTTTGATTTGGATAGGGGTCGGTATCGGAAGAATTTTGACGAGTATATAAATATAAAAAAGTTGCTAATGGTTAGTCCTAGTCCAAAGTTTCATGATGACGGACGTTAACAATTTTATTGCAAATAAACGTAATCTTTATTTTATGCAGGATGTTGTACGAAAAAAGTTTGTGGCGTACAAAAAGGGTGACACTACAACCCAGCAAAAATTCAAAGAAGCTCATAAACAATTGATCGATCCCTTACAAGTAACCGCTTCCCAGTTGCAAGCAATTGCCGAAAAAATTCCCACACCTACAACAAGAGTTAAAGTCGAAGACATGGAAGTACCTATAAAGAAAATTAAACAACTCGTTCCAGAGGAACCGTTCCATCTTTACTATGCGGATGTGTTAGCTAGAGGTGAAGACGAAAATATTGACAAATCAATTTATGGAGTAAAGTATAATATCGAAACCGATTCATGGAGTTTGTGGAAAAGTGTATTGGAAATTAACCCGGAAACTAGCGATATAACATTAAATAATGTGATATACCCGGGTACGAGGGGTTTATACAATCTGTTGGTTTATAAAGACATCAGCCCCAAGGAAGGTGATTTCAATTTGCATGAAGATTTACCGAATTACTTGGAAATGATCAAATCAGCATCGATTTTGAGAAGAAAGTTTAACCCATTTGCACCGCATGATTTAAGCGGATTCCCAACAAATAACAAAAAGTTTAACAAATATGTGCATAAATATCTCACCGAATTTCGGATGAATCCTGAAAGAAAACAGCCAAAGAGAAGAAAACAGTCTAAGGGAGCGGGCTTAGGCTTTTCTAATCGGTTTTACAAAAGTTTAAATTCAAAGTCTGTGCAATATGTCTACCGGAATAATGTACATGAACTTGTGGATCGACTGAGATTGTTGAACGCCTCAAACCGAGCCGGAAATACAAGTGAGGAAAACATTAACGAGATGGTCTCCATAATAGAAGAGTTGAGAGAAGAAGGTATAATACAGTGAGCTCAGTAAATAATTACACAGTTTTAAAATGCCTATCGATCGCTTCGGACGTTCAGAGCGTAAAGATGCCGATATTCGGCGTGGTCCTCCAGGTCGAGGATTTGTGCCAACGTTGGATGGTGATGGATACGATAAGCAGCAAAGAAGGTTAGTGAATTCATCAGATCCGAAAGAAGATTATGATTTTGTTAATCAGAGAAGCACTATAGTATTCAAGTCGGGAGAAGAAACAATTAGTTTTCGTAAAAGAAGATTAGTTGATGTAATGGATCCTAAAGATGATAGTGATTGTGTTAATAAGAAATCTGTAATCAAGCTCGTGAATCAAGCCTTTTCATACTGTCTAAAAAGTTCTGATGATATACAGCGTAAAGATAAAGCCTTCAATGCAAGAAACCAGCGTATCGCAATGCTTGCTTAACCAGTTGAGCCATCTGATGCAGTTAATAAACAGTATGTAAATGAAAAATTGGATAAGCTTGTATCTGACTTTAAAACGTTTATACAGTTTTTTATTAATTTGACTGCAACTTCTGAAACAAACGAGAAGGAGCTCGGTCTCGCAATATCATCGATTTACGATGCGTCACCAGCGGCTATAAAAAACAAATACTACAAACCAAAGCTTCAGTTTATGTCAAAGGTGCAATTGGATAAAGATAGCCCTATTAGTTTAGCAACAGTGTTAAGCAAAAATGAGTAAAGAAATCATCGTTAACGAATTATTTAAACCTGCAAGAAAAAATTTTCGGCGTCGTTTTACAAATCTGAAACATGTTAAACGCGATCTTATCTAATCGGACTTGTGCGAAATGCAGCCTTACTCTCGTGTGAACAATGGGTACAGATATATTATAATAGCAGTGGACTGTTTCACAAAATATGCTTTAGCAGAACCTTTAAAAATAAAACTGGATCAGAAGTTACAAATGCTGTGAAAAAAATATTGGGCAAAATGTTGCAGGGAGAAAATAGCGTAAAATCAATCTACAAACGGATTTTGGGAAAGAGTACTACAACCGCTGGTTTAAAATCTTATGCAAAAATATAAGATAAACCATTACTCTACGTATTCCACAATCAAGGCTAGTATGGTTGAGCGGTTAATCAGAACAATCAAAAACAAATTGTACAGAAGATTTTACTTGCAAGGTAGTCATAAATGGGTGAATATTTTGCCTAAGGTTATGGATGAATACAATAATACACCACATCGGGCTATTAATATGACACCTATGGAGGCAGAAGAACATCCGGAAAGAATAAAACTTTACGCCGCTAACAGTGCTTCTAGAAGTTGCAAGAAGTTGTATAAGGTTGGAGAAATTGTGCGTATATCAAAATATAAAGCTGTATTCGATCGAGGATTTTATCCAAACTGGAGTACAGAACTATTCAAAATTGTTAAAGTGCAACAAACGATACCGATAACCTATCTGCTACAAGATTTGGAAGGCCGACCAATTCTAGGTGATTTCTACGGCGATGAAATTCAGCTCACAGCAGCACCTGACACGTACTTAGTGGAAAAAGTTTTACGGAAACGGAAGCATGGGCGTGAACTATTAGTGTCGTGGTTGGGGGATGGTAAAAGTTGGATTAAGAAAACAGACCTGCTTTAGTATCAACCAGAGTTCTAGATATTTACCTAGTTGAAAAAATCATAAAAGGAGGGGGTAAAGATTCCTAGCCGGATAGATAGACTTGCTTTGAAATCCATTACCATTTATAATTTGATGCAGGAAGCATGTGCTTCATAATCGATTTACAAGGATATCAATACAAAACTAGTGATTTCTATTGCAAGGAGATTGCCATTTTGGATGTGGCGAATAATGTAATATGGCATGAGATACTGGACATGGTTGTGGGGTATAACACCCTAAGTGATGATTTCAAAAAGCAAGTTCGGTGGTTAAAGGAAAGAATCCATGGCCTATGCTGGCATGAGCAGTCTACAAGTGGATATACAAATGTTGGTGATTTGCTGAAAAAAGTCATACCTCTCGATGCGACTGTCTATGTTAAAGGTGAACAGAAGAAGCAGTTACTATCAAAATATTTATCAAACAACATTCTAAACATGGAAAGCGTATTTTCACTTCCAAGACTCAAAGAATTAAGAAAATTTGGTGATGAATACAACCACTGCCTAAACCATTGTTTAAATAATTTAAATTGCTCGAAGGAAAATGTTTTGCTATTGAAGCCTTTTGTTAAGGTATTTAATTTTTAATAAAATATTTGTGGAAATTGTTTTTTTTTATGCGGAAGGTATTACGCCTCGAGATCAACATCAATAAATTAATTGCAATGCAGTCATAGATAGTCGGATATTTCACCGAAGGTTATAGAAGAATTCAATAATAATAATACGTCACAGCGAGTTACTGGCTTAACATTCCATGGACATAAATGTATTTTTATTTTTTAATTGAAATAAATGATTTTATTAAAATTTTTTTGCCTATCTCGGAAGGTTTAAACCGAAACATTTTGCTTAAAATAGGAGATATAATACATATATCTAAATAAGACGGTTTTTGATAGCGGTTATTTCCCCTGTCGTTTAAAGTAGCAGTATTTGTAAAAGCATCTCATAAACTTGTTTAAGACCCTATCACAAAAGCTGATTAACGTATTGCTAAAATTTGATAATTATATATAGCGTGCATACATTAGTATATCTATCATTAGGCTTTCACCGCAAAGGTAAAGTTACTGGTACACCTGATTAAGCTAATGACTACCGCCCGCCGTGAGGTGCATAGCCATAGTATTATTAAGACTTATTTGCACTAAAAATTGCTTAGTTGGAGAAAACCATTGTACTTCTAGTTAAAGTTAATTAATTATAGCGATTTGATGTAATGTAGTTTTACTAATTATTTTAGAGTTACAAAAAATATTTTTGAGAATTTTTCCAATTCAGTTCTACGAGTAATGTATCGTAATGCATAGAATGGGTTTTGTTTTTCTGTCATCCAAAATATTCCACTCACATTCTAATAAGTGTAAATGACTATGACATTGCTCAGTGCTTTTAACGAGGACGTATAATTAATCTGAAAATAAATAAACATTGATAACTCATGCTTGTTATCGTATTGCAGAAAATTTGTGGTTTTCAGATTTTGCATAATATGCTATTGTATTATAAATAACACCGCGTTTAACGCTCTTTTCTACGCAAATATTATCGAAAATCTGTAAATTTTCCCAATTCAGTTCTACGAGTAATGTATCGTAATGCATACATAGAGCTTCCCAACAAATTACCATCTATTAATTATATTACATTTTAATAAGGTCGAAGACGTTATTTATTATTTGTTTTATGGATATTTCCGTAATTAAATCCATTTCTTGGGTAATATTTTTTCATGAATTACCAATAAGTATAAAGTTTAAAAATAAAAAGCATGTTAGACTGATAAACTAAAAATTGAATTCATAAACACTTAAAAGACTATTAAATCTGTAAATTTATTTTAAGGCTTTGAAAATGTTTTTATTTTGTAAGTCGTATTTTATTAAGGACTTGTATCCATTTTACTTGGCTAAAATAACGTATTTGCGTTTGTAACATATTTACTTCGAATTGCATCAATTAAAAATCCATTTCTATGTAAAATGTTATTGTTAATGCGAACATTTCCCCCAAATTTATATCTAACAAGTAATGTATCATAAGTATGAAAGGAATTTGTTTCGGTCAACAAATTTTTCCAGTTATGTTGTTTACATTCTAATGACGTAGAATATTGCTAAAAATGAGTCTATTGGTTTTATTTATGGTGATTTGGCATAATTACAATCATTTAAAAAAATACTGTAAATGTAATTTCTATTATTTTTGCATGAATATAATTTTCTTCGCAAATTATGACATATAATATAATCTGGTTTAATATAAAATGGGGGCAGGTCGAGTTTCTGTTCCAATAAACACGCTGCTTCTAATTTTTACAAATTCCATCCTGTTGAAGCGTTAATGAAAATGGGAAAAATCAGGATGTGATGTAATTACCATGGCGTTTTCACGTGAAAGATTTCATTTTAAATACGGTGGTTTAGATATTGTTACAGTTTGAATTTTATTTACGCATATCTAAAGTACGAATCCTTTTCAAAGACTGTTTTGCAATATGTATTTTTAGCAGCTTTAGTTTGGCAATACCTCTATTTAAAACCACGTAATTATCGCGATTTAATGTAACCTCATCAAAAATACCTTAAGGTTAAGAAACATTTTCGAATTTACCATAAACAATATGAAAGTACTGCGTTCGGTGAAAGGGTATCAAAGTCGACGGTCGTGTTTTTTATAACAGGATTTATGTTGATTGGAAAGGATCCGTCGATTCATATAAGTATTGGTCTAGGGGTTTCTAGTTCAAAATATCTGTTTCAACTTCAGAAGAACGAGGTACAAGCAGGAGGTAAGTCCCTTTTTTAGTTTAAAATTATTATTCTTGCATCAAGGCGCGGAATTATGTCTTTCGCATTTTTTAAAAGTTATATTTCGGTCTTACCTCATAAGTGATTAATTGTAATATTTAAATTTCCGCCCTAATTTTAACTCATTATTTTCTTTATTTGCCAGCTCATATAATATGGATTTTGCAAAATTAAATGCTGTTATGAAGTGTAAAACTACTATAAGTGCTTCGGAGCTTGTCACCGATAGAAAATATCGTGTCTTAGGAGTCAAGCCTGTGTCAACAAAGTATGGGGATCGTGCTATTGTTGAAAGCGATGATTTTTTTGTGTTTTTACCAGAGCGCTTTTCAACTACTTAAAACTTGATGGCATAAAAACCTTCAGCGAGCTAATTGATAGTAAGAAAAATGTTTATATGATTAGCAGGGGTAAAGTCGGTGCAACAGTGAACATAGACTTCGAATTAGACTGAAAATTAACATTTTGTCATTTTGCGGAATTTTTTGTTCGATCTATGTATCTTAACCGCATGCAAATTTATGCTATTAATGATTAGTATACCGAATAAACTGCATAAACTATTAATCACATTTCATTACATTCTAAAAAATATGGTTAGTGCTATAAACGTAATAATGAACTCAAAATGATAGTTTGCAAATGCTGTTAAGTCATCCCTAAATTATTTGCAAGCGTTTGCATTAGGTTTAAATGGATGCGAAAACTTGTACCACAATATTCATTAAATACACCTCTAGAACGGTTATAGATATATATTAACTACATCATTATCCCAACTAATGTTTTTCGTTTTGAGCTAGAACTGTATTTTATTACGCGTGAAACCTGTCTTTAACAGAAACGTATTAACAAATAAAATTGTTTTGCATATGACACATTGCCATTCAACAATATGTTTTTGCAAATTTTTTTACACTAAAAATACTTTATCCACAAGCAGGTTATTAAGCCTAGTAATTATACTGGTGAGACCTAAAGCTGCATTTCATAAATGTTTGTGCGAAATGCATGCAAAAATACTTATTGTAAACTTGGATTATATAAAATACAAATTTGTGCTAAATGATATAGTGTTAAACCTGTGTGGCAAAGAATGGTAACCGATTGTTTGCGCTTATTGCGAAATGTTGGCGTCTGTAATTTTAAAGATGACTTTGTATTTTTATTATGTAATTCTTTAATAAATAATTGATGTAATTAATTGACTCTTAATCATCTCTGCATCCCAAGCCATGATTAAGGTAAATTTAGAAATTGTCATGCATATTGTTATATGGGAGTCAAATTTAAGATGACTTTGTATTTTTATTATGTAATTCTTTAATAATTAATTGATGTAATTATATTGACTCTTAATCAGCTTAATCCGGAAGAATTTGCCTATCTGGTGCCCCTGTCAGGGGCCCCGACAGTGGATTGTGGCAAATAAGAATTTAATTTGCAAAAGATAGCATTAGGGTTAATGGATTAATCTAGTTATGTATTAGATTAGTTTATTGATGTAATTATATTGACTCTTAATCATCTCTGCATCCCAAGCCATGATTAAGGCAAATTTAGAAATTGTTATGCATATTGTTATATGGGAGTCAAATTTAAGATGACTTTGTATTTTTATTATGTAATTCTTTAATAAATAAATAATTAATTGATGTAATTAAATTAACTCTTAATCAGCTTAATCCGGAAGAATTTGCCTATCTGACTCAGGGCCCCGACGGTGGATTGTGGTAAATAAAATTTAATTTGCAAAAGATTGCATTAGGGTTAATGGATTAATCTAGTTATGTATTAGATTAGTTTAAAAGATTAAATAAATTAGCGCAATTTTTTGCATGTGTATTGCTTATGGGAGTCAAATTTATGATGACTAGCTAGTTTAAAAGATTAAATAATTAGCGGAAGAATTTGCCTATCCGGCGGCCCTGGGGAAGGATGCCGGGGGTCCGACGGTCCAGATCAGGGCGCCGACAAAAGATACTTAGTCGAAGAAAACTATTGTGCAAATATCAGATTTGTGCAATTTTTTGCCTGTGTATTGCTTATGGGAGTCAAATTTATGATGACTATTGCGCAATTTTTTTGCCTGTGTATTGCTTATGGGAATCAAATTTTATTATGACTAGCACGAGCCATGCCTGGAGCTATAAAATGCTTACTTGAAGAAAACTATTGTGCAAATTTGGCGAATATTTGCCGATTAAAGGGTAGATGGTCCAGATGAGAACAAGATCCGTGCCAGATCGGGGTGCTGACCCCTCGCCAATGTGCGAATAATTGCGTAAATTAGAATTTAATTAAATTAGCCATGCCTGGGGCTAGAAATTGCTTAGTTGAAGAAAACTATTGTGCAGATTTTTGCTACTAAATGTGCGAATTCGCTGCAAATGTTGAAATTATTTGCGATTTTCGCCAAAAGATGCTTAGTCGAAGAAAACTATTGTGCGAAATATCAGATTTATGCAATTTTTTGCATGTGTATTGCTTATGGGAGTCAAATTTAAGATGACAATGTTATTTAAATGGGAGTCTTTTTCTTTTCAGAATTGGTTAATTTGCCCTACTTACAGGGTACAAGATTTTTGAAAACCCCGTGAACGTCACCTATATTCCACTTAATACACGAATCATCGATCGCATCATTGTTAAAATAGTTGATCAAAACGGTAATCTCATCACTTTTCGTCGGGAAACCATCACGATTAGACTTTATCTAAAGCGTCTTTAAACAATGGTTCTGCGCTATGAGCATAAACCACCAAAACCTATTAATAGACGCATTGTCAGCACCTTTACCAGTTACACGACACCAGTGCACCGATTTACACCGGAAAACATTAAATTTCTGCAAACATTAGGACTCAAAGTGCTACATTGCTAAAATGGATAGTAATATTCTAAATGTTACGCAACGTGCTATATTTGATACAACCATCGTCAATGCCGACAAACATATGCATACTCCGTACTCCAATACCACGTATGAGAAGAACGATGTTATAGGGATTCCAACAGAAAACGAAGATGTCTATACATTACCACGGGACAGCGTAATTTATATTGAGGGTACAATGAATAAGTCAGAGGGTGGCGTTTCGCCTACAGCCGATTTTGTCAACAACGGAGTTTTATTTTTATTTGATGAAATTCGTTATGAACTTGGTGGAAAGGTTATTGACCGCGTTCGTAATCCAGGTATAACTACGACTATTAAAAATTTCCTATCCTACGATTATAGCAAAAGTCGTCGCTTTAGAAACGCCGGTTGGTCCCCCATCGATAAGCTTGATCTCGTTGATGCTAATGGTCATTTCAACGTATGCATTCCCTTGCGCATGGTTTTAGGATTTGCGGAGGACTACCGAAAAATTCTTTTGAATATCAAACAGGAGCTTATTCTTATTAGAAGTAGTGCTGACGATGCGGCTATATCGAATTCTGATAACAAAAAGTCAATCAAAATTACTATTACACATATATCATGGCGGATTCCACATATAACCGTTGCAGATGCAGAGCGCTTAAAACTACTCAAACATATTCAACGCAATGTCACCATGGACATAAGCTTTCGCAGTTGGGAACTACACGAATATCCAGAATTACATACAACACACACGCATACGTGGGCTGCGAAGACAGCTTCTCAAGTTGAGAAACCACGTTTTGTTATTGTCTGCTTTCAAACCGATACATCGCGCAAAAAGGAACGCAGTCAGTTCGACCACTGTAAGTTGACCAATATGAAATTACATCTGGGTTCATCTATGTATCCTTACGATAATCTTAACATTGATTTCGATACCAATCGCTATTCTATACTATATGAAATGTATGCACAGTTTCAACAATCGTACTACGGGTGTATCAGCGAACCGATAGTAACACCCAATGAATTTCAAACGCACGCTCCACTTGTAGTCATCGATTGTTCCCATCAAAACGAAATAGTGAAAGTGGGAGCGGTTGACGTACGATTAGAATTTCAAATGAAAGAAGCGTTTAAAGCTCACACTACAGCGTACTGCCTCATTCTACACGATCGTTTGGTCCGCTACAATCCTGCAACCAATATTTGAAGTCTAAAATGAATAGTCCATTAGTTGTCGACGTACAAGGTTTTAAAATTGCACATAATAACTTTGTGTATAAAGAAATGGCTGTTGTACAACTATTCTTATCGAATGGAGTTGCAATAACATATGTGCTAAAACCACCATATTCTTGGAACTGACTATCAGCTCGCTTCAAATACCAAAACGTATGGTTAAGCAGAAACTTTCACGGTATATCTTGGGATGATGGCAATTTACAGTGAATTTCCACACCTAAATGTTATTAACCTAGAAGATTTAGGGTGTACTCCTCTACATAAATTAAAGTATTACACCAATCCACCGAAGTGTTTCTACTATACCACACGACATTCGTCATTCATTTGCGCAACCACAAATGTAATTGTACTCAAAAACTGGTTTGTACATATAACCAATTATTCATTTTAATAAAGAATAATGTTTACACTAAGTAGTGCTTTTATTTGTATATTTTATACCTACATACATACATATTCCTTGAGACTAGTAAAATGTTTCTCAAAAAATGTCTCGCAATAAGTTTAATTGTAAAACTTACTAACGAATCTGTAAGTATCATATTGAAAAATTCCTCTTAACGGATATGTATTTTGCATTTTTTATGCAAACTTTATGTTACAATAATACAATTAAAAAATTATATTCCACTACCGAGGTATTAAATTTTAAAGTATGTTATGGTTGTGTAAACGAAAAAGGCATTGGATAGGTTTTTTTTATCATCAAAGTCGTACATTTTTAATTAATCCCACCTGTAAAATGATTACTTTCTTAAACTTAAGTTTTATAAAATTTATTCTCTAAGGTTCAACTAACTATAAACCAGAACTATTAAATTTACATAAATCTTGGTGTTATTTTAATTTAAACTATGCTCATAAAAAGTTGTTTATATACATAGCCCCAACATTGTTACTACCTATTAATATCAAATCTTTAAAGAAATTTACAGTCATGATTAATTAATAAGTGATCCTTTAATTTGTACACATTTTGTATATGTTGTTTTAGTTACATTGACGACCTATTATTAGTAATCTGTTTATTATTTTATTGACAATATAAATTTTAAGATTGGAAGGGGAAGATAAGAAATCTTCCTCTGACATTTATATGCACTCCGCATAGTTGTTATATTAGGATATTTAAGGTAGCAAATATAAATAAGCTGTTTAATGTGTTGTAGAAGAATTTTTACCATTGTATTATGGGTATGAATAAACTTACTTACTTACTAACTATAGTTATTAAAATCTCCTAGATGCACTTTCTTAATGTGTTTTTAACGGAAGTAGAAATTGTGAATTTTGGTAATTAACAATTATGCTAAAATAATTTGAAGTTATGCAGTTCCCATATATAATTTACATATATCAATATATTGTTATAAATATCACAACCCCGAGGTCATTAACTACCATGCACTTTACTAAACTATAATTAATCAAATCCCCGTAAATTTAACTAACATACATTGTTCTTAATGTGGAAGTTTTATCTATATTTTATTCAAATAAGAATCTGCTACCGCCACCCACAAAAAGATAGAGACAATTAAAGAATGTAATTTTTTGTAAATAAAACATTAAAATATTGTGTGTTTCTTTTTAACATTATATATTTAATACAAAAATATTTTTTTGAAATTCTCGGGAGATTCTTCAGCACGTGCATGTTTTTGCTTAACCTTAAAATCTCTGAAGTATTCAATCACCTAATAGCTGCAAAGCCCTCGTTCAGAACACCTTATGGAATCCCATTCCGCATTTGAGAATGATTACATCGCCATCAAAATTCTTCACCAGGTTTTAAATAACGACATTATTTGCATACATTTTAAGGTTATATTTTAGATCCGGGTACGAGTTCAGTGTAGTTGTATATAGTGTATATAGTTGTATATAATGGTATTAAAGACAAGAATAATGAGGTAGCAGATAGATGGAAGAGATATTTAGAAGATTTATATACTGAAGACGATATGGATGAGTTAGAGAACGACCAAGAAGAGGATGTAGAAGTAGGGTTCTCAACATTAAGAGAAGAATTTGATAGTGCTGTTAGGGATCTTAAAATAGATAAAGCGCCAGGAATAGACGATATACCAGCAGAATTAGTAAAATATGTAAGTCAGAAAACTTTAGACAGATTATATGAACTAGTAAAAGTAATATATTACACAAGTGATGTCCCAATAGATTTCGAAAAAAATATTATTATCCCAATCCCAAAAAAGTCAGGAGCTGATAGGTGTGAGACTTCTAGAACGGTTAGTTTAACTTCCCACGCTTCCAAAATACTAACAATAATAATTAAAAATAGAGTAGAAGCTTTGACTGTAAATTATTTAGGCGAAGACCAATATGGTTTTCGTAAAGACAGAGAAACTAGAGAACCAAAACTAATGATTAGGGTAATTATCGAAAAAAGGTTACAAAAAATAAAAAGACTCATTTCGCGTTTGTAGATTTAGAAAAAGCATTCGATAGGGTTAATTGGATTGTTATGTTCAGGGTTTTGCGAAAAATAGGAATCTCTCATAGGGATAGAAAAATTATTTACAGTCTATATAAAAACCAAAGCGTAGTAATTAGATTTGATGAAATAGAAAAGGAAGCTACGATTAGAAATGGTGTTAGACAGGGTTGTATACTGTCTCCCTTGGTTTTTAATGTTTATATTGAGGAAGCTTTAAACTTAGCTAGAGAGAGAAAAGAGATAGGTATTAGTATACAGGGACAGCAAATAGACATGTTACGTTTTGCAGATGATATAGTCATTATAGCAGAGTATAGAAAAAAGTTAGGAAAGTTTTCAAATATTTTAGATGAGATACTACAGAGTAACTATAGTATGAGAATTAACTCAGGAAAGACAAAGATAATGATAAGTGAGTTATAACCTAGTTCTAAACCAAAATTAAAAATAGGTAATACCGAGTTAGAGGAGTACAGACGGGTACAGCAGAAGGGATATAGTAGCTAGAATAGCTCAAGCTAGAAAAATGTTTCTAAAACAGAAAAACTTACTAATAGCTAATAGTATTAGTTTAGATAATAGAAAAAGTTTCTTAAAGTCGTACGTATGGAGCGTTCTATTATACGGTAGTGAGATTTGGACAATTAAAAAGGTAGATAAGAAAAAGATAGAAGCTTTTTAAACTTGGTATTATAAGAGAATGTTAAAGATTAGTTGGACAGATAGAGTAACAAATGAGGAAGTTTTTAGAAGGATAGGTGAGGAACCCTGTATGTGAAAACAATTAAAGGCCAGGAGAGATAGAATGATAGGGCACCAGTTAAACATGAGGGACTATTTAGTAAGGTCTTAGATTATGGACTACCAAATAAAAATAGAGTAGGAAGGCCTAGACAAAGCTATATTAGTCAAATTATTAGAGATTTAGGTTGTAAAGGGTATGTAGACCTTTTTAGACTAGCTCAGAATAGAAAAGAATTTAGAGCTACGTCAAACCGACCTTAAGTAAGTTCGAAAACAAAACAAAAAAAAAACACGTTAATACATCAGTTTTTAATTTTATTAATCAGATTATCCCAATTGACATTAAAGTGTACACAATCAATTGCGATAATCTGTATAAACTGGTCTAAGCTTTTTACCAAAGCTAGTAAAGTTTCAATAAACTATAATTAAATAATAGAAGAAAGAGTTAAGAAAGTATAGAAATTTGAAATTGTACACTCTTGCCCAAACAGTTTTTATTAATATTGCATTTTCATTATAAACTCATACTAAATTGATTTTCGGAATTAATTAGGGCACCAAATATCTTTTTTTTAAATTTATATAAGAAACATGAAAATTATACTAGACATTGTGCATTTTTATATCAAAAACTACTTATTCCAAAACTATTGTTTTGTAATTTTGTATTTGAAAAGGCTCTTAATCGAAGGAACTTATATTTTTAAGCGTAACGTTATTTACTTTGTCCTGAGTGTTTTGATTATTATGCAGTTTATTACATTATAATTGTTCAAATCCATTCCGAATAGACCTGCACCTTGAAGAAGTTTTAGATTACTAGAACGGGTGAGATGGCTTGTGTGTTCCAGTAATCCAAAGAGCCAAACTACAGACAACAAAATTAGTAGGGTCTTTAGTGAGGAACCAGACAAAGACAGGTCCCCGAAAGAGGGCAGTGGCTGTTTCGGTACTTAGAGTTGCAGAGATCATAGGGGTCGGTATAGCCTTCTAAGACACACTACTGCGATGTACAAGGCAACGGGAAACCACCACATAACCTCCCAAGTATACAGCTTACTTAAATTGTTTTAAAATGATGGCATCCTCTGGGGTAACAGATTTCGGAGTTAAAATAGTCCCCCATTTCGATCTCCGGGAAAAGTTTAAAGGAAGAGCAGGAAACATTTAGCGAGTGGAGCGAGTCAGAACTATGAAGCAAGTCGATAAGCTAGGGAACTTGAAAATTGAAATGGACAGGTTGGTCCTGGAAATAGCAGGCATCACCGAAGTTCGCCGGTCAGAGGCGGCGGATTTTCGGAGTGGAGACTTTGGGGTAAGTCAGACAGGATCGGAGGAAAGAAATTTGGGTGTGGGAATAACTATGTGAAAAAATATAATACACTGTGTAGAAAACTACTTAAAAAGAACGAAAGAGTACTCAAGGTTAGATTAGAATCAAAATCGGTAAATACAGTAATAATACTAGTATACCCACCACTAACTACAGTGAGGAAGATTTAGAAGCGATCTACAAAGATATCGAAAACATACTCAGATACGTAAATGTATATGAAAATTTAATAGATATGGGGATTTCAATGGAGTGGTAGGTGAGGGTAGGGAAGGAGCGGCAGTAGGTTTATTTGGTTTAGGCACGAGAAACGCCAGAGAAAAAAGGCTGGTAGAATTTTACGACAAGAACAATTTAACCATCACAAACCAATTATTTACACATTATGCTAGAAGACGATACACATGGAAGATGCCAGGAGATATAGGAATATATCAAATAGATTACACTATTGTTAGACAACTGTTTAAGAATCAAGTAGAAGACTCTAGGAGCTACCCAGAAACAGACATCGACACTTACTACTATATCTAATTATGAAGGCCGCTCTTAAATTAAAAAATTTAAAAAAGGGAACGGAAAAAGGCACTTTGACTTTGAGAAACTAAAAGATAAAGATATCCACAAAAGATTTGAAAAAGTCAAACGAATTGCTGACAGATATCGAGAAAATTTATTATACTAAGGAAGTACAAACACAAAGGAATAACATTAAATCCAGCTTAGACATGGCAGCCAGAGATATTATGGGGTATACACAAAAAGAAAATAAGAAACCATCGATAACAATGCTTATCCTGAATTTAATAGAAGAATGACGAAAAATACAAAAATAGATCAGATGAAACAGGAAAACAGAGATGCAAAGCCATAACATGAAAAATTATTTGGAAAGGCAGGAAAGCTAAAGAACAATGGATTGATGAAAAGCGCAAGGAGGTACAAACTAAGATGGAAATAGAAAAGACAAACGAAACAAACAAACTAATTAGAATGAACTTTAGCGATATAAAAACGTGTAGCAAGTATATAAGGGACTTGGGAGGAAACATCATTATAGAAAATTTATATATAGAGGTTAGATGGCAAGAATATATACGGAATTTATACGCAGGAGAGGAACTGACAGCATTAGAACAGGAAGCAGACATTGAAAAGGATGACTTGGGATATCCTATACTTAGAGATGAGTTTGAATTAGCATTAAAGGGTTTGAAAAATGGAAAAGGCCGGGTACAGATAAGTTGCAAGCAGAAACTCCAAAAGCCGTTGCACAAGCAGTAACAGAATGCCTCTTCCAACTTGTAAGCTATATGTATGGGACAGGCAAGATACCCAAAAATTTCAAACTTAACATCATAGTTACTACACCAAAAAAGAGAGGTTTGGATAGATGAAGATTTTCGAACAATAAGCTTGACAGCACATGTGTCAAAAATATTAACTAAAATAGTACAAAGACGAATGGAAAACGAGCTGAAGAAATACTAGGAGAAGATCAATTTGGGTTAGGTGAAACAGAGGAACACGGGGGGTTATTTTAGCTCTGAGGGTGATAATGGGGAAAACAATAGAAAAAGGGGAATGCATGTATATAAGGTTGGTAGATCTAAAAAAAACTTTTGACAATCTAATGGAAAAAAATTTCGAAATACGCAAAATGATTGAAACGAGTTTTAGGAATAGACGGATAGTACATAGCTTATACAATGAGCAAGCAGCGGTAATAGAATTACAGCAGGAACGTGGAGAAGTAGATATTAGGTATGGGGTGAGACAGGGATGTGCCCTCTCCCCATTAATTTTTAACTTGTACATTGAGGAGGCACTGAATACTATCAAATGCAGGAAAACATTTGGAATTATGATGCAGGGACAAAATATTAATATGCTTAGATTTGCAGATGATAGCGATATTAGCATCTAGCAAGAAACAATTAGAGGTTGCTCTTAATGAAATGAAAACAGTTGTAACAGAGAAATATGGTATGAAAATTAACAAAAATAAAACTAAAGTACTAGTATGCAAAGGAGGGGAGAATAAATTAAAAACTAGAATACAAATAGGTAACGTGAACTTAGAAGAAGTTAAAGATTTCTGCTACCTAGGAAGCCAAATAACGCAGCATGCGAAAAGCAGAAAAGATATAAAACAAAGATTAGCACAAGGCCGTACTACATTTAACAAGAAAAGCAACTACTGTGTTCAAAGACAACAAACATAGAAACAAGGAAAAGATTGCTTAAATCATATGTGCGGAGCACAGCACTGTACGGTTGTGAAACCTGGACAATAGGAAAAGCGGACAGGAAAAAGATAGAAGCTTTTAAATGTTACAGACGTTTGTTGAAGATATCATCGACAGACAAAGTCAAGAACAAAGAGGTACTAGAAATGGTTTGGGAAGAAAGAAGTATGTGGAAAACAGTAAAAAATAGGAGAGTTAAGATGATAGGCCACATACTAATGCATGAGGGGATAGTGCGGAATATATTAGACGCAGAAATAGGAAAAAGAAAGGTAGATATAAATCTAGAATAGACTATTGCACACAGATAGTGAAAGATGAAGGATGTGGGAATTTCAGGGAAATGTGCAAGCTACCTCAGAATAGAAATCAATGGAAGTACGCGTCCAACCAGTTCCAAGATAGAAAATCTAATGACGAAAGGAGTTACCGTACTTAAATCTGACGATTATTATAAGCAACTACAGGTATTAGTTTTGCAATATTCTCAACTAATGTTAATTGTGTGAAATTACTGCAAAGCAATTAATTCGGCAAATGTTTAAGTGTTGGGGGATCCTTGGTAGCCACAGGCTGCTTAATCCTCTTCACATACCTTACATATGACTTTCCAATGCTCCACCCGAAGGTACTACATAGTCCAGGAAGCGAGTTTTTTTTTACCCGGAAAATTTGGAATTTTGCCGAACCCTTGCTGTTCCAAGCAAGGTAGGGATCTTTAACGTGCGTGACAACACTCACACACGGAACCTCCATTTTACCTCTAATCCGAATAGGGTCGTATTTTTGTGAAAAATGCTCGTCTAACATTTTTCAAGCGGACCGTGTCGGGATTCGACTCCGGGACCTTCGACGTAGTAGTCACACGCATACCAACTACGCCACGGAGCCCACCCATCCCCCCACATACCACTGAATATCGGGGAAATAGAGTATGTATTTGTAAACAATAGAATGGGAACTGAACTTCATCTAACAAGAAATAGCAGCATCTATCTTCGAAGACAACAAACATAAAAACAAGGAGAAAATTGTTGAAAGCATATGTGTGGAGCACAGCACAGCAGGTCTATGAAATATAGGTAGTAGGAGAAGCAGACATAAAAATGGTAGATGCCTTTTGGAATGTTGTGCTTAAGATGTATGAGAATGACAGCATGGACAGACAAAGTTAATAACAAAGAGGTTATATAAATAGCAGAGGAAGAAAGATGTTTGTGTAAAACAAAAAAATAGGAGAAATAGAAGGGCAGAATACGTTCTAAGGTATTTTTGGAAAATAGTGCGGGATATATTACAAGCAGAGGTAGGAATAAAAGAGATAGGGGTAGACCTAGATCAGACTATTGCTCGCAGATAGCGAATGATGCAGACTGTGGAAATTTCAGGGAAATGTTTAGGTTAGCTCAGAATAGGAAACAATGAGGGTACGCGTCTAACCAGTTCCAGGACTGAAGACCTAACGATGATGAATTGTTCAAATAACAGGTCCTTATTTCGTGACTACCTGAGCCCTTTAACTTTGTGTTTCCGTCTCTCTACCCGCCCTGTCGATATTGACTATTTTTTCGACAGTTGTTATCGTTATAACAAATTCTACAATTTACTTGATTAAAATTAATATTCCTTGTGCCACGATCCAGCTCTGAATTGGGTACAGATTTGGTAGAATTGGTTTCGTAACTATGGGTTCTATTCCCTATGCATTATTGCTGCTCTAATACACCATATCGCTGTAAATATTCTAAAATCATATTTCTCTGTAAACGCTACACACTGTTTAACTTCTGGCTCGAAATGTTTTGAAAAAGTTTATCATTTGTTGTCTTCCGTTGAGATGATCTAATTGTTTTCCTCTTGTTTCTGTTGACCTTATGTATCTTCAATACCAGTTTACCATCATCCAATAAAGCACTATCGTCTGAGTTAATAGATACTCTTTGTACCCTTAACAATTGTTTTCTTCCTTCCATAATTAATTTTGTTTAACTATTCAAAGAAAAGAAAAACGGTTCTAATTCTTAAAATATTAGTATAGGATTTATTGACGTTCTGGGCCCACATTTGCTCCCAAAACCCACATTTGCTCCCACATTTGCTCCGCATTTGCTCCCAAATCCCTCATTTTCCTCCTCATATTCTTCCAGCATCTTCATTTACATGTAAATTCTCATAAAGAGGAAATTAGGAGGAGTGACTTTCTCCTTCCACATTTGCTCCACATTTGCTCCCACAATTGTTCCCTCAATGTAAATTCCCATAAGGAGCAAATGTGGAGATGAATCTCATAAGGAGCAAATGTGGATATGAACTCATTTGCTCTCTCATTTGCTCCCTCATTTACATATAAATTCTCATAAGGAGGGAAATGTGGAGATGAATCTTCTAGGAGCAAATGTGGAGATAAACCCCATAAGGAGCAAATGTGGAGATGAACTCATTAGCTCCCACATTTGCTCCCTCATTTACATATAAATTCTCATAAGGAGGGAAATGTGGAGATGAACTCATAAGGAGGGAAATGTGGAGATGAATCTCCTAGGAGGAAATGCGGTGATGAATCTCCGTTTTAATCGACTAGCCTTTGCATCTGTTGAGATAACCCTATTTTGCATTTTCGAGATAAATGAGCATCCTCATTTGCTCCCAAATCTGATCCAAAATAGTTTTCTTCGGTTAGCCATTGCATCTTTCGAGATAACCCTATCTTGTTTGGTATCAATTAATATTAGATTTTTTTCAGCTACCCGAATTTCTAGGAATTCTTTAGATTGCGTCGTCCCCCAGGGATCAACCCTTATTTTAAGATTTTCTGCTGATAGCGATTTTACGGTCGTCCTTATGAATTTTTTTAGACATACGACACATCCTGTTAGTCTAGAATTTTATGCAGAATTTGAATCTGCAAACAGATTTAAAATCGGACCACCCCTTACAAAGTTACACTTTTAAAGTCCTAAACCTCTAAATTTTTTTTTGCACATCTATGACATATGAGTTAACTAACCATTTCTTGAGAAATCTTAAACTGTGGCGATTTTAGAAATGAGTTCTTTATAAGCCATACGTGTTTAATATTTAAAATCATTTTTAAACAGTAATGTTACTGTTTTTAGAATATTCAAAACCGCGGCTTTTTAAAATTTTAAACAGCTATCAATTTCTGGTATAACATCATCATAACTAAGTACGTCACAAATTATGCTCAATGCTAAATATGTACTTTGGAAAATACATTTCATCCCCGAGCTAATTGTTTACAATTATGTGACGTAGAGTGAAAGTAGCCTTTCTCCTTGTTATTGACTATATGTTTGAGAAATATATTTCAATGTCATGCTTTAAGAAATTCCCGTATAATTGCTGGTGTACACAATGTACTTTCTATTACGACCTTGACTAGGAAACATGCAAACTTCATCTTGTAATACAGATCGATTAACGGTTTACAAACCGCACATAAACGCGATCTGATTAGTAGAAACCTATTCGTTCCGCATGCTTTGTGTAAGTTCGTTGAAATTTTAAACGATTCGTTTCGTGTAGCGATTTTTCCTCAAAATCTTTTTAAAAAAATTTAAGGTATGTTTGCATTTTTTATTAAAATAGAACTGAATTTATTTGCAAACACCAATTAATGTGTATTTTGCTATTGTTTCTGATTGTATTTTTAAAACATTAATTTTTCCAAAGTAATGCGCTGTTTTACACATATATTTTTTTCAAATTTTAAAGATAGGCTTTTAGCTAGACGAATGTTAGGCGTATTTATCAACCCCAATTCCGAAAAGACTATTTCTTTTGGAATTGTATAATATGGTGTTGCAGATTGTGTAAAATATGTACTACCTGCTTTAATGTAGCACTTGTGTAAGATTTTTATTTTATCTTGGCTATCTTCCTCCTCTACTATCTCCAAATAATTTACATGGAAAGTAGGCGAAGAACTTAAAAATTACGGAATCTTAAAACTAATATATACGATAGATTTACAGCATACCTCTTCCTCGGTTCGGACACTCCATCGTGGACACTGGTGTTCTTTATGCGATACCTAGTCATACGGTTGTTAAACGCTATGCTAACCATTTATACACTATCTTTGCCAGTAGCGGTTTTTCCAGGTATATGAAACACTGCAAGAGTTGCATTTAAAACGTTTACAGGTACCATTTTAGTACAAAACAAAATCCGCACTATAGGACTTTGGTTAAACGTGTAAGCGAACTAACTTATAAACTAGAAAGTTTACTCTTGCGTAGCAGCTTTATGCTCCCTATAGAATGCAGCCCGAAGGTTTCCGAAGACAGCCGAAGGAAGTTGAGGATTCAGTGGGGAACTAAATGGCGTCATCTTTTACCAATCCTTGCTACTCGCCCAGTACATTTAGCACCATGCGAATGCAGTTAGTAGAGTCATCGGAAACGTATTTCATGTTATACAGGTCGGAAATCGCATCGCGCACATATTAAAAATCCAAAAGGGTTATAGCACACGCACACAAATTGGTTGCAAGCTGTGCAGTAGAAGATGCAGTGCTACTATAAACAATAACTTAATAAAACATTTTAAACCTTTACTAAGGGGATACCAAACTTATTGCCTACAGAATACTTACTAATAAAGCAATTTAATTTTAAATAACTTCTACGTAATATTTTAGAAAATGGTAGGTTTGAATATTTTCTTTGGAAACAATCGAAGACTACCGAAGACCCTCGAAGAGTGCACAAACGCGGTCACTAAACCAATCAGCATTAATACCGAGTATTCTATGCTTTCGTAGATTTCTCATTTCCTAGAACCAAATCTTCCACATAGCGGTTGGTAGCACGTAATGATTTCTAGAACCGGCAAGTACTCGATATCGCCCAAATACGGAATTAGATACTCGATGTCCGTCAACTCCCGATTCCCTCGTAAAAGATATAAAAAACTCGGTCAATCATCCATCTAACTTAAACTTCGGCCCGCTACCGTTTTGATAATTTCCAAACATTTTTCAAACGACAATGGGCTTCCACGCTAACACCTAACATATCTTTCCTATTATTTGTTAAACAAAAACTACCGGTATCGCCATACCCGTATGCGGACGTAAGCAGATGTTTGTGGATATGTACGAGAATATGTAGCCATATACATTAATCAGTCTAAGCTATTTTATTTAGTCCAAGAAAACTATCACTTTTCTAAACCACAATTACTAATCGTCTTTATAGGTTTAACATTTCTATTATTTTCCAATGACTGGTGCTACGTACATAGAAACTTTAATTTCTTATTGGAGAGAATTCTTACTCTCCCACGCACTGCTGCGTAGTTTCATGCCCATCCCTTTTGGGAATATATGCTCGTTATAGGTTGGAGGACCTTCGGTTTTACATAACTACACTTCGTGAGACCCCTTTAATCTTTTTAATCGTATCTTTCTCGCCTACAATACAGTAGGACTTAACCCTACTACCAACAAATTCTAATGCTGGACCCCCATTAAATTCGTCTTTAAATTTTCCTACAACTTTTTTGTCGACAAGTGTTATATTGTATTTATTATACGCGGAGTAGTCACTCTTTTAAGATAAATATATTTTGCTAGGTATCAACTAATATTAAATTTTTCTAGGGACCCCAAATCTGTAAATAGATTTTAAATAGGACCACCCCATACAAAGTTATGCCTTTTAAAGACCCAAATCACTAATTTTTGCTCATCTTTATTTAACTCCATCTTTAGAACCTTTTCTTGCTACGCAAGACATATGCCTTAGCTAACCATCTCTCGAGAAATCTAAAACCGCTGTGTTCCGCGAACACCACGTGGAGATAACACGTATACTGTGTCAACCAGGATAGAAGCAGGAAGGATTTGGAAGAAGGAAAGGTGGGAGAAGAACTTAAAAATTATGGAATCTTGAAACTAATATACACAATAGATTTACAAACTCTATACAAATATAAACAACTTTCTTATATCTTTATGCCTCCATGCGTAGATTGTTGTACTATTAGGAATGATGTACCTTTTGTCATCTTCCCTCGATAAACTAATTTTATTAATAAGCTGCGTGTACAAATCGTATTTTTTACTCCGGATACATACGCAGGCAAGTACTCGATACCATCCAAATAAAGAATTGGATGCTTGGTGATTGTTAACATCCGCTTCCCTTGTGTACGCCCACACACATCCCAGCCCATGCGCACCCCTGCGCGTGCGCATCCCTACCCATGCGCACTGCCCATGCGCACCCCTCTCTGTGCGACTGCTATTTCGGGGTAACGTCACAGCCTTTTATAAATAAAGAACAATGTTATATACTATTGTAAAATGTTTATTCTGACATTATACATAACAAAATTTAAAAATATTTAATGCCAAGCATGGAGTTATTTAAACTTAATTTTAATACAAAGTTATACACAGAAGACAGTCCTTTCTTTATGTTTGTTTGGAGTGGTTTTAATTTTATCTAATTTTATTTGCAACTTAAAATTTAAATTGACACCCAAGTCTTCTATCTCCTTTTCTAGCTAATACTTTGATACATAGAGAGCGTCGAGGTTTTCGAATTGTAAAATGTACCGAAGTTTGCCTCTATATTTAAAGTCTTTGATTCCATCGACAACCAGATCCATTCCTTCGTGTAATTCTTGCAGCTTGTGACAATCTTTTAATCGCAGCTTTCCCACTATATCCTGCATACGTATCTTGTTAGCTTGATCGACTTCTTCTTTTCGGTATTGGAGGAAATTCTTATTCTCCCACACACTGTTGCGTAGTTGCATGTCCACCACTTTTGGGAATATATGGTTGTTATAGGTTGTAAGACCCTCGGTTTTAAATGATCCGAAAGGCTCTTTACTAGGCAAATATACAATGTTTAGCGGCACCCCTTTACGTGTGGTGTACACCAAGGTTACGAAACCCGCATTCCTTAGTTCGTCTTTGTTATCTGCCATTTTGATAAATACGTTTTTAGAATAGCCTTTTAAAAAGTATACGGATTTAGTACCATCCTTTTCCGCAAGTACGCCTACATAACTAAAAGAGTCTTTCTTACTAACCGCAAATGCACACAGCTTGTACAACCCGGATGTATTTAAGTCAGTCCATCGGCACATAAAATCATCTTTCAATTCTTCCTCATTTACTCTAATAAGATGTTCTTTGTCTAACACATCTTTGTATTGTTCGCGTATTGTCGCAGTGTTTTCCATGTAGTCCAATTTTCACCTTTTTGCATCCATTTCCTCTAATTCCAGTTGTCTTTTCCTTCCACTTACAGCGTATGGCATGGATAATGGGGCAATTTCATCTAGGGTAAACGGATAGAGTTTACTGCCAATATTTACGCGTTGTCGTACAACCTCTGGGCGAATGTTAGGTGTATTTATCAATCCCAATCCCGAAATGACTATTTCTTTTGGAATTGTAGAATATGGTGTTGCAGATTGTATAAAATATGTACTACCTGCTTTAATGTAGCACTTGTGTAAGATTTTTATTTTATCTTGGCTGTCTTCCTCCTCTACTATCTCCAAATAATTTACAGGTAAATAGTTAAAACTAAAAGCCGAAAGCACATACTTTATCAATGTTTCCCTTTCTTTTGGTTTTTCGGACAACTTAATTTGCAAGCCCGTCAATTTCTTTGTATTGCCATTCCCCCAATACACGTACTGTAGTAGGTTATTATACACTAAACAGCAGCTATTTTGTAGCTTGTCCGATAGCTTACTCCACATTTTGGCAAGTGGTACCGAGTACATAGGCGTCTTTAAGAAGTATAACTTACTATCTTCCAATAAGGTTAAACAGTCTTTTAAGGGATTATACACCCGTTCCGCACTGACATAGCTTCCAATTGCACAGTTGTATATTGTCGCTTCCAATCGCGTAATACCATGTTCTTTGGCCAAAGTAGACGCAAATGTTTCCCTTAAACGTACATCTGGACAACGTAAAAAATCTAGTATATGATTCATTATCATTGGGTCTTCAGTCCTGAAACTGGTTAGACGCGTACCATCATTGTTTCCTATTCTGAACTAACCTACAGATTTCCCTGAAATTTGCACAGTCTGCATCTATCACTATCTGATCTAGGTCTACATCCGCCTCTTTTTTCCTATCTCTGCTTGTCAAATATCCCATACTATCCCCAAAAATGCCTTAGAACGTATTCTGCCCTTCTATTTCTCATATTTTTTCCCAAAGATATCCTTGTTTCCTTACAGTTTGTTATTACCTTTGTCTGTCCATCCTCAAACATCTGAAGCACGGCATTTCAAAGGCCGCTACTGTTCTTCTGTCTGCTTTTTCAGACTGCTCGTATTTCGTAGGCATATTGTCTGTGCTGTGCTCCACACATACGCTTTCAACAACTTTTTGTTCTATGTTTCTTGTCTTTCATCATAGGCGCCGTTCTTTCTTGTTGCAGTTCAGTCACTTTCTATTGTTTTACAATTATATACCCTATTTCTCCGACATTCAGTGGTTGCGAAGGGGGGTAAGCAGCCTGTGGCTGCCAAGTTCCCCCAGCACTTGAACATTTACTGATTTAATATTTTTTCCAATATGTCTTTTCGCACAGTCAACATAAGTTGCAGATATTTCACAACAAACAACTAGTTGTTTATAATAATCATCAGATTTGTCTGCGTTTATTTTTTCGTCATTTGGTTTCCCGTCTCAAAACTGGTTGGACATGTACCGTCACTTATTTCTTTTCTAAACTAACCTACATGGTTCCCTGAAATTCTCACACAGCCATACAGCTCGGTTCCCCTTATATTGTTTTCTAATACTATGCCCTATTTCACAGAGATTTATTGAAGGGGGTTAAGCAACCTGTGGCTGCCAAGATCCCCCAACACTTAGACATTTGCCGAAATAATAGTTTTCTAGTAAATGCTTTCACGCAATTACCATAATTCGAGAATATTGCCCATCCAATGCTTGTAGTTGCTTATAATAAATATCATGTTTCTTCTATTGTTTTCTAATATTATGCCCTTTTTCACTGAGATTTATTGAAGGGGGTTAAGCAACCTGTGGCTGCCAAGATCCCCCAACACTTAGACATTTGCCGAAATAATAGTTTTCCAGTAAATGCTTTCACGCAATTACTATTATTCGAGAATATTGCCCCTCCAATGCTTGTAGTTGCTTATAATAAATATCATGTTTAAGTGCAGCTACTTTCTTCGTCATTAATTTATCCATCTTGGGACTGGTTGGATGCGTACCTCCATTGATTTCTCTTCTGAGCTAGCCTACACATTTCCCTGAAACTCCTACAGCCTACATCTTTCACTATCTGTGTGCAGTAGTCTAACCTAGGTCTACCTCTTCTTCTCTTTTTAGTATATGATTGCCAAGTTGTATATTAACACCAGGACTTGTTATCTGACACACAAATTTGTTGTATATCTTAATTCTTGCATTGGTTGTTAGCCATGTTAAACAATCAATTCCGACAGTTTTATCGTTGTCAACTATAATATTGCAATTTTCTTCGTATTCGCCCTTAGAGCAAAAGTTATGGTTTGTAGTTAAATAATTACACATCTCCATCTTGCTAAATATGCCCGCAAAATCTTGGGTTACATCCATGTCAAAATGATAGTAATAATCTTTTTGAGTCCGTCTAATATATCTGGTAGTTCCCCCAATAAAGTTTCCAACTTAACATCTGCTAGTTCCACTTTGTACGGAACACATATACGATTTTGGAATTTTTTATTAATGCATTCGAGGTCTCCTTTTCCGATAATTTCTTTTACTCTCTGACCCATCTTGTTAGTGCTTTCCAGAGAAAACGGAAGCTTAGCTTTAACACCATGCCTAGCGGAAACAAATCGGTCGAACTTTCTTTGTAGATAGCTGTTAAATGCACCACAAATTTCTTTTTTTAGGATAAACATTCTTTTGTTTGCAGATGTTTGCTCGGCGTCAGAATGGTCGCAAATTTTAACCAACATTATATTGTCACAAAATGGTTCTGTAATTGGTGTGTATAGTCCACCAGTCAGCATCTGTTCGCCTTCGACATAACAAATGTTACCAATATCTGTCACCAGATTATTGTTGCACATATTTTCAGCCAAAAGCCACAATCCAAATCGTTCATTTATTGGTTTCACTTTAGTCCCAAGAAGTTGAGGAACGTTTATCACCTTGGAGACGCCCATGTTTACTATTCTAGCTACTGCCGAATACTAAATTGAATACAAAAAATTGCCCTTTATGTATCCTACAGAGTGGGGGCGCATATTGCCGAAGATAGCCGAATATGTCGGACACCACCATATCGCCTACTATCTCTTGATTAGGAACAGTTTTGCTATCCGATCTAGGTCGGATTAAATTAAAAGTGTGGACCTAGGTTAGATAAAAGGAAAAATTGAGAGGTTAGGTCAGCGCCGCGGCGCTGACCTAACCTATCAATTTTTCCTTTTATCTAACCTAGGTCCACACTTTGTTTTTAATGAGAAAACTCATTAAAAAGCAATTAGTGCTAATGGCATTTTAATGACAACACTCATTAAAAACGGCACTGACCTAACCTTTCAATTTTTCCTTTTATCTAACCTAAGTTCACGCAAGTCCAACTAACCTAACCTAACTCCGGACAACACTAGCTAACCTAACTCTTGACAAGTCCACATCCAACCTAGATCGGAGGCAATTTCACCCTATGGGGCAATTTCACCCTATGGGGCAATTTCACCCTAACCTAATATCCTACATATATTTGATATATATCCGGATATGTGTCGATGCGCATCCCTGCCTAGTCCGACCTAGCTCGGATATAATCCGACCTAGATCGGATAGCAAAACTGTTCCTAATCAAGAAATAGTAGGCGATATGGTGGTGTCCGACATATTCGGCTATCTTCGGCAATATGCGCCCCCACTCTGTAGGATACATAAGGGGCAATTTTTCGTATTCAATTTAGTATTCGGCAGTAGCTAGAATAGTAAACATGAGCGTCTCCAAGGCGATTAACGTCCCTCAACTTCTTGGGAATAAAGTGAAACCAACAAATTACGATTTGGATTGTGGCTTTTGGCAGAAAATATGTGCAACAATAATCTGGTGACAGATATTGGTAATATTTGTTATGTCGAAGGCGAACAGATGCTGACTGGTGGACTACACACCCCAATTACAGAACCATTTTGTAACAATATAATGTTGGTTAAAATTTGCTACCATTCTGACGCCGAGCTAACATCTGCAAACAAAAGAATGTTTATCCTAAAAAAAGAAATTTGTGGTGCATTTAACAGCCATCTACGAAGAAAGTTCGACCAACTTGTTTCCGCTAGGCATGGTGTTAAAGCTAAGCTTCCGTTTTCTCTGGAAAGCACTAACAAGATGGGTCAGAGAGTAAAAGAAATTATCGGAAAAGGAGACCTCGAATGCATTAATAAAAAATTCCAAAATCCTATATGTGTTCCGTACAAAGTGGAACTAGCAGATGTTAAGTTGGATACTTTATTGGGGGAACTACCAGATATATTAGACGGACTCAAAAAAGATTATTACTATCTTTTTGACATGGATGTAACCCAAGATTTTGCGGGCATATTTAGCAAGATGGAGATGTGTAATTATTTAACTACAAACCATAACTTTTGCTCTAAGGGCAAATACAAAGAAAATTGCAATGTTATAGTTGACAACGATAAAACTGTGGGAATTGATTGTTTAACATGGCTAACAACCAATGCAAGAATTAAGATATACAACAAATTTGTGTGTCAGATAACAAGTCCTGGTGTTAATAAACAACTTGGCAATCATATACTAGATTTTTTACGTTGTCCAGATGTACGTTTAAGGGAAACATTTGCGTCTACTTTGGCCAAAGAACATGGTATTACGCGATTGGAAGCGACAATATACAACTGTGCAATTGGAAGCTATGTCAGTGCGGTACGGGTGTATAATCCCTTAAAAGACTATTTAACCTTATTGGAAGATAGTAAGTTATACTTCTTAAAGGCGCCTATGTACTCGGTACCACTTGCCAAAATGTGGAGTATGCTATCGGACAAGCTACAAAATAACTGCTGTTTAGTGTATAATAACCTACTTACAGTACGTGTATTGGGGGAATGGCAATACAAAGAAATTGACGGACTTGCAAATTAAGTTGTCCGAAAAACCAAAAGAAAGGGAAACATTGATAAGGTATGTGCTTTCGCTTTTAGTTTTAACTATTTACCTGTAAATTATTTGGAGATAGTAGAGGAAGAAGACAACCAAGATAAAATAAAAATCTTACCAAGTGCTACATTAAAGCAGGTAATACATATTTTACACAATCTGCAACACCATATTTTACAATTCCAAAAGAAATAGTCATTTCGGAATTGGGATTGATAAGTACACCTAACATTCGCCCAGAGGTTGTACGACAACGCGTAAATATTGGTAGTAAACTCTATCTGTTTACGCTAAAGGAAATTGACCCATTATGCATGCCATACGCTGTAAGTGGAAGGAAAAAACAACTGGAATTAGAGGAAATGGATGCAAAAAGGCGAAAATTGGACTACATGGAGAACACTGCGACAATACGCGAACACTACAAAGATGTGTTAGACAAAGAACATCTTATTAGAGAAAATGAGGAAGAATTAAAAGATGATTTTATGTGCCGATGGACTGACTTAAATACATCCGGGTTGTACAAGCTGTGTGTATTTGCGGTTAGTAAAAAAGACTCTTTTAGTTATGTAGGCGTACTTGCGGAAAAGGATGGTACTAAATCCGTATACTTTTTAAAAGGTTATTCTAAAAACGTATTTATCAAAATGGCAGATAACAAGGACGAACTAAGGAATGCGGGTTTCGTAACCTTGGCGTACACCACACGTAAAGGGGTGCCGCTAAACATTGTATATTTGTCTAGTGAAGAACCTTTCGGATCATTTAAAACCGAGGGTCTTACAACCTATAACAACCATATATTCCCAAAAGTGGTGGACATGCAACTACGCAACAGTGTGTGGGAGAATAAGAATTTCCTCCAATACCGACAAGAAGAAGTCGATCAAGCTAACAAGATACGTATGCAGGATATAGTGGGAAAGCTGCGATTAAAAGATTGTCACAAGCTGCAAGAATTACACGAAGGAATGGATCTGGTTGTTGGTGGAACCAAAGACTTTAAATATAGAGGTAAACTTCGGTACATTTTACAATTCGAAAACCTAGACGGTCTCTATGTATCAAACTATTGGCTAGAAAAAGAGATAGAAGACTTGGGTGTCGATTTAAATTTTAAGCTGCGAATAAAATTAGATAAAATTAAAACCACTCCAAACAAACATAAAGAAAGGACTGTCTTCTGTGTATAACTTTGTATTAAAATTAAGTTTAAATGACTCCATGCTTGGTATTAAATATTTGTAAATTTTGTTATGTATAATGTCAGAATAAACATTTTATAATAGTATATAACATTGTTATTTATTTATAAAAGGCTGTGACGTTATCCCGAAATAGCAGTCGCACAGAGAAGTGTGCACATGGACAGTGCGCATGGGTAGGGGTGCGCAGGCGCAGGGGTGCGCATGGGCAGGGGTGTGCATGCACAGGGGTGCGCATGGGCTGGGATGTGTGTGGGCGTACACAAGGGAAGCGGATGTTAACAATCACCAAGCATCCAATTCTTTATTTGGATGGTATCGAGTACTTGCCTGCGTATGTATCCGGAGTAAAAAATACGATTTGTACACGCAGCTTATTAATAAAATTAGTTTATCGAGGGAAGATGACAAAAGGTACATCATTCCTAATAGTACAACAATCTACGCATGGAGGCATAAAGATATAAGAAAGTTGTTTATATTTGTATAGAGTTTGTAAATCTATTGTGTATATTAGTTTTAAGATTCTATAATTTTTAAGTTCTTCTCCCACCTTTTCTTTTTCCAAATCCTTCCTGCTTCTATCCTGGTTGACAGAGTATACGTGTTATCTCCACGTGGTGTTCGCGAAACACAGCGGTTTTAGATTTCTCGGGAGATGGTTGGCTAAGGCATATGTCTTGCGTAGCAAGAAAAGGTTCTAAAGATGGAGTTAAATAAAGATGAGCAAAAATTAGTGATTTGGGTCTTTAAAAGGCATAACTTTGTATGGGGTGGTCCTATTTAAAATCTATTTACAGATTTGGGGTCCCTAGAAAAATTTAATATTAGTTGATACCTAGCAAAATATATTTATCTTAAAAGAGTGACTACCCCGCGTATAATAAATACAATATAACACTTGACAATAAAGTTGTAGGGAAATTTAAAGACGAATTTAATGGGGGTCCAGTATTAGAATTTGTTGGTAGTAGGGCTAAGTCCTACTGTATTGTAGGCGAGAAAGATACGATTAAAAAGATTAAAGGGTCTCACGAAGTGTAGTTATGTAAAACCGAAGGTCCTCCAACCTATAACGAGCATATATTCCCAAAAGGGATGGGCATGAAACTACGCAGCAGTGCGTGGGAGAATAAGAATTCTCTCCAATAAGAAATTAAAGTTTCTATGTACGTAGCACTAGTTATTGGGAAATAATAGAAATGTTAAACCTATAAAGACGATTAGTAATTGTGGTTTAGAAAAATGGTAGTTTTATTGGACTAAATAAAATAGCTTAGACTGATTAATGTATATGGCTACATATTCTCGTACATATCCACAAACATCTGCTTACGTCCGCATACGGGCATGGCGATACCGGTAGTTTTTGTTTAACAAATAATAGGAAAGATACGTTAGGTGTTAGTGTAGAAGCCCATTGTAGTTTGAAAAATGTTTGGAAATTATCAAAACGGTAGCGGGCCGAAGTTTAAGTTAGATGGATGATTGACCGAGTTTTTATACCTTTTACGAGGGAATCGGGAGTTGACGGACATCGAGCATCTAATTCTGTATTTGTGCGATATCGAGTACTTACCGGTTCTAGAAATCATTACGTGCTACCAACCGCTATGCGGTAGATTTGGTTCTAGGAAATGAGAAATCTACGAAGGCATAGAATACTCTGTATTAATGCTGATTGGTCTAGTGACCGCGTTTGTGCACTCTTCGAGGGTCTTCGGTAATCTTCGATTGTTTCCAAAGAAAATATTCAAACCTACCATTTTCTAAAATATTACGTAGAAGTTATTTAAAATTAAATTGCTTTATTAGTAAGTATTCTGTAGGCAACAAGTTTGGTAACCCCTTAGTAAAGGTTTAAAATGTTTTATTAAGTTTTTGTTTATAGTAGCACTGCATCTTCTACTGCACGGCTTGCAACCAATTTGTGTGCGTGTGCTATAACCCTTTTGGATTTTTAATATGTGCGCGACGCGATTGACGACCTGTATAACATGGAAGTCGTTTCCGATGTCTCTACTAACTGCATGCGCATTTTGCTAAATGTATTGGACGAGTAGCAAGGATTGGTAAAAGATGACGTCATTTAGTTCCCCACTGAATCCTCAACTTCCTTCGGCTGTCTTCGGAAACCTTCTTGTTGCATTCTATAGGGAGCATAAAACAGCTACGCAAGAGTAAACTTTTTAGTTTATAAGTTAGTTCGCTTACAAGTTTAACCAAAGTCCTATAGTGCGGATTTTGCTTTGTACTAAAATGGTAAACGTTTTAAATGCAACTCTTGCAGTGTTTCATATACCTGGAAAAACCGCTACTGGCAAAGATAGTGTAGAAATGGTTAGCATAGCGTTTAACAACCGTATGACTAGGTATCGCATAAAAAACACCAGTGTCCACGATGGAGTGTCCGAACCGAGGAAGAGGTATGCTGTAAATCTATTGTATATAATAGTTTTAAGATTCCGTAATTTTTAAGTTCTTCGCCCACCTTCCATGTAAATTATTTGGAGATAGTAGAGGGGGAAGATAACCAAGATAAAATAAAAATCTTACACAAGTGCTACATTAAAGCAGGTAGTACATATTTTACACAATCTGCAACACCATATTATACAATTCCAAAAGAAATAGTCATTTCGGAATTGGGGTTGATAGATACGCCTAACATTCGTCTAGCTAAAAGCCTATCTTTAAAATTTGAAAAAAATATATATGTAAAACAGCGCATTACTTAGGAAAAATTAATGTTTTAAAAATACAATCAGAAACAATAGCAAAATACACATTAATTGGTGTTTGCAAATAAATTCAGTTCTATTTTAATAAAAAATGCAGACATACCTTAAATTTTTTTAAAAAGATTTTGAGGAAAAATCGCTACACGAAACGAATCGTTTAAAATTTCAACAAACTTACACAAAGCATGCGGAACGAATAGGTTTTTACTAATCAGATCGCGTTTATGTGCGGTTTGTAAACCGTTAATCGATCTGTATTACAAGATGAAGTTTGCATGTTTCCTATTCGAGGTCGTAATAGAAAGTACATTGTGTACACTAGCAATTATACGGGAATTTCTTAAAGCATGACATTGAAATATATTTCTCAAACATATAGTCAATAACAAGGAGAAAGGCTACTTTCACTCTACGTCACATAATTGTAAACAATTAGCTCGGGGATTAAATGTATTTTCCAAAGTACATATTTAGCATTGAGCATAATTTGTGACGTACTTAGTTATGATGATGTTATACCAGAAATTGATAGCTGTTTAAAATTTTAAAAAGCCGCGGCTTTGAATATTCTAAAAACAGTACCATTACTGTTTAAAAATGATTTTAAATATTAAACACGTATGGCTTATAAAGAACTCATTTCTAAAATCGCCACAGTTTAAGATTTCTCAGGAAATGGTTGGTTAACGCATATGTCATAGATGTGCAAAAAAAAATTTAGAGGTTTAGGACTTTAAAAGTGTAATTTTGTAAGGGGTGGTTTGATTTTAAATCTGTCTGCAGATTCAAATTTTGCATAAAATTCTAGACTAACGGGATGTGTCGCATGTCTAAAAAATTCATAAGGACGACCGTAAAATCGCTATCAGCAGAAAATCTTAAAATAAGGGTAAATCCCTGGGGGACGGCGCAATCTAAAGAATTCCTAGAAATTCGGGTAGCTGAGAAAAATCTAATATTAATTGATACCAAACAAGATAGGGTTATCTCGAAAGATGCAATGGCTAACCGAAGAAAACTATTTTGGATCAGATTTGGGAGCAAATGAGGATGCTCATTTATCTCGAAAATGCAAAATAGGGTTATCTCAAAAGATGCAAAGGCTAGTCGATTAAAACGGAGATTCATCACCGCATTTCCTCCTAGGAGATTCATCTCCACATTTCCCTCCTTATGAGTTCATCTCAACATTTCCCTCCTTATGAGAATTTATATGTACACGAGGGAGCAAATGTGGGAGCAAATGAGTTCATTTCCACATTTGCTCCTTATGAGATTCATCTCCACATTTGCTCCTTATGGGAATTTACATTGAGGGAACAAATGTGGGAGCAAATGTGGAGCAAATGTGGAAGGAGAAAGTCACTTCTCCTCATTTCCTCCTTATGAGAATTTACATGTAAATGAGGATGCTGGAGGAAAATGAGGAGGAAAATGAGTTATTTGGGAGCAAATGCGGAGCAAATGTGGGAGCAAATGTGGGTTTTGGGAGCAAATCTGGACCCAGAGCGTCACTAGCATTAATGTCTTAAACAATTCTAACACTAAATGTTACGTCTGCAATTATAAACATCATTAATTAATATGAACTTTTATTGATACCTTGAATTATGGCACTATTAGATCAGACTATGTAAGCAATATTTCAAGATAGCAGTTCTTCCAACATTACAGCAGTTAACCTACGAATTAACAAAGCATCCATAGCAGCATTTTGTTAAACTAAACTATAACACGCAACGCCAGCATGAAGTTTCTCACATGCGTTTTTTAATAACTCAACGAAGCCGTTGTAAACTCTTTATTATTTTTACTTTTTCCAATTGCAAGTAAAAACCAAATAATCCCCAATATTCTTAATATTGGTCTATAATTAAATAATTCTTGTTCTTATTTGCTGCTGAATATTCGACACTATGTGTAAATTTGACATTTGGTTTAATTTAAACAGTTTTATTTAATTGAAGTTTATTTTCTATACATCATACAACCAAACGAACCTAGTGGCTGTTAACGAGTTAGAATTTAGACAGCTTTCCGTGAATGTAAAAAATAGCATTAAGGGTTATGACAGAAAACGGAAGATATGCATTAATATTAGTCAAACTATCGTATTGAATTACTAATGTACTTCCTTCATTTGCATAGAGCACACTGAGTAAAAGTAGATCAAACCGTTCTAGTACATTGACAGTAAATTTTTTTACTGCCTTTTAGCCTATTTAAACCAGAACGTGGCTTCAAGTTCTATTAATATAGGGAGACGAAGAACGTAATGAGGAATTTAATTTAATAATCAAATTAACTTAGTAGTTCCAATTTCGAATACGCTGTAATACTAATTGGAAGTCTAAGTCAATTACAGAAAAATAGAGTCTTTAAGTTACACTAAAGCACGAATAGAAGTACCATCAACTGATGCATTACGCATTTTCATTTAAGAATAACCCGGCTTCTAACAACTAGAATTTTGCTTTTGTCTTAATAAAGATTTAGTTGATAGATGAGAGGTTTGCACGTATATAACACACAGTATATTGTAACGAAAACTTCATTAGCACAAACAACAGTTAATTATTTTCAACTGCTGATACAGGTATTTCCAATAACTCGAGGCGGTAATGAAATTTCTAAAAGCTCTCGCAACAAATCATTTTCAGCTAATAGCCAACAGTTTTTAGACCTAGAACTGGTTGCACGTGTACCTCCATTGCTTTCTATTCTGAGCTAACCTACACACTTTTCTGAAATTCCCGTAGCCTATACATCTGTGTGCAATATTTTAATTTAGGTCTACTTCTCTTTCATTTTTCTTTCTATTCCCGCGTGTCCTAGTATGTGACCTATCGTCCTCTCTCCTATTTTGTTTATTGTTTTCCACATATTGGTTTCTTCTCCTACGCTTTAAAATCCTCATTATTTATTTTGTCTGTCCGTGATATGTTTATCATACATTTGTAGTACCATATCTTAAAGGTTTTTTCCTGCTAGCTTCTCCCACTGTCCAAGTTTCCCAGCCGTACAGTACTTTGCTCCACACAAATGCTATCAGTAATATTTTCCTTGTTTTTAGGTTTCTTTTCTTTGAATAATAGTAGTTGCTTTTTGTTGTTAAATGCAGCACGGTCTTGTGCTATTCTTTGTTTTATATCTTTTGCACTGTTCCCATCTTACGTTATTTGATTTCCTAATTAGCAGAAATCTGTAACAACGTGCAGGTTCTCGTTTCCTCTTTGTATTCTGGTGTTTGATCTGCTTATCCCTCCTTTACATACTAGTACATTAATTTTATTTTTGTTGATTTTCATCCATCTACCTTTAAATATTTCGCCTGTATCATAGTTGGAAGCGATGTTCTGTTACTGCTTGTTTAAAGGCTTTTCCAGTTTCTGTTTGTAGTTTATATACACCCGGTGCCTCATTATTTTTCAGATTTTTTAATGTTAGTTCTAACTCATCTCTAAGTATAGGATATCCCAAGCCATCCTTTTCAATGTCTGCTTTCTATTCTAGTGCTTCTATTTCCTATCCTGCATATAAATTCCCTATATATTCTTGCCATCTAAGCACTTTCTCTAAATTTTTTTATAATGATGTCTTCTCCCGCGCCCTTATATTTTTGCTAAACGGTTTTATACCCCTAATATTCATTCTAATTAGTTTGTATGCGTTGTCTGTTTTTCCTATTTCCATCTTAGTTGGTACATCTTTGCAGTTTTCATCGATTCATTGCTTTTTAGCATTCCTGCATTTGCGAATAATTTTCTTCGTTATGGCTCTGTATCACTGTTTTCTTACTGTGCCTGGTCTTTTTTGTATGTTCGCCTTTCTTCCATTAAATTTAGAATATCATTTGTCACCCATCGTTTTTTATTTTCTTTTAGTTATACTCCAGAATAACTGTACCCGTCATGTCTAATAAGAATTTAGTGTTATTCTATTCTGCTTCTACCTCATTGATATCAGAAATTTTCCCCTCTTTCAGCAATTATATGACTTTTTCTCAACTCTTTTGTGGGTATCTTTATCTTTTAGTTTTTCAAAATAAAAGTGCCGTTTTCCGTTCCTTTTTTTAAAAATTGTCAATTTAAAAACGGCTTTCATAATTACTATTTTGTGGTCAATGCTTCTATCTGATTCTGGGTAGTTTTTACAGTATTTTACTTGATTCCTAAACCGTTGTCTAACAAGAATGTAATCTATTTGATATCTCTTTATGTTTTCTGGCATCCCCCACGTCTATCGTCTTCTAGCATGATGTTGAAATAATGTTAAAGAATTAAACAGTTTTTGTTGCAAAATTCTACTAGCTATTTCCGTTGTCGTTTCTCGTGCCTAAACCAAATAAATCTACTACCGCTCCTTCTCTATCCTCACTTACCACTGCATCAACATCTCCTATACTTACAAAATTTCCATGTCCTTTTACGAATCTTGGTATGTCTTCGATATCTTTGTATATCGCTTCTACCTCCCCCTCTCTGTAGCTAGAAGTGGACCTGTATACTTGTATTATTACTCTATTTACCAGTATAGATTTTCATCTAATCATGAATTTTCTTTCGTTCTTTTGTAAGTAGTTTTCTACAGCGTCATATCTTTTTCCGCACTACACTCGAATTTCCTACCTCTGATCCTGTGTGAATTACACTGAAGTCTCCGCTCCAAAATTTCCTGTCTCGTACCGCGGAACTTTGCAAATCCCTACTATGTCTAATGACAAGCCATACATCTCAATTTTCAAATTTTCTAGCTTACGTACTTGCTTCATGCTTCCGTCATTTCACGCTTCGATTGGCAAAATGTTCCCTTTTAAACTTGCTGATCACATCCTCTGGAGTAGTGCTCTTTTGGAAATCCGAATGGGGTACTATTTTAACTACGGGATCTTTTACCCCATAGGATTCTATCACTTTATAAACTATTGTAGTACGTTGTGTACTTGGGAGGTAATGTGGTGGTTTTCCGTTGTCTTCCGCACCGCAGTAGTGTGTTTTAGAATGCCATACCGACCCCAATTGTATTTGCCACTCTAAGCACTGAAAGAGCTGTTGCCCTCTTTTGCAGACCTATCTTAGTCTGGTTGCTCGCTAGAGACCCAACAAATTTGATTAAACCTATCGGTGCTTTAGTTCACTTTAAATTAAAACTGGTATCGTAATCAAAGCTTTAATCAGAACTGACTTTCAATATTCATGGCGGCAATTTGTATACATATTCAATGGTTCTAATAATTTATCCTTAATTATTTATCCTTAAGGGCTTGCTTGGATTGTCTTCATTCAAAAATCCTGACTTGATGTAGATTGTTCTGCCTAATTCGTAATTTCAGCGTAAGTGTGGTAAGTTTTTCTCGGTTCTGGCGTCTGTTCCACGTTTATGTTCCTATCATGGTTGGTCCGCTCCGTTTCTCGCCGTTTCTGTACTCTAATTACGTCTAAAACCATTATTATAATTAATGTAATTGTTCCTATTAAAATTTCCCTCTTCTTTGTGTTCTAATGAAATTCGGGAGTTGACTTTCTATTCCATTTTCCACCTTACGATTCTGTCCCAATTCATCACAGACGTTGCAAATATTCCAGGAATATATCTCGATCTATAACATTTTGAAGTGCGATTTATTGTCTCACTTCCCCCTTACAATGCCCTGCCAAATATTTTATTATTTGCTTTTCCTCTTAGGGAGGATGTAGTTGTTTTACGATACAAAACTTTTGTATAGCATACAATTCTTGGAACATTTCTAATTTGTGATTATATTTGCTTATAATCAAATCATCTCTTGCTTTATACTGTTGGTTGTCTCCCCCAAAGATGTCTTAAAAATTTATGTTCAAATTCTTGGAAAGTTTCTAATTCGCTTTTTATTAAACTAAACCAAATTTCTGCACCTCCTTTTAACATTGATCAGACTAAATTTAATTTGTATCGCTCGTCTGTTGATCCCCGTATTAGTGATTTAATATTATTCAAAAATAATTTTGGGTTAAGCTTATTGTCCCCGTGAAATGTAGGGTATTGGTCTAGTGATATGTTTGGTTGATTTAGCCGTATGGGTTCCCTAATGTATTGCACCGTATTCCTACCAAAATCTTCTAAGTCTGTTTTTAAATTTCCCAATTCCTATTTACATCTCTAAATCCGATCTCACAATTTCGTTCAACCTCTCGTGCTTTTACACCTAAATCCGTAATTCTCTCGTTTGTTCCCCTTTCACATGTCTCTTGGTTTAATTTAATTTTCATTACCTCGTCCCTTACGTTATCAATGTCTTCCATAATTCTTACAACTTTACTTTGCATTTGTAACTTCATTTCCTTGATTGTTTGGTTTGTTTCCCTTAGACCATCACTTAAAATTTTTATTTCGGAGCCTAACCTTTGCTTATTTTCATTAATTTGCATTGTCGTTTTTTTATGGACTCTTCATTTTTATCCATTCTATTGTTCAGTGCTAGTAAAATTTACTTGATTTTTGATTTCTGTGTGGTCTGCTACTCCTCACTGTGACTCCTTTCTCATACTCTCCTCTCAATTTCAGTCTGTGTATCTTGCAGGATTACACTTTCCGAAGACGCTATCTCTACCCCTTTATTCCTCAACGCCTCTCTAGCTTCACGCATTCTTTTATCCATTTCTATTTAAATCCTAAATTCTAATTTAACTTTTTAAATGTCTTTTCCATCTGCCTGTAATTTCTAATCTTAATTAATATATAATTTTCAAATTTTTCTAGCCCCTAGCTTCTCGCCTTGCGTTGTCGATGGCAAAATTTATTTAATTTGATGTTCTAGTCCCACGCTTGTCGGTGATAAATAACTTTTCAGTATTCTCGCCTCACGTTGATACGTCAATTGTCTTTCTGATATTTCGAGCCCCTACAATTAAGTGCTAATTTTTTTCCATTCTGGCCTTTGCGTTGTCGATGACAAATTTTTACTTAACTTTATGTTCTAGCCCCACGTTAGCCGCCAATTTTTTACTTTGCTATGATACCGCCGCACGTCGATGTGATTAACGTTCAGTTTCCTGATAAACGCCACCGCTCTGTGTCTCTAAATAACCTCAACTTTAAATTTTAAATATACTTCTTTTTATATGTCTCGACTAGCTCGGTGTAATCCACACAGAGTGCACGACGATACGATAACAAAGAAAATTTAACCCCCTTTTTACTCTAGCTCCTTTCTACTCGAATGATATAAAGGAAACAAACCAAAATTTATACAATGACCAAAATATATACACTTTACGTTTAATAACTTGGATAATTTAATTTTCTATTCATAAATTAATCCCTGAGACAAAATAATAACAGCAATCTGATTAAGCCCAAATTATAACTCCCTTAAAGCCAGCAAAAATAAGACTGTACTTCCAGTAGTAAGTACATTTTGAACGTTCAACCGACTTTCTTTCTCTCTGCGTAAGTTTTTAAAAGATTTTTGATGACCTTTCACAAATTAAATACTTTAATATATGAAAAAATGTAAGTGTCAAAATTGAAATAAAGCTTTATGCTAATAAAGAATATTCTTATTTCTGACCTGCGCTTTCCTTGCTTGTTTCCAATTCTTAGAATTGTCTCTGCATGTGATGGACCAGCACCCTTGGATTGTTTCCACTTAAGCTCTCTTGTTTATTGTATAGTACAACTCACCCAGTCTAACCCTTAGTTGATTAATTTCTCCCTTCGATGCTCAGATACCAATGTTTAGACGAATATTTATAAGTAGTTACATAAATTCGTTTCTTAGCGTAGTTAGTTAAAGTAGTTCATTAGATTTACTTGGATTTACTTAGAGAACGTTCATCAGAGTGGTTAGTTTGATTTACTTACAGCCCTAAATTATTAAATATTAAAATTAGGTCTAATTAATAATTCCAATTTACGTTTTTCAAAGTTAACGACAACTTCTATCCTATATATTGGCACTAGAATTATCACGACTTTCACTAAATAATTATTTAATTTTACTATTTTCACTCCGCGTGATATTACGCTTTGAACTGTTATAGATTGTGCCTTGGTCGAAGAAAGACTGATTGTTTACCAAGTCCGTGTTCTATATAAAGGCTCCGCCCTTCACCTGTACCGTTGGTTTTCCTAGCGTACTTTGTTAATATAATATAATCTTCAAGTTTTATTTGCTGATAAATATTAATTTAAAATTATATAATTTATTGAGGATTGCAGCAATTATGGAAGTCTACTCTTTATTTTATAACTCGAGTTTTCGAGAATTGGCCAAACATCAAGAACACTCCATCAACGAATTACTTCACATAAAAGTGATACGAGAAGAAACGTTAATTCTTCAGCACTGTCAACGCATTGTATAGAAACAGGCCACAAAATGAATTATACCGAAGCAGTAATTCTAGATGTAGAAAAAGACACTAAAAAAAGAAAATTTATAGAAATGGTTAGGATTGCACAAGAACCAGAAGCACTAAACTTAAAGAAAGATATAGATAATCTTAGCTGCATATACGCATATTTACTAGAGATAGACTCCAAAATAAGAACAACAACAGAACCACAAACATAGTTTTAAAATCGCATTAGGTTCTATACCTCTTAGATTTATGTGTTTTTGTTTGCCTGTGTCTGTATGTGTGTGTGTATGTGTGCGTGTGTGTTTATGTGTTTATGTTTATATGTATGTATGTGAGGGTGGGTTGTTTGTATATAGGTGTGTTTGTTTGTGTTTTTAGGTCTTTATGTTTGTAAATGTAAACATTCGTTCTTTTGTCCAGTTTTTTTTTTTTTTCTTTTGTTTGATATTTAGGTATTTTTTATATAAATGTATTTGCATGCCTATGTACGCACACACATATGTATGTCTATATATTTGTGTATGTATATACAATGTAAATTAATGTAACTTAATTACTACTACATCTTCCTACTAATTTTACTAATGATCTAATTTAGACTGACATACACTTGCGATTAACTTATACCTGTTAGTTAGTTAATTATTTAAATACTTGTTATATGTTTAAAATTTATCCACGGAGTTAGTGTTTTTATATGACTAAAATCTAAATCTTGTAGTACGCATTGACATTGACATTTATACCTTCAAAATTTGAAAACCAATTTTTTGTAATTTAGAATTAATATTTTTAATTTAAGTCAAACCTCGCATTTGTAAGTATCTAACTTCCAAAACTTATTTATTTGTTTACCATTATATGTATTTAGTTGCTCCTGAAGAAGAGAAAAATAAATTCTCGAAAGCTCGAGTTATAAAATAAAGAGTAGACTTCCATAATTGCTGCAATCCTCAATAAATTATATAATTTTATATATATATATATATATATATATATATATATATATCCATTTCGAATGGACCTGCACCTTGCCGAAGTTCTAGATTACCAGAACAGGTGAAATGACTTGCATATATTCTAATGAGCTAAAGAGCCAAACTACAGGTCCAACCAAAGTAGTAGGGTCGCTAGTGAGGAACCATACTAAGACATGTCCCCGAAAGAAGGCAGCGGTTCTTTAGTAAGGAACCAGGTTAAAATAGGTCTCCGAAAGAGGACAACGGCTCTTTCGGTACTTAGATTGGCTGAGATTCTACGGGTCGTTATGGCAGTCTAAGACACACTACCGTGATGTGGAAGGCAACGGGAAACCACCATATTACGTCCAAAGTAGACAGCGTACTTAAATTGAAAATGATGGCATTTCTGAGGTAAAAGATACCGGTGTTAAAATAGTTTCCCTATTCGGACCTCCGGGAAGGGACTACTTCGGAAGATGCGATCAGAAAGTCCAGAATAAGAGTCGGGAACATTTTACGAGTTGGTGCGTGGAATGTCAGAAGTATGAAGCAAGTAGGTAAGCCAGAGAACCTAAAAATGGAAATGAATGGATTAGCACTAGTCGTAGTAGGTATCAGAGAAGTTAGGTGGCCAGAGGCGGGGGATTTTTGGAGTGGAGACTTCAGGGTAATTCATAGAGTAGCAGAAGAATGAAATTTGGGTGTGGGGATAGGTAGCGAAAAAAGATAGGATACTGTGTAGAAAATTACTTATAAAAGAACGAAAGAGTACTCATGAATACTTTAGAATCTAAACCGGTAAACACAGTAATAATACAGGCATACATGTCCACCTCTAGCTACAGTGACAAAGAGGTAGACGATATCTACAAAAATATCGTAGACATATTAAGAGCAGATATAGACAATGACCACAACTCTGTAATTATGAAGGCCGCACTTAAATTTAAAAATTTGGAAAAAAAAACGGAAAAGGGCACTTTGACTTAGAGAAACTAAAAGATAAAGATATTCAAGAAAGATTCGAAATAAAGTCATGTGAATTGCTGAAAGATATCGAAAAAATATCTGATACTAAGGAAGTAGAAACAGAATGGAATAACATTAAATCTAGCCTAGACATGGCGGCTAGAATTATTCTGGGGTATACACAAAAAGAAAATAAGAAACCATGGGTAACAAAGGATATCCTGAATTTAATAGAAGAAAGACGAAAATACAAAAATAAATCAGATGAAACAGGAAAGCAGAAATACAAAGCCATAAAATTGGAAATTATTCGCATATGCAGGAAAGTTAAAGAACAATGGATTGATGAAAAGTGCAAAGAGGTACAATCTAAGATGGAAGTAGGAAAGACAGATGAAGCATACAAACTAATTAAAACCAATTTTAGGGATATAAAATTGTATAGCAAAAATATAAATGTCGCAGGAGGAAACGTCATTATAGAAAATGTAGAGAAAGTGTGTAGATGGCAACAATATATAGGGAATTAAATGCAGGAGCGAAACTAGCAGCATTACAACAGGAATAAGACGTTGAAAATTATGACTTGGGATATCCTATACTTAGAGATGAGTGTGAATTAGCATTAAAGAGTCTGAATAATGGTAGGGCGCCTGGTACAGATAAGGTTCAAGCAGAAACTCTAAGAACCGCTGGGCAAGCAGTAACAGAAAGTCTCTTCCAGGCGAGATACCCAAAAATTTCAAACGTAACATCATAGTAACTATACCAAGAAAGAAAGGCGCAGATAGTAAGTGAAAAATTTCGAAAAATAAGTTTGACAGCACATGTGTCAAAAATATGAAGTAGAATTGTACAAAGACGAATAGAAAAACGAGCTGAAGAAATATTAAGAGTAGATCAATTTGGGTTTAGGCGAAACAGGGGAACACTGGAGGCTATTTTATCTCTGAAAGTAATAATGGAGAAAACAATAGAAATAGGGGAAAGCGTGTATATAGGGTTTGTAGATCTGGAAAAAGCATTCGACAATGTAAAACGGAAAACAATGTTCGAAATACTCAAAAAGATTGGAATGAGTTATAGGGATAGACGAATAGTGCATAGCTTATACAAAGAATAGAATTAGAGACGGAACGTAGAGAAGTAAATATTAGTACATTTTTTATTTGTACATTGAAGAGGCAATGAATACTCTCAAATGCAGGAAGACATCTGGAATTACTATGCAAGGGACAAAAATGGATATGCTTAGATTTGCAGATGATATAGCGGTAATAGCATCTAGCAAGGAAGAGTTCGGAGCTGCTCTTAATGAAATGGAAACGGTTCTAACAGAGAGATATGGTATGACAATTAACAAAAATAAAACTAAAGTACTAGTATGCAAAGGAGGGAAAAATAAATCAAAACAAGAATACAAATAAGTTACAAGAAGTTACAAGAGGTTAAGGATTTTTGCTACCTAGGAAGCCAAATAACGCAAGATGGGAAAAGCGGAAAAGGTATAAAACAAAGATTAGCACAAGGTCGTGCTACATTTAACAAGAAAAAGCAACTACTGTGTACAAAGACAACAAACATAGAAACAGGGAAAGGATTGCTTAAAACATATGTATAGCGCACAGCACTGTACGGCTGTGAAGCATGAACAGTAGGAGAAGCGGACAAGAAAAAGGTAGAAGCCTTTGAAATATGGTGCTGCAGACGTATAATGAAGATATCATGGACAGACAAAGTTAAGAACGAAGAGGTACTAAAAATGGTAGGGGAAGAGAGAAATATGTGGAAAATGGTAAAAAATAGGAGAGATAGGATGGTAGGCCACATACTACGGCATGAGGAAATAGTGCGGAATATATTAGAAGCAGAGATAGGAAAAAAGAGACGTAGAGGTAGATCTGCGTTAGACTACTGCACACAGATAGTGGAAGATGTAGGCTGTAGGAATTTCAGGGAAATGTGTAGGCTAGCTCAGAATACAAATTTACAAATCAATGGAGGTACGCATCCAACCAGTCCCAAGATGGATAAACTAATGACGAAAAATGTAACTGTACTTAAACATGATGATTACTATAAGCAACTACAAGTATTGGTTGGGCAATATTCACGAATAATGTTAATTGTGTGAAAGGATTTACTGGAAAAGTATTAATTCGGCAAATGTCTAAATGTCAGGGGATCCTTGGCAGCCACAAGCTGCTTAACCCCTTTCACTGAATCTCGGTGAAATAGGGCATAAAACTATAAAACAATAGAAGGGGAACCGAGCTGTATATATGCTGTGTGGGAATTTTAGGGAACTGTGTCTGACCATTTTTGAGACGGAAAACCTATTGAATAAAAAATAAGCGCATATTAATCTAATGATTGCTATAAACAACTACAGGGGTTTGTTGTGAAATGTCTGCAACTAATGTTGACTGTGCGAAAAGATATATTGGAAAAAATATTAAATCAGCAAGTGCGGGGGGCACTTGGCAGCCATAGGCTGCTTACCCCCCTCTACAAGCACTGAATGTCGGAGATATAGGGTATTTAATTGTAACACAATGGAAGGAGACCGAACTGCATCTAACAAGAAAAAACAGCGCCTATAATGAAAGACAACAAACATAGAAACAAAAAGAAAATTGTTGAAAGCACATGGGTGGAGCACAGCACAGTATGCCTATGAAATACGGGCAGTAGGAAAAGTAGACAGAAAAACGGTAACAGCCTTTTGGAACAATTCAGATCAAGAAAACTATAAAACAAACGAGGGCGTCTCACCCATATGTTAGACAAGAAAAGGAAAAGTGCAATGAAATTTTTAAAGTCACAATAAAGAAAAAAGAAGGTGGAGAGAACCGAATAGGATAAGTGAAAAATCCAGAATAAAGAAAATAACATGTAGAAATTTCCTGTCTTTATAACTGTAAAAATTGACTTCATCATAGGCGCGATTCTCGAGTGTCATGTTTATCCTATTTCAAAACCATCAAGTCAACACCATCTCCCACAAGTCCTAAAGATTTATTGCCTTATTCATACCAATAATATAGCAGTTATAAATGGGCGCTGTTGGAGAGAAGCGGTAAGCGAGAGAATATTTAAAAAAATTACTGAAGGTACTGTAAATATTTAAATAGTCGAAAAATGTAGGATTAAAGATATATCGTATAGATGTATAATTAACAACATATTAGCCAGAAAAAGATTGAGCAATTTATCAAGTGAATCAATAAATTTACAAAATCCAAAATATTATAACCATTTAAATTTGATAGGTAGAATAGGTTTTCAATAGAAGATGGGGAAAAAGCAAACAAAAGGTAACGACAGCATACATTATGAGTTTTAGAATGTTTTATAATAAGAGATATATTTAAACAGGCAAATAAAAGTGTTAATTATTGTGAACGAGTTTTATCGGGGAAAGGTTTTAGGGCTATTGTATCACCTTTTGCGGTTACCATCGAGATTTTCAAGTTTATAGATAAATGCATTAGCAATTAGTCTCGGTTTATATTAGATAGGATTTAAACGTAATTTAACAGAAAGTTTTTTAGGTTTATAACAAACTTCTTTGGTTTTTAAATCTAGTAACTCATTTCAATAATTTAAATTTATATTTCCAAAAAATCTCTAAAAAATCAAATTACAAGTTTTTATTAGTGGCTCGGCAAATAAACTTTACCAAAAAAGTAAAGTTTAGTCAATAAATAGGTAAACAAAATACTCCGCAAGAAAATTGTTACAAACGAGTAAAGAACGATTAGTAAACGTCAAAATATTAATTGAATAAGTGCAAATTTCTACAATGTTGACATTTTAAAACTTATTAAAAATTATGAATGTTTGTTCTACGGGAATTTGTATAAACGATACGTATACCTTAATAAAAAAAATTATTCGGCAAAAACCAATTAGTGATGAGTGCAGGAAATGTTACAATAAATAGGTGATATTTCTAAGTAAATCACTTTATATAGGACTAATTACGAAAATAGGTTACTCATAGGTTTCGTGTAAAATATGAGATTTAAGCGCGTCTTTTTTAGTTAAATTTGAAAGCTTTACATCCAAATCATCGTAAATTACGTTAACATATGCACAAAAAATCATAATTGTAATCTTTGCTGCATTAAAAGCTCAAGAATTAATTATTTTTTCAAGAAACGTGTCTAAATATGATGAAATTACATGTTCTTTCATTTTAAAGTATTACGTAATAAGTTATGTGACCTAATAATAAAGTAAGCCACTAAAAGTCGCGCGCAATGTATTCCAGAGTATCAAAACTTATACAGCTTTACAACAAGGAATGAAATTTAAAGATGTTTTCTTGTCCGGTAGTGTAATTGATATTTTTTTAGCAGTAATTTTATGCCAGCGAACCCAAAGTATGTCACAATTATTACGAACTTGATATTTTCTAGTTCGGTAAAATAATACATGCTTTTAATTCATTTAGTTCATGGATACAATTGGCAAATGAAGAAAGAAGCTAATGTTAACATTTTTTGCATCATAAGTTGCAGTGCCATTTGTTATAAGTTCTCTGCTTGATCCCCTTAATCTTTACTTAATTACTTTCTAAAACTTATTTGTGCAAGTTTTGAACTACGCATAATAAAATTAATAAAACTTTCATTTAGTCAAATTGTTTCCGACGTTGAACTCTTATCTCAGAGGATGTCTGATTGCATTTTCTTAAATTTGTTATCACATGATTGTCTGCATCCTCAATGTGGGGCCCTAAAGGTAGTCTAAGAACAAGTACCAGTGTCAAATTGTGGTCACTGCACCGAAAGAAGAACGGTAGGTATTACTCTTTCGTATAAGCAGAGTTGCTTTGCAGAGACCGATACTGAAGTGTCTACCTAATTTCTGGCCGAATTGGTTCGAAGTATAATAAAAGTATCATATTTTTTCATTAAAAACGACAAAAAATCCTACAGACGGTATCTTAGCGTATTTATACGTTACTAATCGTTCTAATTTATAACCTACTCAAATCTGGATCCAGGAAATAGTGAAATTACTTTTCTTTTAATACAAAAATAATGGCTTTATTGAATAAAAGAAAATGTAAGCTGGTTATAGAATAATTGAGAATGACATGTGAAGGGTTAATTCCCTTAACATACATGACATAGTCTTTAATTCCATCTTCAAAAGATTACTAGCTATTTATTAGATGGCCTCTTAGTGCAGGTTATTTCCTTCTTGGTGAAAACGCTTGTACACACAAATATGACACTCGCATAAGTTACATCTTATATATTAAGTGAGCAATACCCCTTAATTTCGTAATAGCATCTGACACCACTCAGTGCGGTTTATAAAGCTCAACATTTTGCAATGTTTTTGAAAGTAGCAAAAGCAAAAGTTAATAGACTCTTTTACCAGAGGTATCTTGTATATTGTAAAAAATATTTGTACAAAATGTCTCAGTTTTATTTCTTTTAAATTTCAGATTAAACAATTCAAGTTTACTTTTTCTTCATTATGGTTTTTCTTATTACACTTATGTGTTTTAGGAATTACTATATAAAATTTTAAAAACAGCCGTTTCCTAATCAAGTTCGGAACATCATACGTAGTAAGATTATAGTCGAGAGTAGTTGCGTAAAGAATTTTAGCTTCAAAGTCACATTCCTGGTTAGTTTACCTTTCTGAAATGTAACAATCCTGCACATAATTGGGAAATCTATGCTTTGTGGTGCTCACCTTGTATGTACCATAAATTGTTTTTAAATTGGATGAAAAAAAAATGTGTTATTTTGTTTAACAGTTTCTCTCATAATGGCTAATTATATTTAAGACCAGGTTGAAATGCAATGGCAATTATTATAATCCAGGATGATTTTATTTTGTCCTTTTGCAAAAAAAAAGCAATTCTCTAGCAAAGTATAGTGGTAACGCAAGAACAAAATCGTTGCATATACTCTAGAATTCTACATGCAATAAACGTTCAGTTCTAGATTTTTAAGGTGCCCAATAGACGACGTTGTTCAAAAAATGTCTCAGAAAACATACATTAACTTCGCGGAAGAAAAATTTTCCAAAACTGAACACTTGCAACACTCACAACATGTATAAGTGGGGTGTACAAAAATATACGGAATTAAAAAATCAGAGGATTTTCAAAAGCCGAAGAATTGATATAAATTTAAAATTGGCATGTAATATATCAAACTAGCTTATTTATTTACAGAAGTTTTTTTAAAAAAGCTTTAGGTTTTGAAAATTCATATAAATAGCTCTTTGAAACGTTTAAACTAGGTGAAAAGACATTGTGAAGGTAGCTTGCAAACTCTTTGTTGATTCACCATTAACTATTAAACGTATGGATGCCACAAGTATAATTAATTTTATGTTTGTACTTGTTTCAGACACCAAGACAAATTTATCCTAACTAAATACTAGAAATGCCTTGTAAGCTTAATCGATCTTAGTTTTGCAACTTTTGGGATTCTAGATGTTACCCATCTAACACTTTCCTTGCTCACAGATACTAAATCCACATATTTTTAGTGAAATTCGATGTAGTTCTCATAAGTTTATGTTCCACCGACGATGATCGTGTAGTTGTTAAGTCCTTGGAAGATATATTAAGAGAAAACTTTAAAACTGTTAACAGTATAACGACAACGTGTTGTTTAAAACTTTGGGTTTCAATCAAAATAACGGAAGGTCGTTTTCTAGAAATGTATTAAAATCTTCTGAATTACATAGTGAGCTTAATACCAACTGTGTAGATCAAATTTTAATGAAAGCAAGATTTGAATAGTCCGTGTTTATGTGACGCTTGATAAAACTCAATAACTACAATTATTATCAATCTTTACTGTTTGTATGCAGTGAGGGATTAAAAAAATAACTTTCTACTTACAGTACGTTCGACCGCGCTGGTAATGCCAAATTGTTTAACGAATGAACCTTCCTTTGTTATAGGACTGTATTTCATAGGTTGATTGCCATTCCATGCCATAGCAACGTATCACCAGTGGTCTAAAAATGCCGACAAGCGAATGTTTTATTGCCATCAATGCACTTGAGCAACTGTGTGCGTGCTTTGTTTTTAAGTGCAACGTGCAATGTGATATGCACGGTCCTTTAAGAACGAACGACGACAACGTAGTGACCATAAATTAACGTCTGTTATGTAAAAGGTTAAAACAGGAATACAAGGGATATGTTGTAACAAATGTAAATTCTACGGTATCAAATTTTAAAGTCATTTCTATTTGTTACAACTGTGTGGTATCTGATTCTTTTGTTTTGCATAATAACCTCAGAATAAACAATTTCATAATAGAAATGAATGTTATTACCATTTAATTCGCTTCGGATTTACCGTAATAATTTATTCAATTATAACAAATATTTTACAATTGTCCCAAGAGCAAGACGTCTTAAAATTATTTTATAAGCCAGTCACCTGTGCTGCCTAATTCGTAGGCGGTCTGCATCAACTTTGAAGTATTACTGAGTTAATATAGCGTTTGCGCAGTGTCACGAAGTGACGCTTCTGACAGATTAGCTGTTCTTGTAGATTGACAGTATCGAAAAGGGAACTCGGCCATTTTGCTCGAGTACAGCAGTTGTGAAGAGCAGAAGAAGATGATGGCACTTTTATGTGCCATCTGGTATATCAGAATAGCCATAGTAGACCATTTTGCATAGACTAACATCCAATTTCCACACACATCTGGACCAAATTTACATGTAAATTCGCACTATAAAGTCTTATTTTAGATGAATCTCCTCCTGACTCCGTTGCTCTCCGCCTTGCTCGAAACACCCCAACCATTTTTCTTACGTCACACCATTCTTTCCACCGATAAATCTTTTTCCACACTTCCACCCACGAGATAAACCTATCTTGTTTGGTATCAATTAATATTAGAATTTTCTTAGCTACCCGAATTTCTAGGAATTTTTAGATTGCATCATCCCCAAGGAGCTACCCTACATTTTAAGATTTCTTACCTGTAGCGACTTTTGAGCGTTCTTATAAATTTTTTTAGTCATGCGATACATCTTGTTAGCTAGAATTTTATGTAGAATTCCGAATCTGCAAACAGATTTGAAATCGGACCACGCCCTGCAAAGTTATACCCTTTAAAGTCCTGATCTTCTAATTTTGCTATTTGCTCTATAAGCAAACCTAACAAATAGTTTTCTTCGTCTAGCCATTGCATCTTTCGAGATAAACCTATCTTGTTTGGTATCAATAATATTAAATTTTCTCAGCTACCCAAATCTCTAGGAATTTTTAGATTGCACCATCCCCAAGGAGCTACCCTAATTTTAAGATTTCTTACCTGTAGCGACTTTTGAGCGTTCTTATAAATTTTTATACATGCAATACTTTGTTAGTCTAGATTTTGATCGAATCTGTAAACAGATTTAATATGGACCACCTGCAAATTACAAATCCCTGCGAATAAATCTTTCTCCACATTTCCACCCAAAACCTACTTTTGGTATCAATTATTTAGATTTTCATCACTACCAAATCTCTTTAATTTTAGATCTCCATCCCCAGAGACATACCCCATTTTAAGATTTTTACTGTAGCACTTTGAGCGTTCTTATAAATTTTATACATGCAACTCTTGTTAGTCTGAATTTATGAAATCCGAATCTGTAAACAGATTTAAAAGGACCCCGTTCTTTCACCACCCTCTAAATTAAATTTCGCACTATACCTAAAGAAAATCAAACCATTCTTAAAACTTTTATTACAGACAATTTTACTAATACAGTTTAAATTTTGTAAACCACATTTCTAAATACATATTCACAATTTTTATTTTCAACCTAGAACTTCTCATATCGGCTCATACTTATTAATATTTATTTCTAAATAGAGCACTTTTCCAAAGACCAACCGGACCCACATGTTTCAAATTCCTCTGATTTTGTTCTTATGGTTTCGCTTAAGACCTCGTACATATTTTCCAGATTACTAGAAGACGTTATAACCACATTTTTGTGTTAAAGTTTCACATCGGTAGTCTCTTCCCCATTTTGGTGTAAACGCCGTAGAGTTCGCATAGACTTTTATTGCTGTATGTTGTATTCTTTTTCATTATTAATCGAATAAATCGCTCTTTCTGCTTCCAAAGAAACTCGGCACTCCATCGTCGACACTGGCGTTCTTTATGCGATAGCCATACGTTGTTAAACGCTGTCTAACCATTTCTACCCATCTCGCAGTAGCGGTAACTGATGCATTTTATGTCTGTTGCTCCTTAAATGTGCGGCATAGTAGTTTTCCATTTCGAAATCGCATACTTTACACATAATTCGTGGTTGTTTCGTACAAGGCCCTTTAACAGCTGGCGGAGTGAACGTTTACGGCAATGACATACCGTGCTGTTTTCCTTGTGTCGCTGTAAGTGTCCATTCTCGTAAAGCGAAACCGCAAGTCCCACAGTTTAAGTACTTTGCTGCGGACGGAAACAACCGGACGATGTTGCACCACGACATTTGTTCTGGTGCCGTTTGAGCATTTTCCAGGTATAGGAAGCACCGCAAGGTTGCAAAAACGTTTGCAGATACCATTTTAGTACAAAACAAAATCCGCACTATAAGACTTACTTGTAAGCGAACTAACATAACTAAGAGTTTACTCTTGCGCACCGCTTTATGTACCCTATAGAATGCAAACCGAAGGTTTCGAAGACACCGAACGAAGTTGAGGATTCGCGGGGAACTAAATGACGTCATAATCCTTGCTGCTCGTCCAATACATTTAGCGCCAATGCATGCACCTGGTTCGCTTCGTCGATGGTGCGAATGCCGTTAGTAGAAACACGGAAAACGTCTTCCATGTTATACGGATCGCGTGCATATTAAAAATCCAAAGGGTGGTAGCACACCACTTGTGTGCAAGTCGTGCTGTAGAAGATGCATGCTACTATAACCAAAAACACTTTAAACCATTACTAAGAAAATACCAACTTGTTGTCTACAGGATACTTACAACAATTTAATTTTAAATAACTTCTACGTCATATTTTAGGAAATGGGGCTTGAATATTTTCAAATGAATCACCAAGCAAGTATATGTCGTATTAAATTACCCATTAATTTCCATTTTACGACCGTGGTTAATTATAGATTAAATTTAATTTGTGCACGTTCGAGCTTCTCGTAAACTAACATATTTTAAGCAACAATGCGCTGTATAATACATGCATACCCTTCGCGCGCTACTGTATTCTTGTAATTCTAGAAAAGTCACTCCTTTTCTTGGACCGAAAGCACCATTTTATACTTGCACATCGCCTTTTCGTCGAAAAGCTTCGTTTTTACACGCATAGCGGTCGCGCACGTATGATTTCTAGAACCGGACTGATATCGTCCAAAGAATTAGATGTCGATGTCTGTCACCACCTCGTAAAGGTAAAAACCGTCAATCATCATTAAATTCGACCCGCTCCGTTTTTTCAAACATTTTCAACGACAATGGCGAAAACCTCGAGGATCTTGTCGATCAATACCATCCGAGCACGCTAACACTTTTTGCAGCCAACGTTTTTTAAATTTTTGGGTTTCCTTTTTATTTTTTTTTTTTTTTTTTTTTTTTTTTTTTTTTTTTTTTTTTTTTTTTTTTTTTTTTTTTTTTTTTTTTTTTTTTTTTTTTTTTTTTTTTTTTTTTTTTTTTTTTTTTTTTTTTTTTTTTTTTTTTTTTTTTTTTTTTTTTTTTTTTTTTTTTTTTTTTTTTTTTTTTTTTTTTTTTTTTTTTTTTTTTTTTTTTTTTTTTTTTTTTTTTTTTTTTTTTTTTTTTTTTTTTTTTTTTTTTTTTTTTTTTTTTTTTTTTTTTTTTTTTTTTTTTTTTTTTTTTTTTTTTTTTTTTTTTTTTTTTTTTTTTTTTTTTAAAACCTTTAAGATTATTTACGAAATTTCCATAAACCATTTAAAACAAGAAACACTCCGTTTTTTTTGTTCCAAAGAAGCCCGCCCTTTTTTAAACACCCGAAAATTGCCTTTAACCACCGTTTTTAACCTATTTTCACCGGTTTTGTCAGAAAAATCGCCGTAACATCTTTGCAAAAGAAAATTTGGGCAAAAACAAAATTTTTTCTTTCTAAACCCAATTTTGATATCGCATTTGTTTAAAAGGGAGTTACAATACCATTTCGGTGGGGGCAAATTTAAAAACCCCTTTTTTCCCCCTTTTCCTTTTTCAAACCCAAATTTAATTTTTTGGAAATTTCTCCTACCTGTGTACTAAGGAAAATTTTTTCTATTAATTTTATTCTTAAGCAGCGGTAAACATGACTTAAGGTGTTAAGTTTTAACCCGGGTAAATAAACCGGAAAGACTTTAATCTTTACGAAAATTTGCAAAAAATTTAAACAATAGGAATATTTTTACAACAACAATCTATTGGACCAAACCAATTCAAACCTTTTGTGACAATTAATTTGGTTAAAATTTATTTTTACCCGAACAACTCTAAAAAAAATTTTATCCTAAAAAAAATTTTGGGCAAAACTTTACGAAAAATTTAACCATTTTTCCCAGAATGGTTTAAAGTTAATGTTTTTTAAACACTAAAAATTTCGGAAAAAAGAAATTATCAAAAAACCCGTTTTAAAAATTCCAAAACCAAGTGTTCCATACAAAGTGGAATACAGTTTTTGGAAACATTGGAGGAAAAGAATTTAAGAGAATAAAAATTATTTTATCTTTTACTATTAACCCAAGATTTTCAATTTACAAATAATTTAATTATTTAACCAAAGCTAATTTTGAAAGGAAAATGAAGAAAATGTAATTTTGTTACAAATAAAACTGAGAATTATTTTTAACGGTAACAACCGCAAGAATTGATACCAATTTGTTCAGATAACAAGTCCTGGTGTTAATAAACAACTTGGCAATCATATACTAGATTTTTACGTTGTCCAGATGTACGTTTAAGGGAAACATTTGCGTCTACTTTGGCCAAAGAACTGATTGCGATTGGAAGCGACAATATACACTGTGCAATTGGAAGCTATGTCAGTGCGGAACGGTGTATAAACCCTTAAAAGACTGTTTAACTTATTGGAAGATAGTGTTATACTTCCTAAAGGCGCCAATGTACTCGGTACCACTTGCCAAAATGTGGAGTAAGTATCGGACAAGCTACAAAATAGGCTGTTTAGGAATAATAACCTGCTACAGTACGTGTATTGGGGAATGGAATACAAAGAAATTGACGGGCTTGCAAATTGTTGTCCGAAAAAACAAAAGGGAAACATTGATAAAGTATTGCTCTTTTAGTTTTAACTATTTACCCGTAAATTATTTGGAGATAGTAGAGGAGAAGACAGCCAAGATAAAATAAAAATCTTACACAACTACATTAAAGCAGGTAGTACATATTTTACACAATCTGCAACACTATTCTACAATTCCAAAAGAAATAGTCATTTCGAATTGGGATTGATAAATACACCAACATTCGCCCAGAGGTTGTACGACAACGCGCAAATATCAAAATGGCAGATAACAAAGACGAACTAAGGAATGGGGTTTCGTAACCTGGCGTACACCACACGCAAAGGGGTTCCGCTAAACATTGTATATTTGCCTAGTAAAGAACCTTCGGATCATTTAAAACCGAGGGTCTTACAACCTATAACAACCATATATTCCCAAAAGTGGTGGATATGCAACTACAACGGTGTGGGAGAAAAAGGATTTTCCAATACCGACAAGAAGAAGTCGATCGCTTTAACAAGATACGTATGCAGGATATGTGGGAAAGCTGCGATTAAAAGATTGTCACAAGCTGCAAGAATTACACGAAGGAATGGATCTGGTTGTCGGGGAATCAAAGACTTTAAATATAGAGGCAAACTTCGGTACATTTTACAATTCGAAAACCTAGACGGTCTTTATGTATCAAACTATTGGTTAGAAAAGGAGATAGAGGACTTGGGTTCGATTTAAATTTTAAGCTGCGAATAAAATTAGATAAAATTAAACCACCAAACAACATAAAGAAAGGACTGTCTTCTGTGTATAACTTTGTATTAAAATTAAGTTTAAATGGATCCATGCTTGGCATTAAATTTTTTTAAATTTGTTATGTATAATGTCAGAATAAACATTTTATAATAGTATATAACATTGTTCTTTATTTATAAAAGGCTTGAGTTCCCCGAAATAGCATCCACAAAGGGGGCGGGGCCGCATGGGCAGGGTTACCCACCCATAGGTTGGCTAGGGTTCAGGGTATGGCTGGGCTCAAGGGAAGGGATTTCGTCCCAAGCTAATTCTTTTTTTTAAAGTAGCGCATGTTCCTAAAGTACATTTGACCGTTTTAAAAAATTAGTTTATCAGGGGTAAAAAGGAAACCCTTATCAACAACACCATGGGTGTAAAATTAAATGTTGTTTAATTTTTAATATTAGTTTTAAGTTCCATAATTTTAATTCTTCTCCCCCTTCCAAATTTGGCTTTTTGGTTAAATTACATTCCACTGGTATTCCGGGAACTGGGTTTTAAATTTTAAAAGGTTGGAAAAATTTTGCTGCAAAAAGGGTTCTCAAAGGTTTAAATAAAATGGCAAAATTTCTTTAAAGAAACTTTGATTGGTTTTTAAAATTGTTTCAGTTTTCCCGAAAATTTTTTTTTCGCAAAATTTTTATCTTAAAAGAGGACACCCGGTTTAAAACAAAAACGGAACAAAAAGGTAAAATTTGAGTATTTAATTGCCAATTTTTTTGGTAAATTTGTTCGTTTGTGGGAGAAAGTCGATTAAAAAATTAAATTCACAATTGGTTTAAAAGGGGTTTACAACCATCAGCATTCCTCAAAAATAACAATACGACAGTTTTGGGGAAAAAATTTTCTCCAAAAAAATTTAAATTTCCATTCGTCACCTATTTAAAGGTAGAAAGTTAAACCTTAAAGGCGTTATTTTTGGGTTTAGAAAATTTTTTCTAAATAAAATACAATGTTTTATATTTACATACCCGTAAATTCCAAAACATTGTTTTCCACAAGCAACCGGATTTTTTAAACAAATAAAGGAAAATAGTGGTGTTAGGGGAAGCCCTGGGTAAAAAGAACTCAATGTATGGGGTTTCCTTAGAAAATCAAATGGAATTGTTATTGATTTTAAATAAAAAATTAAACCACAAAAAAATTTAATTTTCCAAAAAAGTGGCCAGTTAATTAAAAGAAATATGGTGGGCTTTACGGCCCTTAAAAACATGATTTTCCAAGAAACAAAATGGACGCAGGAAAGGGGTACTGTTTAATCGTTGCTAAAATTGAGTTTACGCGACCGGAGGTAATTATAGCTTAAAGTCCTCGGAGGTTTAAAAAAGCCTTGTTTCCGAAAAGGGAAATTATAAAAGGTAGCGGGTCGAAAATGGAAGACAGTTTTTCCCTTTAGAGGGAAGGAAATTAAGCATCGGCCTAATTCCATTTGGAGAATGAGTACACCGGTTTAAAACAATGTGCATCCGACCGCATGCGAAAGTGAAAACCTGAAGCAAAAAATTATCGAAAAAGGGGATTCAAAAAGATAAAAGGTCTTTGCATCGGCCCTAACAAAAAGGGAGGACTTTTCGAATTAAAAATCTACCCAAATGTGTTTATAACGCTTGTTCTTAAAATATGTTAGTTTAGGAACCAAGGCAAAATTAAATTTAACTTTTCCCGGTCTAAAAGGGTTAATGGGAATTTAATATTAAAATATACCGTTGGGATTCATTTGGAAAATAAAATTTTAAAATATGATAGAAGTTTTTAAAATTAAATTTTGTAAATTCCTGTAAAAAAGGGTTTTTTTAGAATGGTTTAAAGTTTTTTTGGTTATAGGCAGATTTTAAAGTTGAAAATTTGTTGGGTGTCCCCCTTTTTATTTTTAAATCCGGATCCTATAAATAAGACTTTTCCGGTGTTTCTATAAATTGACCTCAAAGCGAACCAGGTGATAAGGTAAATTTTGGGAGACACAAAAATTGAATTTGTTCCCGGAATTCAATTTTGGTTCCAAATTGGTTTATTCTTGGGAATAAAGATCGCAAGGGAAAATTTTTTAATTGCGTTCAATAAATCTTTACGGATTTTGTTTTGTCTAAAATTACTAAAGTTTTGCAATTTTTTTTAAACCTAAAAGTTAAGGAAAACAAATTGGGTGCCTGGGTTCCCTCCCAAAATCTTAAATTGGGACTTGCGGTTTGCTTTTACGAGAATGGACATTGGACAAAGGAAAACAGCACGGATTCATTAAGGTAAACGCAGGCCATGTTAAAGGGTTGTAGAAACAAACGAATTATGTGTAAATTGCGTTTCGTGGAAAACCTATGCCGCAATTTGGAAAGCAAAAATGCTGTTACCGTCTGGCGAATGGGTAAAATGGTTGAAGGTTTAACAACCGTATGGTGTATGCAAAAGAAGCCAGTGTGACGATGGATGCCCGAGTTTCTTTGGAAGCAAAAGAGCGATTTATTCGATTTTAAAATGGTACAACATCAGCAATAAAAGTCTTCGAATTAGGCGTTTACACCAAAATGGGGAAGAGATCCGTGTGAAATCCTTTAACACAAAAATGTGGTTTAACGCTTCTGAATTGGAAAATATGACGAGGTCTTAAGCGAAAATGAACTCAGGGTTTGAAAATGGGGTCCGGTTGGCTTTGGAAAAGTTCCTATTTGAAATAAAATTTTTGGCCGTATGAGAATTCAGGTTTAAAAATTGGAATATGTATTTAAAATGTGGTTTCAAAATTTAACTGTATTAGTAAAATTGTCTGTAAAAAAGTTTTAAGAATGGTTTTAGATTTTCAGATATGAGCCGCAGGAAAGTTATAATTTAGGGTGTGTGTAAAATGGTGGGGGTCCTGTTTTAAATCTGTTTACAGCGGATTTCTAAAATTTAGACTAAAAGATGTTATGTTAAAAATTTAAAGGAACGTAAAAACCTAAAAAAATCTTAAAATGGGGAGTCGGGGAAACTATTAAAAATTTAAAGAATTTGGGTGGAGAAAATTTTTTTTATAAAAAAGGATTTTCCGGGGGGAAATGGGAAAATTTACCGGATAATTGTCTTTGACTGGGATTTTAAATCTGCGTTGGATGTGGTAAAATTTAGCTCAAATGTTTGCGTTAAAAAAATTTAAAGGCTGCGTCGGTGAAATCTTAAAATTAGGGTCTCCTTGGGGATTGGGAATTAAAAATTCCTAAGGTTTTGTGGAAAATTTAAATTTTTCCAAAAAGGGTTTTTCAAAGTGCAATTAAGGAAAACTATTTTTTTTGCTTAAGGAAATACAAAATTGAAATAGGTTTAAAAGGGTATAACGAGGGGTGGCCGTTTAAACGGCAATTTTAAACTCAAAAATTTTAACAAAAGAGTTGCTACTAAAAAAATTTAAAGGTAAAAGTGCACGGTAAAAATTTAAAATTAGGGTGCTTTGGGGGGTAATCAAAAAATTCCTAAAATTGGGTAGCAAAAAATTTAATATTTTGATACCAAAAAATGGTTATCTCGTGGGTAAGTGGAAAGATTTCTCGGGTGGAAGAATGGGGTGTGACAAGTAAAAAATGGTTGGGGTTCGAGAAGAACATGGCGGATCAAGGAGATTCTCTAAATAGACTTATAGTGCAATTTAATGTAAACCAGTGTGGAAATGGTGTGGTGAATAGTGGTGCTATGTTTGAAAATAGTCTTAAAAAATGCATTAGGCTGGCGTGGTTCACGGTCTTACTTGGCCAGGATTTTCACTGATTCGTCCAGGCACCGAACAAGGTGAAACGTGGTGCGGCCGAATTGAATCTGTTAAGGCGATATGAATTTAAGAAATTCTAATGCTAAAACAATCTTTAATTTTCTCAGCGCATCGGTAGATTACGAATAAACTTTAGTAATAAGAAGAATTGGAGGTGCCCATATGGTGTTTATTTAGTAGAAAAACATGACGTAAGCTTTTGGTTGGGAAATTTTTTATGGAGTTGGAGTTTTTATTATCGTACGAAATTCAGGTATTTACAACCCTGATGAATACAGGAATCCATTCCCGGTGAGTGTTTCAATTCGATTGTGTTGGTTATGGTTCAAGCTTTAATATCAAGATTATAAACTTTTAGAAGTGCTCGTACAGTTGCTTGAGATATTGCATTTAGTGAAAGTATAAATTTTGCATTTAAGATCTAGTATAAAAAGATCGTAAGAATAATCATGTTCCAATAGTTGTATATCAAAATCATTTTCTTGTTTGGTGTCGAAATTAAAGTCTAATAAAAAAGAAAAGGAAATCTTGTCCCGTAAATGTAAATCGAAATATTTAGGGATACATGTGAGGTGTACATGTGGCCTTTATATAAAAGTTTATAAAGTCTAACTCTGACAAAACTTATCTGTTTATACTATGTCTGATAATTAATAGATTTACTATGTTATTTCTGTACCATGTCAAACTAAATTATTTAAATTTATGTAATTTTTCTGATTTCGAATACTTTTTCTGTAACAAATATTACGTATGAGATTTATTTGAAAGTTATTGTGAACCAATCTAACAGATCTGTCAATTGGGGTTATTATTTTTTTTTTGTTCTTGAACATAGTTCTAAATATTAAAATGTTATTATTTAAAGAGGAAAATTTTGAATTCTTATTTCATATAAAAAAATGATTTTACTTTTGAATAATATACTTGATATTTTGTTAACCTATAAGGGAGAGAAAGAAAAGAATTACTTTAAATTATATTTTTTGTTCCGTTAATGTAATAACCATTTGTTTATGACACTAAAGTTCATTGTATAAAAAGAAACTGCACAAGCTTAGCATTGGTGTAATGAATGGAAATTAGTTACAACATTTTATATATTTTTGAAAAACTTTGACATTACATTTTATTATTTCTAATGACTCCTTGATCCACATTTTGGAGCCAAGTTACTTGAAGTATGAAATGTACAGTGCATGTATAAATGAATGTATATAAGTTTAATAAATCTTAACAGGTTCAACGCACTAAGTCTTTTATTTCCGAGTATTTTAGTTAATGATGTTACCACTCGAGAAGATAAAATTTGAGTAATGAACTCGAGGGACATCCAAGCAGAGTTATGTTGCAGAAGTGATGAAAATAATTTTTTTTTTAAACCCATTTTTAGGTATAGCACTTTCAGGGTGTGTTTAACTTATGAGTATTGTAGTATTTCTTTTGTAAGACACAAATTGTGTCTTTAGATTAAAATTTATTGTGTGCCATTTTCTTTCAGGATCATCGCAACAGGAGTTGAAGTAGCTACTTTCGAAATGTTGTTTGTTTAAGTTGTATATTTTTTTAGATAGTCATTATAGCCTGTGGGTTTCTGCATCTTCTCACAGGATACTTTAGATATTTATCGTCCATATAGATGTGGTGGCGCTCACCCCTTTTCGATGCTTGTTTATAGTTGGGTTTACTTTACATCCACGCCCATTCTCGTTGCTCACCCTTGGGGTAATTTTCAGAATAAGCCGTGAATATTGTGAAGCTCGTGAGTTTATTGGAAGTGATAACTTTAAGAATAGAGTCTTATCAAATAAAAATCGCTTCACTGACGCCCAACGTCAAAATCATAGTATTGGTGTGTCCGACTCACACCCAAAAAAAGAAAACAGAGAAAGTTCACTTCAATGTTCGACTTGGTTCGGGTTGGATTGTTTTGGATAATTATAAATGTGTAAAAGCCAGGGTGGCACTTGGCAATTTATGCAATATGTGATATTTGATTTATGTTACAAATTAAACTAAATGTAAAAGGCATTAACATTTACTAATTCATAAAAAATTTACATTAGGTACTCGAAGACAAATTTGATGAAGCTGTCAATGTTTTGGAATAACAGAATTTTGCATACAATAAGTGATTTGGTTACATTTTAATATGATTAACCAACTTGTCTTGTAAAATAATTTGGGTTTTAACTTTAAATTTAACAGCTGCTCGTATATTAAAACAAAAGTGCTGGTTAGAAAATGCCAAGTCGTGTAAAACTTATTTGACTTTGACATTTCTATAGAACTGGCCAATAAAAAGTAGCATTTTCTGCAATTACTAATTGGTATAAACTATAGTTGCCATTGCAAAATCTTAAGTAGTTTTACCTTCTAATAATATTGCTTTAGTACTACCCAAAAATTTGTCTTTAAATATTGCGTGCATATTTCTTCAAACATTTTTTTTAAAAAGCATCGGACTTCACACTGAAATTGAAACATGACTTTAAATGAAGCACAATTATTACTTATAATCAATATCCTGCATATCATATCTGATAACTATGAGTCAGAACCAAAAACCAACACGATAAATATACGACAGATCTACGACTAATAAACACAAATTCAGAAAACGAAGGAAAAGGACATAGTCGCAATGCTATAAAACCATAAGAATTAAAGGTATGTTAAGTGAAATAAGAATGGAAAGCACAAATACTTTTCATACGTAAGAATACGAAAATTGCCATACAACGCTTAAGATAAAATGTAAAGAACAGTTTTCAACATAGACAAGCAGAAGAATATAGGGTTTGCCGGGGGGGTTTTTGTGAAAGGCATTAATAACAATGATCACATCAACGCCACACTACACTGATAGGCTAGATAATTTTCCTACCATTTTGTGCTTAAAATATTGTAGTAACTATTAACAAACTTTTTGTTAATAGAACAACAATAACTTAAATATTTAAAAGTCAGTGTTGTAATTTTTTATAGAAATTTGTATTTAAAACATTCTAGTGAAATTCAATAATTTAATATCAATTTTTACCTATGAAGTTTAATAATGCATATATAAAATATTTGAAACAAGTATTGTAGTATTTAACACATTCAGTATTAAAATTTTGCAGCGGAGCCGTGAATTTTTGCTATACCCTTTCGTAATAATCTATAAAAAATACTATACAGTAGAGCGTCGAGTAAAAGTATTTATAGTTTTTACAATTTCTAAATCGACTTTTATCACAAACGACGTCACACCTATAGCAAGAACAAATGATATTGTTCTTTTATTCTAACACGGAAAAAACATAGCTCTTAGTTTGGCAAAAAGAAAAGAACAAAAGAGTACTCATAGTGAGATACAACCTAAACCGGTGAACACAGTAATAATACAAGTATACATGCACCCCATAGCTACAGACAGGAGGCGGTAGAAACAATCTACAAATATATCGAAGACATACTAAGACACGTAAAAGGACACGAAAATTTAATAGATTACGGGAAATTTTTGCGCAGTGGTAGGTGAGGATAGGGAAGGAGCGGTAGTAGGTTTATTTGGTAGAAGCACGAAAAACAACAGGAGAAGTAGATTGGTAGAATTTTGCGTCAAAAAGAATTTAACCATCACAAACACATTATTTCAACATCATGCTAAAAGAAGATTCACATGGAAGATGCCAGCAGATATAGGAAGATATCAAGTCGAAACAATTGCTGAAAGATATCGGGAAAATTTCTGATACTAAGGAAGTAGAAACAGAATGGAATAATATAAAATCCAGTATAAACATGGCGACCAGAGACATTCTGTGCTATACACAGAAAGAAAATAAGAAATCATGGATAACAAAGTGTATTCTGAACTTAGTATAAGAAAAACAAAAATGCAATAAGAGACCGGACGAAACTGGAAAACAAAGATACAAAGCCATAATATGGAAAATTATTATGAAATAACGTACAGAATTTATTTGCTGGAGAGGAACTAACAGCACTAGAACCGAAATCAGTCATTGAAAACGATGACTTGGGATATCTTATACTTAGAAATGAGTTTGAATTAGCATTAAAAGGCCTAAAAAATGGTAAGCGGGTATAGATAAGGTGCAAGCAGAAACTCAAAAGGCCCCAGGACTAGCAGTAACAGAACGTCTCTTCCAACGTGTACGCTATATGTATGAGGCAGGCGAGATACCCAAAGATTTCAAACGTAACATCATAGTCACTAAACCAAACAAGAGAGGCGCGGATAGATGTGAAAGATTTCGAACAATAATTTTGACAGCACACGTTTTAAAAATATTAACTAGAATTTTACAAAGACGGATAGAAAGACGGGTGAAAGAAATATTTGGAGAAGATCTATTTTGGTTTAGATGGAACATGGTAACACAGGAGGCTATTTTAGATCTGAAGGGTGTTAATGGAGAAGTCAATATAAAAAGATGAAAGCGTCCACATAGGGTATGTAGATCTGGAAAAAGCATTCGACAAAGTAAAATGGAAAAAATGTTCGAAATGCTCAAAAGGATTGGAATGAGTTTTAGGGATAGACGGAGCTTATAATAAGTGCAAACGGCTGTAATATAATTAGAGCAGGAACGCAGAGAAGCAGATATTAGGAAAGGCGTGAGACAGGGATGTGCCCTATCCCCGTTATTTTTTTAACTCGTACCTCAAAGAGGCAATAAATACTGTCAAACTATCAAGGAATAGCTACAAGCAGCACTTAATGAAATGGAAATAGTTCTGACTGAGAGATACGGTATGAAAATTCACAGAATTAAAACTAAAGTACTAGTATGCAAAGGAAAGGAAAATAAATCAAAAACTAGAATACAAATACGAAACGAGAACTTACAAGAGGTTAAGAATTTCTGCTGCCTTGGAAGCCATGTTACGTAAGATGGGAGTATAAAACAAAGATTAGCACAAGCTACAGTTAACAAGAAAAGAAGAATTACTGTGTTCCAAGATAACAAACATAGAAACAAGGAAAAGATTGTTGAAAGCATATGTGTGGAGCACAGCATGGTACGGCTGTGAAATTTAGGCAGTAGGAGAAGGGATATGAAAAAGATAGAAGCCTTTAAAATGTGGTGCTACAGACGTATGATGAAGATATCATGGATAAGTTAAGTTAAGTACAAGGAAGTTCTAGAAATGGTAGGAGAAGGAAGAAATATGTGGAAAACAGTAAAAAATAGGAGGGGTACGATGATAGGTCACTAAGACATAAGGGAATAGTGCGGAGTATATTGGAAGCAGAGACAGGAAAATAGAGGTAGAAATAGTCCTAGGTTAGACTATTACACACAGATAGTTAAAGATGTAGCCTGTGGGATTTTCAGCGAAATGTGTAGGCTACCTCAGAATAGAAATTAATGTAGGCACGCGTCCAACCATTTCTAAGACGGAAACCTTATGACAAACAAACAAAATAATTATACTTAAACTTGATGATTATTATAAGCAACTACAAGTGTTGGTTTTGCAATATTCTCAACTAAGAATTTATTGGAGAACTTTTAAATCGGCAACGGTCTGTAGTGGGGGATCTTGGTAGACGGCAGGTTGCTTAACCCCCTTCACATATCACTGAATATTTGTGAGATAGTGCAGGTATTTATAAAACAATAGGAGGGGAATCGAGTTCTATCTAGACTATAGGAATGTCGGAGAACTATGTAGGCTAGCTCAGAATAGAAATCAGTGGAGGTACGTGACCAACCTGTTCTAAGATGGAAAACCTAGTTACAAAAAATTAATTGCATTTATACCTTATGAGTACTAGAAACAAATACAGGTATTTGTTTTGCAATATATTCCACTAATCTTGATTGTGTGAAATGATGTATTGGAAACTCAGGAAATGTCTGTGTTGTGGGATCTAGGTAGCGACAGGCCGCGTAACCCCCGTTCACATACGGCTGAATATCGTTGAAATAGAGTGTATATTTACAAAACAAGATAAGGGGAACTAAACTGTTTCCAACAAGAAGGAGCAGCGGCTGCGTTCGGAGACAGCAAATATAGAAACAAGGACAAAAGTGTTGAAAGCATATGTGTGGAGCACAGCATTGTACGTTTATGAAATAGGAACAGTAGGAGAAGCAGTCAGGAAAAGAAAAAGGCCTTTTGGAATGTTTTGCTTCAGATGTATGATGATTATAGCATGGAACGAAAATGTTAATAACAAAGAGGTTATAGAAATGGTAAGGGAATAGAAATATCTGTGGAAAACTAAAAGAAACATAGAAGGACAGGATACATTCTAAGGCATGTTTGGGGAATAGTATGGGCTATATTACAAACAGATATAGGAAGAAGGAGAGATAGATGTAAACCTAAATCAGACTATTGCACCAGATAGTGAAAGATGTAGACTGTGGGAATTTCAGGGAAATAAGTAGGTTATCTCAGAATAAGAAACAATGAAGATACGCGTTCAACCAGTTCCAGGACTGAAGACTTATTGATGATGATGATGATGATGACGAAGATAATGATGACAACTATTCGTCCTCTATATACTCACCTACAAGATAATGTCCATGTACTTTGATCCAATTTAAAAAATATATATTTTTGTATCAAGCATCAACATTATATCACAATTCTGTTTTATATTTTGCTGAAGATCACAATATATTATTGTTTTGTTAGTAAAATCCAATCTTATTCATTGACAAATACCTAATCCAGTTTCACAATAGAAGATGTAAAAATGAATTTGATAGTATCAAAAGTATTTGAGTTTTATTAACATAACCTCTGGAGGTCTTGACTATTGATGGCAATTATTTCATACCTAGTATAAAATGCTTATTACTATTTAATTAGGAACATGAGACCACCTTAAAAACTCAGAACTATATTTAAAATAAATTCACTAGTTCAAATTATTAAGTTAAATAATCTAAACTGCAATTTGATCAAAATTTCAATCTAAAAATTACATTTAGAAGTAACAAACTACATTCCGCCACCTATTATTAAGTATTTGTAATAACTATATTGAACCGACAGCGTCATTGAAATTGCGAGGAATATCTATTTTGATAGTGGCAACGACGCCAATTTGGCATCACGAACATTGATAGTTAGGTCGGTTTAGAAATTGCAAAAACTATACTTACATTTTCTAGCGAAAGCTAGCATACTATCGCGAACTACTTGAGAGTTGCCATATTCAGTTTGTACAACAAGTCCGCATCGAATAGTTTATTTTTATTTACTCATATTTATAAAAGTATGAACACTGTGAATACATTAAGCTTAACGTTATTTGAGCTTTTCCGTAGTTCTAATAATATTTTACCTACTATTATGTTGGTAATTAGGCAGTTCTAGCACAACTTGAAGTAACATTGAATAAAATTTCACACGTGCACGTCGATAATAATCAAAACGACTGGAACTGCAGTATTCAAACGACAGCAATAGAACCACTAACGTTTAGAATGTTATTAAGATTGCGGACACCTTTAATTTTACTGGGTAGATAACCATAAGGGTAAAATCGAATCTGACATACACCCCTGTAATATGTAGGCTGAAGGTGAATATTCGTGAGTGTTAGTTTTAAAATTCTAGGTCCAAGGTTCGGAATGTTGGTGGGTGGCCAAAAGTGACACAACTCACTGAAACGATAAACTAACTGGCGTTTAAGACTACAGAGAATTGACAGCGGAGTGGGTTTTAACACTAGATGGTACGGGGTTAAATCAAAGATGGATATAATTTTAATATGCGCCACTATATCCAGGTTTAGATAGAAATAATACACAATCCCTTCTTTAAAAGAACGAAATCTACGCAGTGACCGATATGTCCTCAAGGAGGATATAGAAAACCTCAAAAAAAGCAGAAGGGAGATACTATTCTTACCTCATAAAACAGTAAAAAGTTATTAATATAATTTTATTCAAGCACAATGTCACTAATGTTGTGAACTATCAGCAACATATTTATGGATGATTTAAATTATTATTTTTTCTTATTTTCACCTTAGCTCTTTAGTTGAAAAATAATAAGAATTTATAGAAAGAATAAAATATTATGAAATTTGCTTGGTAAAACTTTTTAGTACAATGTTGTATAACTTCTAATAGATTTTATTTGGAGCACTTACTGCTCATGCAATATCGTATAGCTAACAATATTACTTTCATTAGCAGATATACATCGATGCTATAACATTATACCACTTACTTTAATAATTATTCAAAAAATATATGCTTACTCTTAAGATATTTCATCAAAACACTACTTTGATCAAGTCACAGCTTAATTTTTCGAATTTCAATATAAACTAATTTATTAGTTATTGAAAATTTTTATCAAAATTCTAATGAGCATCAACTAAACGATTCATGTTCAGCTTCTAAATCTTTAATTGTTAAAACAAGAAAATAGAGCATTATTATAACGCTCTAAAATTTCAACTACGTTATGGCACTGTAAAGCGCTATCTACAAATTGTAAAATTTGAGTGAAACTACAAAAATTTATTTCAATCCCTAACCAATTATAATTGATTACAAAAAGCCTATTTTGAGTACTAAGATTTTGTAATGTTTGTGACACAATCATGTTTAAGATTCGCATAAAACGTATTCACTTTATTAAATAAGTTTGGCTAAACGCTAATATTTCGAAATACACGTGGAATTAATTTGAAATTCACTTACCCTTAAGGTAACAACAAATGTATGACTACTACCTTAAATTTCACCATATGTCACTTCAGGAACTAATATTCTATACCAGAAGGTTTGGGGTGAGAAGCAGCAAACATGGATCCATAGTAGTTCTCTTCGACATTCGATTGAAAATTCTGACGATAAGAACAGGTTTTCAAAAAATGTCTACGTCTCCATATAAAAACAATAACGAACTAAAATTCGCTGAATCATAAGCTGTTACAGAATCAACTAAGGATGTTTGTTAGATAAAACAAACATCGCCGTCGGCCCCCATTTATTTCCAAATTGTTTATAACAATTTATTCAATAATTACTTGAAATTTACTCCAATTTATTTCTATTTATTTTAAGGTATTTTAATTTATTTTAAATTATTTTAATTTATTTGGATTTATTTTGATTTATTTTAATTTGTTTTAATTTGTTTTAATTTATTTTAATTTGTTTTAATTTGTTTTAATTTGTTTTAATTTGTTATAATTTGTTTTAATTTGTTTTAATTTGTTTTAATTTGTTTTAATTTGTTTTATTTTGTTTTAATTTGTTTTAATTTGTTTTAATTTGTATAAATTTGTTTTAATTTCTTTTAATTTGTTTCAATTTGTTTTAATTAGTTTTAATTTGTTTTAACTTGTTTAAATTTGTTTTAATTTTTTTAAATTTGTTTTAATTTGTTTTAATTTGTTTTAATTTGTCTTAATTTGTTTTAATTTGTTTTAATTTGTTTTAATTTGTTTTAATTTGTTTTAATTTGTTTTAATTTGTTTTAATTTGTTTTAATTTGTTTTAATTTGTTTTAATTTGTTTTAATTTGTTTTAATTTGTTTTAATTTGTTTTAATTTGTTTTAATTTTTTTAAATTTGTATTAATTTGTTTTAATTAATTTAATTTGTTTTAATTTGTTTTAATTTGTCTTAATTTGTTTTAATTTGTTTTAATTTGTTTTAGTTTGTTTTAATTTGTTTTAATTTCTTTTAATTTGTTTTAATTTGTTTTAATTCGTTTTAATTTGTTTTAATTTGTTTTAATTTGTTTTAATTTGTTTTAATTTGTTTTAATTTGTTTTAATTTCTTTTAATTTGTTTTTAATTTGTTTTAAGTTTTTTTAATTTGTTTTAGTTTGTTTTAATTTGTTTTAATTTATTTTAATTTGTTTTAATTTGTTTTAATTTGTTTTAATTTTTTTTAATTTGTTTTAATTTGTTTTAATTAATTTAATTTGTTTTAATTTCTTTTAATTTGTTTTAATTTGTTTTAATTCGTTTTAATTTGTTTTAATTTGTTTTAATTTGTTTTATTTTCTTTTAATTTGTTTTAATTTGTTTTAATTCGTTTTAATTTGTTTTAATTTGTTTTAATTTGTTTTAATTTGTTTTAATTTCTTTTAATTTGTTTTTAATTTGTTTTAAGTTTTTTTAATTTGTTTTAGTTTGTTTTAATTTGTTTTAATTTGTTTTAATTTATTTTAATTTGTTTTAATTTGTTTTAATTTGTTTTAATTTTTTTTAATTTGTTTTAATTTGTTTTAATTAATTTAATTTGTTTTAATTTTGTTTTAATTTGTAATAATTTGTATTAACTTCTTTCATTTGTTTTAATTTGTTTTAATTTGTTTTAATTTGTTTTAGTTTGTTTTAATTTGTTTTATTTTTTTTTAATTTGTTTTAATTTGTTTTAATTTGTTTTAATTTGTTTTAATTTCTTCTAATTTATTTTAATTTATTTTAATTTACTTTAATTTACTTTAATTTACTTTAATTTACTTTAATGTATTTTAATTTACTTTAATTTACTTTATTTTTTTTAATTTATTTTAATTTATTTTTATTTATCTTAATTTATTTTAATTTATTTCCTATTATTTCCTATGTAAAATAGAAAAACATTACAGCGTGAAAAAGGAAATCTCAATTCTTACCATAAAAATGTTTCACACGTATTTAATTGTAGCATGAAGTGATCTCAACCATACCAGGAATGCACCAACCTGAGGGAAAATTGTCCTACCTACATTTACTTATCGTGAGTTATAGCAATTGCTAGATTTTGACGGTACTTGGCGTACCGTGGCATTTTTAATACTAAACTTGATTCGAGCGTAAATGAAGTTCAAAAACTACATTTATCACGCAGGACTATCAGAGTCGTGCATGAACGACGCCAATAATCTTAGGGGACTTTGTTAGATGTAGCTTAACAAAATAATTTTTTACAATAAATATACGGCTGTATTTGAAAATAAATGTATAATCTTGTAAATGAATATTTCTAACAAATACAAATTAAATCAGATTTTATATTTAATAATCGAAATCCTTGTATTAATAGCGTTTCTAAATGAAACCTTATTTATGTTATCTATTTACATTATAAGCCATATACACAAGGAGATGTAAAAATAAATAGTAGAATTTTGAGAACTTTACATTGCCTCTCCCCAAAACAAAAAAATTCAAAGTCTCAAAGACTTCAAAACTAAAGAATTTTATTTCTTTTACCAACTAAAGTTGACCAATTATCGACACTGGTAAACCTAACCTAAAAGTATTTTACATCTAACATCATCATTAAGATTAATCAAGACCAAAGAGCATAGACATAAAAGAGATAAAATGAGAATAGCATTTGTGAGTGTGAGTAACTACGAGTACCAATCGATAGCCTAAAGCTAGAAATAATTACAATCAAAGAAGACACTATCAAGCAAAATAATGCACAATCGAGTAAGTCATAATCAGGAATATCCTTACTCCTTGATAAAAGTGGCTGATACTTTCCAAGAGGTTCATTTAAACAAATATAAATTAGATTACCATGAGTTAAGAATTAGGGGAATAATTAATGAAAGAAATGTACAGAGTACTAGAAAATTTTTAGCACGGATGTTGGTAAAAGAAGTTTCAAAGCCTTACAGTTATGTTGATATTTCAAAATATGCAGTTGCTTTGCTGATGAATGTAAAGAAATTCTTACATCGCTTAAAATTGTTGGAAAAATATTCTTTCAGAATTCGAAGGTGAAATGACATATTCAAGTTAAAAAAGAGGTATGTTAAAATTCGCTCATCTCCGGTCGTACTAAGCGTATGCAATCAAAACAAAGAATTATTAAAATTTCACAGTGAAAGGTTGTCTGATGTACTTTTATTAGAGGCAGATTTTATAGAAAAGTGTAGTAATAAAGAAGAAGGTAATGTTAGTAAATCTAATAATGTAACAATCTTACCGAGTTTTTTTGAGGATATTCAAGTTCCGCTGTTACTTGTCTTGTACCATACACTAGTCCGATGGGTAAATGGTCTGTTAAATATTCTGGAGAGACTGATCAACTCTATCCATATTTAGAAAGGATCAAACAGTTAGCTAAAGCTAGAAAGGTATCTGAAGTAGAGGTGTTTGAAAGCGCAATCGAATTTCTATCTGGTGGTGCACAAGTTTGGTTTGATAGTGTTAGTGATTCTTGAACAGACTGGTCATCTTTTGTAAATCGTTTAAAGAAAGATGTTTTACCTCCGTGTAATGAAGACATTTTGCGGGATGAAATAAAATCGCGTTAACAAAACAATTGTAGTGTTTATAGTTCATATGAAGAAACTGTTTAATAGATTAGCTACTCCACCTGCAGAATTTATAACAGTAAGGTATATAAAGCAAAATATATTACCGAATTTTATCGATCGTCTTCCTCTACTACCTATACAAGATGTTGATGTTTTGTATCAGTATTGTCTACAAATTGAAGAAATTATTTGGATAAAACAAAAATCACTTGTAGTTCTGCCTGAACATTTTGTTAAGCAAAATCATGTTACTAATTCTTTACCAAGAAAAAAAACTTCGACTCATACAAAATTTTAGAACCCTAGTCGTTCATTTTCTAGTAGGTCGTTTACACAAAAAGTTTAAGTTCTTGATGATAGTAGTCCTTCTACCCCGGTACAAAAAAACTTTCAAGTACAAATAAACCTCAACAAGATACGTGTTGAAACTGTTCGTCTGTTGGTCATGTTCATAGGACAAGCACCTAGGACATTATTTTGTTATAAATGTAGAATTAAGGGAGTTACAGCTCCCAATTGTTCTTATTGGTCTTGGTCAAAAAACGGCTAAGCAAATAGTTGTATAGTAGTCGACAACCTGTTACTTCTAGAAAGGCTATACTTATGTTAGGTATTTCTACAATTCGTTTTAATAAAAATGAGTGGTCGAATTGTTTATGTATGGTAAAATTTTTTTATAAAGCTCTTATTCAACAAAGAACTGATGCCCTTTTACAAAAAAAAAGTAGTGACTATCGCCCATATATTATGATAAAATTATTTGATAGAGACATAACTGGCTTCTTAGACTATGATTGTACCACCTCAATCATTGATTCTACTGAAATTCCGTTAATTAAATCCTTGAAGTTAAGAATTGTTAAATCAGAAAAGAATATTGTATCTATGGTTGAGGGTGCAAAAAATCTGTCGAAGGTTCTGTCGATCTTCTCATCTGTATTGGACAACAATGTCGCATACTGAGTGCTCTGGTAGTGCCATCTTTACCACACTCATTTATTTCGTGTAATGATCTTACAGAATTGTTTGCAATAATTGTAAAGTAACGGTTCTTGACAAATACAAGATGATATGAAAGACAATGTTTCATATGTAGGATGGTCTGATAGTCCCGTACCTCGAGAAAATTGTTTTATTTAGTCTTGACAATTTATCCGAAACTTAAAAATCTCAAGCGCAGTCTGTGATATATTCATTTGGTGAAATTAGTAATGAAGATAAGTTAGGGCGTACATCTAAAATAGTTATGGATATTGATACTGACGATGTCAAGCCTGTTTGAAGAACACCGAACGTTATGTCAACTTATATTAGTAAAATATTGAACCAAGAATTAGACGAGGTGTTTCGTTTAGGAGTTATAGAACCTGCTCAATCAACATGGTCCTCCAATGTGCTGTTAGTAAAGAAGAAATCTGGCGAGTATAGGTTTTGTTTTAACGGTAGAGCATTAAATGACGTCACAAAACATGATTCATACCCAATACCCAATGTAGATCGTATCTTAAACATGCTCAGAGGTGCTAATTTCAAATCTTTTCTTGATCTCCGGAAAAGTTTTTGGCAGATTCTATTGTCTGAGGAATCTGAAGATAAAACTGCGTGTATTATAATATCAAGAGGACAGTATAGATTCGTCACGGTACCCTTTGGTCTTCGCAATGCTGCACAGACGCAACAGCGATTGGTAGATACTATTTTTGGGCCTGCGTACGGTCCCAACGTGTTTTGTTATTTGGACGATATTATTGTATGTTATGCTACTTTTATGGATCATGTGAAGTTATTAAACGATGTAGAGGAACGTCTTAAAGATGCTAATCTTACGATAAATTTAAAAAAGTGTGAATTTTTCAAAACTTTTTAAAAATTTCTAGGTTTTATTGTAGGTTCAAATTCGCTTAGAACTGACCCTGAAAAAGTGACCGCGATGGTTAATTTTGTCCGTCTAACAACTTATACTGAAGTTAGAAGATTTATAGGTATGTGTTCCTGGTATCGTTGATTTATTTATTATAAGTTTTTCAACTCTTGTTGCTCCGATAAATGCTTTAATGAAACGAAGAAAAAAGGGTCAAAATATTGTTTGGTCACCTCAAGCGAAGTCACTTTTTGTAAAAATTAAGTAAGCCTTGGTTTCCACACCATTGCTTATACAACCGACTATTCTGTTCCTTTCACTGTTAAAACTAATGTTAGTGTTTATGGATTAGCTGCAAGTTCTTGTTCAAAACATTGGTGGTAACAAACATGTAATATCTTATGCAAGTAAATCGTTATCTAAAACAAAGAAAACCTATTCCGTTACGGAAAAGGAATGTTTTTTTAGTCATATATGAAATTTAAAAATTTAGGCCATGGCTTGAAGGCACCAAGTTCACTCTCATTACTGATCATTTTTCCTTGTTGTGGTTTAATAATCCTGAACCTAACAGAACCTAACTGGAAAATTGGCGAGATAGGCAGTACGGCTTCGACCGCATACTACATCGCAAGGGTAAATATAAAGTCGTACCCGATTTTCTCAGTTGAATTCCTATAATTGAAGATCACGTAGTTAACCTAATTGAATTAAGTTTAAATAATTTGGATAAGTGGTATGCACAAGTAAGGGAAAAAATTAAATCAACTCCACATGACTATCCCCAATGGAACCTGGTTAATGATTATGTTTTTAAATTTATTCCATCTAATGTACCATTATCTTCGAATCTTAGGTAATGGAAATATTTAGTGCCCAAATTACAGCAACAAGAGGTTATTCGTTCTTGTCACAACCCCCATTAGCTGCGCATTTTGGTAGTTACAAAACCATCTCTCGCATATAAGAAATGTTCTATTGGCCCAAGATGAAGTTAGATATTTTATGATACTGCCGGGAATGCGCCACTTGTGCAGCGCAAAAATCTTCAAACTTGGAACCGTTCGGATTAATAGGGAGAGAGAAGGAAATGAGTTTCCCTTTTCAAAATCTTGCTCTAGAGTAAATTTAAAACAAGATTCTTGAAATAAGTAGGTACCCCCTTTACAGTTTTATTGTTAAAGATTATAATTTTTATAATCCAGTTCAAATAAAATGAACAATTCTAGCATTACATAAGCGGCATTGGACAAGCAATACCAAGAACTGTCTTGAAATTAATCAAAAGCAAAGCATAAATTTTGAGCGGCTACGTCGTTCATTATCCGTAATTTGTATAAAATGATTTATTTGAAATTATTAAAGTAGTGGTATCAATAATTACAATAAGTTATGTGTTAAAATATCAACTAATTTTGAAATTTGTAAAGAAAATATTCTCAGTCAAATAACGTTTCTGTTTTGAAAAGTAAATCGTTCAAGTTCACAAAAGTGTTTGGTTATTTTAAGGAGTGAATAACCTTCCGCAAACAGAATGTCTCCTTGGAATATTGTTTCGTGGTGGCTATGTGACATTTATATTTATTTTACTGAAAATTTTGTGGAGTCAAATATTTTTTTCTTGTGTGTGCTTCAATTTCTTACAGTTACATAAAATGGTACAGATTTCAATTCGCATTGTAAAACTTACACCTAAATGTTGTAGGGATTAGTGTTTAAAATAGATGAAATTGCAATCTAAAATTATGTGGATTACAATATCAAATGTTATGATTACAATTTGAAATATAAATTGTAACCACTTGCGTGGTACTTGTTAATATAAATTTGGAAATTATTACAAGCTCTATCAAATTTTATTAGTGGGGATTATAATAGTCAGTAAAGAAATATTTATCTATTACAATGTTATATGAAATGTTACCACATTCAATATTGAAAATTTTACCACACCTGTAGGGGAAAAATTACTATAGTGTATGTTGATAAATAATATAGTAATTTACCACACCACTTTGGTGAATATTACAATAATTTGTTCCTAGCTAGAACCACAATTGTAGTAAAATTCACCACAATTGTAGTACACTTCACAATACTTTTCTTCAGTGTAAGATGAAAGAGAAATTATGTTGCGTTTGTAGGAAAAGGCAGACGCACGTTAGAAAACACATAGACACATAGATGCACTAGAATGGGTGCTTATGAGCTGTTTTTAGATTTCAAACTTTTGAATTTAAATACGTTATAAGTATATTTCTAAAATTGTGACGGTTACAGGAAACGCCAGGTATTTCGGCAAAATTAGAATTTTTATTTATTGTAGAATAAGAGGCTTTGACAGGAATCCACTATTTCATTTTCCAGCTGGATTTTGAAAACACTCAAGCGCACAAACACACATACACACGCACGCACGCACGCACGCACGCACGCACGCACGCACGCACGCACAGGCACAGACACACACACACACACAGACAGACACACGCACACACATAAATACAAAACACACGCAAGCGCGCGTGCACACATACATATGCATACAAACATACACCCGCACGCGCACGCGCCCGCACACACACACACACACACACAAACACACACACAGACACACACAACACACACATATACACATACAAAACACACACGCGCGCACGCGTGCACATACATATATACACACAAACACACACAAGCACGCACGCGCGTGTTACATATACGCACACATACATACACGCACGCACGCACGAACGTACGCACGCACAAGTTCATGCGCACAACACCACACGCATATGCACTTGCATATGCACACACGCATGGCCACCAAGCACGTACGCGGGCACGCGCGCACATACACAATCACACACACTCACACTCACACACGCACGCACGCACTCACAAACACACATATTGTTTCACCAAGAATAAGTGCCAGCTCAATCTTAGGGACGTGTCCAACACTAACCTTTATCTGCAAGATGAACAGATGCTGCAACAACGTGTACAGCCAATAAAATTTAATTTTCAATTGATAATCTTTTGTCAATATTTACAAATTACAAAACAGTCACACAATTTAAAGAGATATTAAAATCTAGTATATAGTCATTATTTGTTTCACTACACTTCCATATTCCAAAAGCTACATAAAATTCTCAAACTTTATTTTACATTCCTACACAATCCCTTTAATTTATATATTTAACAAGAATTAAATGACCTCCTAATTTAATACTGTTTATGCAAATCACAAATCTTTACAAAAGTACACTCAGCTCGACTTTCAAGGTAGGGAATTCTGTCTACAATTAATATTTATTACTCCACTAAACGCTTCCGTCCCAATATCCCTACAGTGGTATACTCACAGAAAAATTTAACTTAAAATAAGTGAATTGCTTTAGAATTTGCCTTAGACATCTGCATGGTTTCATTCTTGTTAGCAGCAACTCCGATGAAGCAGCCGTAATCCGCCAACGCTAGAGAAACCAATACGGCTAAGACATATGACATATTGGCAAATTTCAACATCACCGTTGCTAAAAGCTTTTCAAGCATTTACTATGCAATGTCACTAAAGAAATTTTATGTAGTTTAGAGCTTCGGGAATACCCGGAATTACATACAGTGAATTTTCATACGTGAGCTCTAAGGACAGCCTTGCTAGCGGACAAATATGGTTTTATCATCATCAGCTTTTAGACTAAAGCTTCACAGGAGAAGCAATATTGTATGTGATCACTGCACAAGTTAACAAATATGAAATTACATCTCATATTATCCAGGTATTCTTAAGATAATCTCATAATAATGTTTCGATACCAATCGCAACCATGATCTTTTTCAAACTGCGCATTTTATTTAGTAATTTCTGCGTTTTAATATTTGTGTAACAAATTTTATCGGACTTTTAATTTAACGCATGACATAATGCGCGATAAAGAACTATATTTTTGCAGTGATCTACTGATTTCTATACCTACGTATAAAGACATCGTCTCAAGTCATACCAATTCGCTTTTAAAGTATTTGTAACAACAAGTACTGTTAATGTAAGTATCTACCGACCTCACAGGGGCATAGTATAAAACATATGTGTATGGCCTTGTCTATTTAACTGTTACACAATAAAATGTTGAACTAGCCCAAACTATCTGCAGGAGTCGTACAAAACGATGTAAGGTTTAGAGAGCTCAACTCTAAAACAAATTAGGAAGGGCAATTTTAAGATTAAATGAAAGCTATTATGTTATACTGTTTATCTGGTAACATTAAACTTTATTATGCAGTAATCATAAAAGCTGAGAGTGCGCTATAAGGTATGTTAAAGTGTAGTTTTAATGACATATTAATGTCTAGCGAAGACAATATTGGATCCACAATTAGCGACATTTCTTTTAAGTACGTGGTGTGAATTTAAATCTGCAGTAAAGAATAGAATTGGCGGTATATTTCTTGATGTTGAATGAAATTTCTAATTTGTTATCTATTTTTAGCAAAGATTAAATTTCGTGGATGCTGTTGGTATACATTTTAATTATTTCTAAAAACATACAAGTATTTACTTATTCGAGCCTTATACGTACAGAATAAAGCAAAACGCAAGGTTTCCTGTTTTTGTCTAATTAAAATAAACGTAGTTATATGTGGTAGAATTTAAATTGCAGGCAAACACTCTTGTGCTTTCCATTAAACTATCATGTAATATATCTAAATCGTATATAAATATATAATCTTTATGTTGAATTTATTCAAAGTGTTGGTATAGATGGATTAGAATAAAACTAATATTTATTTCTGCCTTATTTGATGAACGTAAAATAATTCGATTGTCCTATCAAGTATTCACAATCCATAAAACAATGCACTTGGTTACATAAGAATGGAATTCTGAAACCTTTCTTTTGCATACAAAAGTATTTACATTGAGCATTTGTAACAATGTATGCTGATCCAAACCTCTTTCAGGATATGCGATATACAAACGAAAACACAAGTATTTTAAAAGTTTGCGCTGAACCGTTTCTAAAAGGTCTCTTTATGACTGAGATAAATCGATTACCAGACATTTCTAGAATATTCTACAATGCTGTTAACGTTATAGTGTTTTTAAAAGCAAGACAAATACAGGTTATAAAATCTAACACACAAATTTTTAACTTCACGTTTGTGCGAATAAAAATTTGTAAAACAAACTGATGAGCACAGCAAACGGCAGGATCTAATATAACTATTACGATTTAATATTATATTTACTAACATAATTATGTAACGGCGGTTTTAATTTTCGTGAATACGTTATTGGCTTATACGTTTTGGGGTTTCGGGTACACATCACGTTCTTTACTATTATCCCAACTTAGTTTCTTGAAAAATATTGACTTACAGATGATGCAATTATGCGCAGTTGTAATTTTATTTTTACGTCAACCTATGGTGTCGACATTAATGCTAATGAATATGAAAAAGAAGGAATTTATTATTGATCATTGAGGGACGCTTGAGGTTGGTATGTATCCGACATAACTCGCATATTATGTTCTGTCGGTAAATATTGCAACAAATATAAATCCTAAGGTATTAACTTTTCAAGTCGCTTCTATTTGTTACAGTTCTGTGGCATCCGATTTCATTCGTCTGCATTATAATATTAGAAGGAATAATTACGTAATAGAAATAAACGTTATTATTATTTAATACGCTTGGAATTTATCTTAAGAATATTTTCGATTGTATCAAATACTCTAAATCTGTTCTAGGAACTGAAAGTCTTAAAATACGCTATAAACAAGTCACTTGTGTTGTCTAATCTGTAGGCGGTCTGTATCCATTTTTAATAATTGTTAAGTTAATATTACGCTTGTGAAAAATGTCACGAATTGGCGTTTCGGACAGTTCACCTGTTCTTTATATTCATAGGAACGAGAGATAACTCGGCCATTTTTTTCAATGCAACGATAAGAGAACGAGTGGGTAAAAATGTTGGCCCATCTATGTGCCAGTTGTTGCTTAAGGATAGGTATTTAGGTCAATGTTAAAGCATGGTTTTTTAAAGGGGCCGGGATGTTAAAAGTATATACGTAGTGAGTATATGTTTCCCCAGGTTTTTGTTACTACCACCAAGTTATTAAGTAAACGTACCAACGTGATTATTTAGACACATTATTCATTAACACGCATTTTTATTTATATTATGAAGCAACTTTGGTACCTAGGAGTAATTGTGATCGCTTACATGGTGTTTGTTTGATTGGAATGTAATACATGATGTCATCTGTTTGGTTCGGAATTACCATGATAGAAATTTTGTTGTCAAAATGAAGTTCAATGCTTTTGGTTTGGAATTCTTTTTTTGACGCTGAAGTTTTTACTTGCATGGAAGTCCGGTATTCAGAACCCTCATTAGTACGAGAATCGATGCCGGTGAGTGTTTAACTTTCCTATGTTGTTCACGGTTGATTTTATTATTGCGTTTGTAGACATATAAAAATGTTTGTTCAATTATTAAAAATCTTAAGAGTTACGGTGTTCTAAAAATTGTGTGTCGAATTTTTAGGTCGTTATGTGATAAGTTTGAAATCTAAAAAATATGGTATAATGCTGTCTACGCGCCGCAATGTAACTTTGTTGAGAGAATTAACATAACTGTGGGGAGAGCTATACGATCTTATCTTAAAGAGCACGATACCTGGGATACTGAACTGGCGCAGATTCAATTTGCTATTAATTCTGTTAAGCATGAGGCAACGATTTATACTCCGAATTTTTTGGGTTTTGGCCGACACGTCCCCATAACTGGTAAATTTTATGGTAGTGGAGTTACTCTCGAAACTGACGTTAAAATCATTCTTGATAGTCGCCCATTATATACCTCAGATCGTCAAGGTATTTTTAAGGTATTTGAAGATGTTCGTGCAAATTTGCATTTAGCTTATAAACGTTCGAGCAATCAATACAATTTAAAGAGAAGGAACATTTCCTTTGAGGTTGGTAGTATAGTATGGAGGGCCAATAAGGTGTCGTGTGCGTGTAATAAGTTTACTGTTAAACTTGCATCAAAGTTTATTTGAGAACAATCAAGAATAAGTGTTTGAGTGTGGAATACGATTTAATTAATTTGGATCGATCGAAAGTAGGTAGATGGCATGTCAAAGATTTCAAACCTTATTCCGCCGTCGATCCAGACTATGTCCCAGAGGATTGATTAGTCCTTTTTGGTGTCTGTTTCTAGTACGATATGTTATGAATTTTGTTATGAAGTAGAATGGTGGCGATTATTTAAGTACTTTTCTGGTACTTTGTTGCTTGTGATAATCGCAAAATTTTTCATGTACTGCTATTCCCAGATGCGCATTTTTGGAATATTCAGTTTAATTAGATAAGACTGACAAAATTGTTATTTGGTCTGCGTTATTGTTTTTAGTTTATGGTGGAGCCCTGTAATTATTCGTTGCTTCATTTTTGTGAGCATGCTTTGTTTGCATTGTGTAGGTGGTCACTTATGTAAAATTTGTATCCGAGATAATCACTTATGTGTTGATGTGTTTGTAACAAGTAAACAGTATTAATTTCAAATATTTTTTTAGGCGAGTCAATTTAGATGTTTGATGTGGCCACTGTTGTATTGAGAAGTTCTTTTTTTGACTTGGGGTGTTAGATAGGTTTTGGGCCTCTTGGAGCGGCTTTTTAAAAAGGCTTCTTCCAAAGAACTCTTCTATCAATTTTATTAAAACAGAAATTACAATATGAATTTTAATAACAGGTACATTATATGCAGTAGCCTATTAAAATCAAATATATTCTAAGTTGACAATCACTATTAAATTTAATTGAAATTAGGGTGAGTAGCTTGAACAACCAACAATGTTAAAACTGTGAAGCTCGAAACTGACTCTAAATCAATAACTAATAATTACAAATGAGTAGCTTTAAACCACTAACAATGCTAAAGTTGTAAAGTTCTCAGACTGACTGACTTTTCTGGTGTTCCTGGGGTATTTATGCTATTCCTACTCTTTACATCATTTGTGGGAAACTGCAGATCTCATGTCTGCTACTTCTTGATACAATACAAAATATTACATTTTAATAACCTTAATTCTAATAATTGCTGTCTTATTGTCTACTGTGACCTGCACCTGCAGTGTCATATTACGTCTGGAATACAAAGTAGTTGCATCCATTCTATTGTCTGGTTTATGAACTTTCATTAACCTTTTGTAATATTTCCTTCAATTATACATTGTAACAATCTATTCTTTAAATTCAATAGTTCCATTTGATTATACTTATATACTAATTTGGGGCATATGTAACTTGTTCCGAAGAAAAGTATATTGGTAGAGCTATAGATAGATATGAGTTGAGGAAGTCGAGTTCTCAGTAGTGAGTTAGAATGTGATTAGGCTACTGGTTTGGTGCGCGGTTTATTTGTTTGTCGAAGAAGCGGTTGTTTTTTTGCTGTGATTCTTATGCTGGGATTTTTTTTTGTTCGGCAACAATTAAAAACATTTTTAGAAGGCTATTAATATTCATATATTTTGATATGAGTTGTTTAATTTAATATTAGTATTGATAACGTTAGTGGTTGGAAAGAAAATTTTTTTTACAGTTGTTTTGCAGCGATTCCCGTCGTGTATTGTGTATGAGTCCTAGTTAATGTTCCGTGAGGTATGTTAGTGTATGTAAGTGTTAGACTTCAATATTTTGATTTTTAGAGATTATATCCTTTTACCTATTGTCTTACCTGTTTTGATTTCTAACGGATGTGTGGTACGCAGAGTCACCTGTTCATTCATTTGGTAGCTCCCCCCCCCCCATCACTCTATTTATGATTTGTAAGGTCATCTATAAATTTTGCTTTTGGTTTGGAGATCAAAGTTCGAGTTTACTTTGTCTTTGTTTAGAATGTTATGATGGTATTTTTTTGTATTTTTCTCTTGGTTATGGTTAGTAGTTTTTGTCTTTGTAGAAAAAAAACCTTTTTGGTTGTGTATATGTTAAAATATAATTAATCTTAACGTTTTTTCTTTTTGAAAAAGGCAGTGTAACTAATATAAATTCTAAGATATTTACTTTTAAAGTCGCTTCTATTTGTTACAGTTCTGTGGTTTCTGATTTCATTAGTCTGCATTATAATATTAGAAGGAACAATTCCGTAATAAAGATAAACGTTATTACCTTTAATTTGCTTTGAATTTTTCTTAAGAATATTTTCGATTGTATCAAATACTCTAAGTTTGTTCTAAAAACTGAACGTCTTAAAATATGTTATAAACAAGTCACTTGTGTTGTCTAATCTGTAGGCGGCCCGTGTCCATTTCTAAGAATTATTAAGTTAATATTACGCTTGGGAAAAATGTCACGAGGTGGCGTTTTGGACAGTTCACCTGTTCTTTATATTCATAGGAACGAGAGATAACGGCCATTTTATTCAATGTAAGGATAACAGAACGAGTGGGTAAAAATGTTGGCATATTTATGTGCCAGTTGGTGCTTAAGGATGGGAATTTAGGTCAGTATTAAAGCATGGTCGTTTAAAGGGGCTGGTATGTTAAAAATATATACCTAGTGAGTATATTTTTCCCGGGTTTTTGTTGCTACGACCAAGGTTGTTAAGTAAACGTACCAACGTGATCATTTGGACACAGTATCCGTTAACGCAAATTTTTATTTGTTTTATGAAAAAACTTTAGTACCTAGAAATAATCGTGATCGCACACATGGTGTTTGTTTGATTGGAATATAATATGTCATGATGTCATCCGTTTGGTTCGGAATTACCATGACAGAAATATTGTTGTCAGGATAATGTTCGATGCTTTTGGTTTGGATATTTTTTAGGCTGGAGTTTTTACTCGCGTGGATGTCAGGTATTTAGAAACCCTCATTAGTATGAGAATCGATGTCGGTGAGTGTTTAACTTTCCTATGTTGTTTGCGGTTGAAATTTTATTATTGCGTTTATGGATATATAAAAATTTTCGTTAAATCATTAAAAATCTTAAGAGTTACGGTGTTCTAAAAATTGTTTGCCAGATATTTTTCTATGTTAAGTGTTGAAATGTAAAGATTTATAAAAAGAAAGGGAAAACCTTGTTCCTTGAATGTAAATCGAATTATTTTGTGAAACATGTGAAATAAGCATGTGGCTTTATAAAAAGTTTGTAAAGTTCACTTTCAACTAAATATCTCGATATATTGTGTGCCTGTTAATTAGTAGATTAATTGTAGTATTCTTGTGCCATGTCAACTTGAACAATTTTAATTTTATTTAACCTATATGCCTTTGATTTCTTTTGTAGTAACAAATACTACGTGTGAGATTTATTAGACATTTATTGTGAACCAATCTAACATCTGTTAATTGACGGTATAAAATTTTGTTTATGAAAATATATCAAAATTTCAATATTTAAAGCAAACAATACTATGATTGATTCTTCTTAATCTTCTTTGGGGATTAAACCACTCATAGTTTTTAAAATTATCTTTATTAACGTTTCGATCCATAACCTAGGATCGTTTTCAAAATAATAAAAACTTCAAGTTTGACATTTATGACATAAATTGAAGGTGACTTTGATTTATTGATGTTTGAAATATTTGGTTTGAGTACACTAAACAAAAATTTTTAAAGTTTAAATGAATGATTGCCTTCAATTTATGTTACGGCCTGGGACCGACTTTTTTAGGTAGCCAATATGCTTAACGTGAAATCAGCTGATTAATTTTTATTGTAAAAATTCAATAACTTGGGAATTGGAAAACATTTTTTAACATGTTTCTATTTATACAATTTAGAGGATGGTATTAAAGAAGTGTGCAATTGCATTATTAAAAGGCTTAAGTAGTCGTTTTTTTATATTTATTTTGAAGGGGAATCCATTATGATTTAGGCTACCTCTTTGGTAGATTTTAACATTGTCCTGAGGTGACCTTATGGCGGGTTTACACTTGTCAGATACCAATGTTGTTCTATGAAGGTTGTATATGGATCTGAGGTGACCCTATGGCGGGTTTACACTTGTCAGATACCAATACTGTTTAACGGAGATTGTATATGGTTGTGAGGTAACCTTATTGCGGGTTTACACTTGTCAGATACCAATGCTGTTTTACAGGGGTTGTTAATATGCTTCATCATCATCATCATTGGATCTTTATCTCAAAACTGGTTGGACACGTACCTGCACTTATTTATATTCTGAGCTAGCTTCCCTTCTATTGTTTTCTAATTTCATGTCTTATTTTTGTTTAGTGTACTCAAACCAAATATTTCAAACATCAATAAATCAAAGTCACCTTCAATTTATGTCATAAATGTCAAACTTGAAGTTTTTATTATTTTGAAAACGATCCTACGTCATGGATCGAAACGTTAATAAAGATAATTTTAAAAACTATGAGTGGTTTAATCCCCGAAGAAGATTAAGAAGAATACTAAACAAACCACAACAAACATACAGGGAGTATTTACTATGATTGATTTTGCAGACTTAGAAAATAGCATGGTGGCTATAAAATTAAGTACAAAATCCGCATGACTCGAAAAGTGTTTGCGTATTAATTCATACGTGTTAAGAAATAAATTATTATTTAAGTTGTCAAAATAAATACTTGCGTTTATATAAATTATAATATTAGTCGATTAGTGATGGTGTAGTAATAAGTTAATGGTGCATCCACCTACCCAGTCATATTAGTAATAAATACAGTGATCCCTCCGCTTTAGGAACGAATTTATATATTGTTGCAATTATCGCCAGGGCTCTCTATAGTTGCATTTCAGTACATTTTGAAATCACTGTAAACATTTCTGAATAACTAGACTTGTATTTGCCGGAATTAAGAATTTTAAATTAACGTGCATTCAGTGATGTTAAGAACTTTACAATAGTTTTGGTAAATCAGAGCCCAATGGCATCCAATATTAACAATTAGATAAATTATCAAACGTTTCTGAAAAATCCGTTTATATAGCGTCGACTTGATTATGGCTGCCTAATACTTCGGAAGCATACTGCACAAAACAGCAGAGATTACTTTCTGTTGATTGCATGCTGATACGGCGCTATGTATGACTTCAGATAATTCTAAATTTTGTTGTATAATATCATATCAAAAAATCTATCAAGTGTATATAAAATGGCCGGCAGTTATCAATAACGTTTAGTTCTTTGCTATTCGAGACAGGGCAATTTCGTACAACTTACACTCTTTAGGAAACTTTGACGTAGATATGCTCAAGCAAATTAAAATTTTTAATGATTGTGCATTACCGTAGCGTAGTAGTCTCTTACAGTGCAACTGGGAACTTCATCATTACCTGCCTTGGCTTTATTCTTTAAGTGAGTAATAGCTTTGATAACGTTAATGCTTGTGATTTTAAGTCTACCAATATGCAAGAACTTACTTATATTATTCAAGTGTGAATTTATTATTTGGTGTGTTCGAGTTTGATTTAGTTCCTATATTGAACAGAATAGTAACTTATTCTATCAGGGCGCCCTTTCAACTCTTTAGAAATGACCACTAAGCAACACGTTTGAGATATGTTATAACTATTTTCGTAAAAGTTAATATTTGTGTTTGTGAATAGAGCAACAGCTTGGGGATTGATCTGGTAGTTTGTTTACCTTGAGAGTTTAAACAAAACAACTTTGAGAAAAATGGAAATTTTAGGTGAAAGTTTTTGTTGCACGATTTTTACGAACTTAGTAAAGGCGTTCGATGTGTGTCAGTGCACAGCGTGTACCTCTTAGTGGTCGTAGCGTGGCCATCCTGCTGGCTTACAAGATAACTCTTTGGTTGGAGAATTTTCAGTTTGTATTGAAAGACGTTAGACACACCTGGAGGTCTGGGAATCGTGGCGACATCTGTGGCAGAGAGGTTAAACATCCCAACACGAAGTGGTAAGGTATCGTTACAGTTGGTAGAGAAAACTAAAATGACACGGTTGCGATCTAGGCTGCTGACCTAGGTCAACCTAATTAAAACTTACTAACAAGATATCTACGAAAACCTCGGATCGTCAAAGTCATGGTGAGCAACTGAGACGGAAAATATCTGGTCCATCAGATAACGACCGCATGAATCAGGAATGAAGATTTGGTACTAGGAATGTTAGAGGAGTGTAAGGTAAAGAGTACAAAATTATGAATGAAATGAAAGAAAATCACATGGATGAGCTGTGTGCAAGTGAAACGAAACGGAAGGGGAAATATGTTGTTGAATTAGATGGTGGTGTGTTCGGTGTGTGATTTGGAGTAGAGAGCAATGAGTCCTGCTCGAAAGGTGTTTGGTTAATTTTGAATGATGAACCAAAGCGCGCATGTAACAATATGAATTGGCTTCTTTCCACATCCTGTAGGTTAGAATGAAAGTGTGCTTCAGAAACATCTTTTTAGTAGCATGTTATGCTCCGGTAAATGATGATAGGGAACGTGAGCAGTTTTGGCAGGAGTTGGAAAATGTAGTTGACAAACGTGAAAGGAATGCCCATGTCGTTCTATTAGGTGATATGAATAGTTGGGTCGAAGTACATAGAAAAAATGTTGAACATGTGGTAAATCCGTTAGCTGATCCAAAGACGCACGAAAATGGAGATATGTTAGTGAGAATATGTATAGAAAGAGAACTGTTTGTATCCAACACATGGTATAAATATAAGGACATACACAAGTACACATGTCAAGTTTAAAGAACCGATAAGAAACACGAGAGAAATGAGAATATCTGAGTGTGGGATCGATCATGTTCTGGTTTTGTCTAGAATTTATCTTATCTGAAAGTGGGTGAAGCAATCAAGAGTGAAAGTAAAAGGCTTATTGGAAGAGTCGACTTAAAAGAGTACTTTAGTATGTTAAACAGAGAGTTGCAAACAGAAATGGAAGAATGCTCTGAAAGTCTGAAGATGTGGAGAGGGCACGGGGAAGAACAGTATGTTGAAATTTACTTTGGAAGAATGTGGAACGTCAATGATAGGTACATGTAATTAAATGCATAGTGGAGCGATGAGATCAAAATGGTTGTCGGGTACAAGAAAGTGGCTTATAAGAGAATGATTGCATAAAAAGATATTGAGTTAAGAGAGCAACTTCGTGAAGTACATAAGCAAAAAAGTCGAAATGCGAAAGACGCTGTGAAGGCAAGCAACGGGAGGGATGGTGAAAAAATGCAGAGTGACTTCGAAGGGAATGAAAGCTTGTTTTAAAAATGAGTAAGGAAGATAAGAAAGGGTTGAAATATGCGTGTGAATGGCGTTGCTGGCAGTAGAGATGAAATTGTTTGGGACGAAGCAAGTGTGAGAAACTGTTCGAAAGCGTATTTTAAAACGCTGTGTGGTGATGGCAAGAAGGATACAGACGACTGTGTGGCTGATGAAGAGAGCAGTAATGTACTGGACGAAAACGTGAATGTTAGTATAAAGTTCAAATATCGTGTAGATGAGGCATGCAAGGCGACGTAAACTCTGAAGGCAAAGCGGCGCGTGTGGTGCAATAACAAGTGAATTGCTTATATATGGGTCTGGGGTGCTGATTGAATGCTTGTGCAAACTTATAGTGTTGTGTATAGAACAAGCGAAGGTGCTTGCAGATTGGAAGAGCGCGACCATTATCTCTTTATACAAAGGTAAGGACAGCAAGTATGAATGTAAAAATTATCGTGGGATAAGTTTATTGAGTGTGTCCAATAAAGTATATGGAAACATAGTGATCAAGAGAGCTCCCAAGAGAACATAGAGCAAGATATGAGACGTTTAATGTTGTTTTATGCCTGGAAGAAGATGTGCGGATCAGATATTCGCAATGCAACAAGTTTTCGAAAAGCGTATGCATGCCAGAAGGAAAATGTCGGAAGCGTATGAAAATATTCAATTGAAAGTGAATGGAAATAAGACGAATGTAATGATTTTTGAGAGAGACGGCAGAATTGACGACTTTGTATTTAGAATGGACAATTACACGAAAGAGAAAATGAATGACTTGATGTACCTTGGTAGAAAGTTTTGAGTTATGGAAAGCTGGATGGTAAAATAGAAAGAAGGACAAATGCTTGAAGAAAAATGTCTGGAAGTATATGGGCAGTGAACAGGAATGAACAATTGAGGATAAATGCAAAGCTGACTATTTACAACAGAGTGTTTGTGTCAATTGTTCTGTATGGAAAGGAAACCTGGGTCTGGCAGAAGAAGCATGTTAGTCGCATAATTGCTACAGGAATGAGGTTCCTAGGCAGTGTATCAGGAAAACATTGAAAGACAAAGTGCTAAACGTATGGGTCAGAGCAAAGTGTGTGGTGCAAGTGATCCTTGAGTAGTTCAGCGAGCGAAACACGCTTAGATAGTTTGTACATATTAAAAGAATAAATAGGGATAGACCTAACATGCGTATATGTACACTGGTAAAGTTGCAAGTGGTAGACAGCGTAAAAGATGGTTGTATATAGTAGAGGAGTAAAGGAGCATGCCAAAAGTAATGCATGAATGTTGTTATGGCGACGGAGGTGTGTACGTACCGAGAGATGTGTAGAAATATGATGAATGGTGCTGGGGATAAAAGTAGTGTAGTGGTATAGAGCAGGTGTGGCCAAATTTGGTGCACATAAGATCTACTTTTTATTTTAAAATTGTGTCGCGATCGACCTATTTTTTAGGTAAGAAGGGGATGTTTTTGCAATGTGCTTTTATACCGACGTGCACTTTGGCGAGCTCCATGATTAAGGGGTAAATAATCTACATACATGAGTATTTATTTAATGGGTTAAAAAACTTATGTCCAGAGGAATTAAAACAACATGAGCACTTATTAATAACATTTATTCATCAAAACTTTTTAAATTAATGAGAAACCTGAGTCTGCATTTCCTTTACTAGTGCATCATAATTTGGAGTATATCCTGACAAAGACAATAACAATGAGTCCTCAGTATGAGAATCGGTCAGGACGGAACGAAGTTTAGTTTTAGTCAATTGTAAATATGAAAATGCCGATTCGCACAGATACGTAGATCCAAAGCAAGAATAAATATATTCGCTACATTTGATAATATTGGGATACTTTTCTCAGTTAACATATTTCCAAAAATTTTCTTCAAATTTTCTGGCTTGTAAGATTAAATCAGATTGTAAAATTATAATTTCATTTTCCAAAGCGTTTTGCTCCATATCAAATAAGTCTGCAATTTTTTTGCTAATTTCCTTCACAATTAAATCTTTTTTGAAAGGAAAAGATGTAAATTCCACAATTTCTTTAATTTTTTTAAAATCTTGGAATCGCTTCTCAAAATCTTCCATTACATTTTGTATTTCGGCCACGTACTTGTCAATCTCATAAATAATATTTTTATTTTTTTGTAAGTTGTCTGCCATATTTGGAAAATGGTTCATATTATTTTGTTGTTAATCTTCTATCAACAAAATAAATTTGGTTTTATATGCATCTATGCTGCTAATCATATCAATTATTGTTTTATTTTTACCTTGTAATTCTAAATTTAAATGGCTTAATATGGAAGTAAAATCTGTAAGGAATGCTAAGTCACTAAGCCAGGTTTTGTCATTTAAATATGCATATTTTTCTCTTGTTCATTAAGAAATTCTATTATTTCAGGCAATAAATCACGAAATCGTTGCAGAAATTTACCTCTACTTAGCCATCTTACATCAGTATGCAATAATAAATCAGACTGACCTTCATCGAGTTTTAGTTGAAAAGACGACGTTTGAGAGAACTTCCACGAATTGAATTAACAATTTCAAACGCGATGTCCATTACTTCTTTTGTATTTAGTCTCTTGCTGGATAATACTTGCTGGTGAATTATACAGTGGTAACTCAAAAATCTGGGAATTCATCGTCATTTCGACATAGGGCTATAAATCCATTTTGCGGCCTATCATTGCAGCTGCGCCATCCGTTGTTATTGAAACTAATTTAAAAGAGGTACTTTCTTATCATTAAGCAGACTTTTAAACCCGTTGAATATATCTACACCTCTAGTCCTTTCTTTCAAAGAAATCATACCCAACAATTCTTCTTTAGATGTAAAATCTTCAAAAACTAAACGAATGAAAACAAGTAACTGTGCAGTATCACTTATATCTGTCGATTCATCACATTGAAGAGAAAACAAGAGCATCTGTTAATATCATTTTGTAACTGTTCCTTTAAATTTCCACCCATCTTTTCGATTCGTCGCATCACTGTGTTTCGGGACAGTTGTAGATCTTGAATTGCAGCAGTAATTTCGCTCCTGTTCTTAAAATCATTAAAAAGGGAATCCGAGATTTCCAAGAACATTTCATTTACAAATTCACCATCAGAAAATGGTTTACAAAGGGTTAAAAAGGGTTAAAAAAGCGATGCGGTGTCTATTCGCTTCCGAGACTGACAAGATAAGTATTCCGACACTTGTATGTGACTTGTTTTCCTTTTCTAACATACCTCGGGATAAACCCAATTTGAAATTAGATACGCTAATGTTTGTTTTGGTAAAATCCTTACTAGAAAAGTTTCGAACTTTAATGCTTTTGCTTTTTGTACTTAACTTACTTACTTATACGAAAGTATCAGTAGAATTCTTTTTCTACTGATTAGAGTTATAACAAATGCTTCGTATAGTAAAATCCTTACTAGAAAAGTTTCTAAATTTAATGTTTTTTAATTAACCCATCCGCTTATACGAAAGTATCAGCGTTATTCTTTTTGGTACTGATTAGATTTATTGCATGTCAGCTACGAATTGTGCACTTCGTGGAACAATTAGTGAATTTGTCCATAGAGTAAAATTGTTTTATTAAATAGTAACCGTAGTTAAGTTGTTTTGCTGTTTCGATAGAAATATCTATATTTATGTTTTTTTATTGTAAGTAGAAAATCGTTAGCGATGTACTATTTTTGTGTTGCTAGGAACCCCTCGCCTCTCCGCATTGGTAGTTAGTCTGGTATATTTACGTTTTCTTCCGGCTACGTCATTGTACGTAGCATATCTATCATATTAATAATCGTTAATTATAGACAACTTCAATCGAAACGATAAAATATTATATTAAATTGAAAGAAGTACCAATTTGTTTCAAGAATAAGCGAACCCACTACCTAAGAGGACAGTTGTGTAGTCTTTCCGAGATATTACGAATAAAACGGCACTTCACTAACAAGGTCAATAAAGATAACAACCGTAACGTCATCATCTAGTAACGTAATCAGGGATGCATCCGTGCTTACAATGATGGGGATCTTACGCCATTGGTTTATAGTGATAGGGTTTATAGTTAAACCTATCACTATAACAGTGAGGTCATGAATGGCAAAAAGAGGCTTTTGGTTATAAGTGACCATCTAAAAGGCATCCTTGACCATTATGAAGGTGGTAGTAGTCTTTATCAACTTATTATCATATTCACTCTTATGACTATGCGGGTCTAGATATCTCTATCTTCCTCTACTTACATAATGTCCAAACAGAGAGAATTATAGTGAAAGCATGTAAATATCATTTTCTTGTTTTACATGTGCTATTGAAGAAGAATAGCGTTCTTTGTAGATACAATACTTTAACTCCACTTGCCTTTTTAAATTAAATCCATAAATTTTATTAGCTGGAAATGATTGCAAGCAAGAAAAAGAACGTGTTCCAGTAGTAAATTTTCTGTAAGTAATTAAGTATAATGGCTCTAACACATATAAGTTAGCTACACTGATAAATTTTGTAATGGACTCGACCCCTACAGTGTTGAATTTTTAAAATTATTGCGCCTGTAAGTAATTAAATTCGTTTACCGGATACGAGACGCGTCTAGAGGTTTACTATATAGAAAGCATTCAGAAATTCTGAGCAGTGTAGTACTTCAAAAATTGTTTCAACTTTAAAATAAAATGTGAATCTCCATAGATAGGAAATCAGTACACAGCAATGACCAAATCTGAATGCCTAATAGAATAGCAATCGACTGGTAACACCGAACTACATTCGCCAAATACGTCCATTCAACCTTATTTGTGGGATATGCCATTGACATGCTAGTGATTTACATTGCAATCTGTAAATTCCATTCAGAAACGACCTGTTAATCAAACTGACATAAAAAGGTTCATCGCGTACAATAAACAGTTTAGACTGGAAGTATAATTAAAATTTTAATTACATCAGTCAAAGTGATTTTACTATGAACAAGGGTCACGACAGACTAAAGGAATATATCAAGGGCCTTTTAAAAACTGAACTAGATTTGTTGAGTTTTATGTTAATTATAAATCTACAATTTCAAAGAACGTTTGCAGTTACTCTAACCAATAAATGGGATGTAGCATTTACTTGCATCAGCGGTAGCGATTTTCAATTTTAAATATAGTCTAATTTTTATCATTTTTTGGTAAAGTGTTCTGGATGGAGGTTTTTATTCCGTCATAAAATCCAAGTTGGGAGATTAAGCTAATAAAGCATCTAATAGTAGTAAACCAACATGCATGTACATTACTTAAGTCAAGCACAGCGAGATATTTGACACTTTGAATCCCTTGTATAAGAAATTATTAAATCACAACCGTTTTCATATCACAATATCTCGCTTTGTTTTATAGAACAGCTTGTATATAGTGTAGTAACAAAAATTGTAAGCGATAGCAGCAAATTAAAATTCCATACATTCAGAAAATATATAACAGTTTAAAGCAAACCAAATCTATATTTTAATCAGGAGATAACACTCATTCTGGTGCTCCTTCTTTTCTCTCTCTTTCTCTCCTCCTCTCTCCTCCCTTTTTCCCTCCCTCCTTATCATCCTCCTCATCCTTTTGCGCACCCAACCCAATTTTTCCAGCCGGCAACACTAATCTAACCTCTATCGTGCCACTTAACACATCCAACCATTTTTACTTACGTCACACGCGCTATTTCTGCTTTCAAGTCACGATTTTAGACACCCTGTATAAAACTTTTACAACATTACATATTTACAGGAGATATAACTTCTGCGACATCATGTATATTTCCACCTTCATATTGTATTAAATGGACATTGTTATGCTTTCAGCTATCATGTTTCAACTAACTTTCACGATCACCGTTTGAGTACACCTGTCGTTGACTCTTGCGGGGAGCTTTATAATTAGTAAACAGCATTTAGTTTTAATTTTTATATAGATAGCATAAATTACATTATATAATAGATGCATTTCTACACCCAAACACAACTATTTCTTTATTTTTATTCGGAGTTGCTTTTAACCTATATAATTTAGTTCTTTTTTTTTTAATTTAGATCTGTATTTTTTTAGTGTTTCCTTTAATAACCAATAATTGGATACGTACAGCGTCTTGATATTCGAATTAGAGAATATAACGTACATCGTTTTTGTGCTTTAGTTTCTTAATTCAGCAACAACAAGTTCTGTTCTTCTATTTTTTAGCCCCAGTTTTCGGCATTTCGTAATATGTACTTTTAGTTACTGCATAGGAATTTCGTTCCACTTCTTACTTCCCACAATCCAACTTTTACCTTCCACATTCTATTTTCCACCTACCGACTTTCAACATTCTACATTCGAGCTTGCAACTTCCACCTTCAACCTTCCACAAATCCACTTTCACCTTCTACCTTACACATCTTAAAATTTCACATCTTGATTACCATATATTTAAAATGGTGTATAGTTTTACACCAGTGTTCAGAACTCCCTAATATGTACACGCCCTCTTTCTTCTTGAATTATAATTTTGTCGAATTTTTCTACTTCTTTCTGTATAAAGGAAACATTCTCCACCTTTATCTAGACATCCGAAAAAATCTTAAGCTCTCTACTTTCGAAAGTGAGCGGCCATTGTATGTAGTAATACAACTTTCTGAATGTACTAACATGCTTTTCGGTAGTCAGAAAATCAAATACATTCCGTTAAGGGAAATGAATTAACATGTACCCTTCTTTGTATTCGTTTCTCTTGCATCGCACATCTTAATAAACTGATTTTGTAAAATCCCTGTAATTAATCCACATTCTTATGCTCGTTCTTCTCTGCAAGTACTCTGGCATAGGAATACGCTCCACGGTTATTAACTATAAATGCAAAAACATTACATACGCCATATGTATCTAAATTTTTTCAGTAGATTTTAAAATGATTTATTAACCTATGCTTTAATTGCGCCATCATGCATTCTTTTTCTGTTAGTTATTTATACTGCTGCTTTAATTCGAATGTTTTTATCTAATACTCTATCTCTTTTTTCTAAGTCTATTTCTTCCAACTCGTGTTTTCTTTTCTTTATTGATAGCTTATAAATAGTCAACACAGGTTTGATATCTATTGCGGCGTACAGTATAGAAGTTGGTTGCATGTATTCGTTCTTTTCTTTAAAACACTGGGTGACACATTACTTACAGCGATCAGTTTTAGATCGTCGATGTATACATCTTCTGGAATATTCGCGAATAGTGTTCCAGACTTTGCAAAAAACGTGCCTCCGGCTTTATCTTCACACTTTTGTGTAATTAGTTCTTCGCCTATGTAATTAATCGGTAAAAACTTAAAATTTAATGCGGATATTCCGTAATTTATGATCATTTACAAAATTTGAACATGGGTATCCTCTACGTAATTCAATAAAGGTATCAAGCAAAATCATCAGGCGCCATGGCGGCCCTATGTGTCTATTCGAATTAATCACAAATTTTAGTTCATACCACCTAATCTCTAACTTCGTTCGCGTGTGTTCTGTTATCGTTGGTTTTTACTATGCGGGGTATTTATGGGAGCATATGTCTTTTGTTAACTTATTATTCAACGGCAGTTGAAACAATCAACATAAATTCTTCTACAGTGTTCAGTATCCAGTACCTTCTTGGTAGCAAAGTAGAACCAACAAATGAATGGTTTGGAGTTGGTGTCGCTGTTTGTTAATCTCGGTAATGATACCGTAACTAGCGATATTGGAAACGTGAGGAAAAACCTTAAAGGACAACGACTTTGTTAAGAAAGAGATATGTGGCTCTTTTAATAGCTACATACGTGGGAAGTTCTCGAAATTTGTATCTGCTTGGCATGGTGTTAAAATTAATCACCCATTCATGCTACATAGCGAAAACAGATTGGCGCGAAAAGTAAATATGTTATTGAAAAAGCACGTATAGAATGCATAAGCAAGAAGTAGACAAATCAAATATGTATTTCACACAAAGTAGAACTAGCAGATGTTAAGAGAGATTTTGTTGAAAGTACTGCCGAATACATTGAACCAGTTCAAGAAAAAAAAAATTTATCTACTAGATTTAAAAAATAATCCAAGATTTTAGCCGATATTTAACAATGCGGAATGGTCAAATACCTAACGAATAATCTTAACTTTGCCTGCCATAGAGATCATACAAAATACAATAATGTAATTTTTTGGATAATAATAAAACATTTGGAAAGGATTGCTCGGTTCAACTGGTTTCGAATCACGGGCGATGATATCATGCAATTAGTCCTCGTTGTTATCTTTTATCGGCACCTGGGGTAAATGGTGAATCTTGCCATCAAGAATAATTTCGTGACCAAAGTTAACGAAATACGGATTCATTAATAGCTTCATGGTGTGAGGTGCGAATTGCACAGGCGGTTTTTTGCAAAAGAGAAGCCCAAGTGCGTCGATTATCTTTAGTAAAAGATATCAATGTAGTCGTTAATGATCTATGCTGAGGTTCAGCCGGATAGGTTAACGGTAGCAGTGCGAAGTGTACTTAATTTGTATATTATAGTTTTCAAGAGGGGTTTTAAAATGACGATCCTGAAATTGTTTACCATTACCACCTATTACGATTTTAGGAACACTGTTAGGATTTAGTAATTTTCTTATGTAGCATCTGTACATTCTTGAAAGCATTGCTGATTTATTTGTACCGTTAGGTAAAAACAAGCTTTAGAACCCTTCCTCAAGGGTCGACGAGTTCGGTTTTACATTCCATCGGAGTAAGATGTACGGTTTACTGTATTGCAACTATTTTTACTCAATATAATGTTTAATTGCTAACTTGTGTTTCATTAATTATTCAAGCAATCTACAGTCCGCTATAATTATTCAATTTTATCGAACCAGCTGGAGAGTTACTCCACATTTGGTCACTTCCGGCCACATTATAAAATTAGTATTACGTGTAATTCAACAAGCAATACTAAATCAACTCAACTATCTAAAGTCGCCGCTTGGCTCAGAAAATCATTCGAAGCTTAATTCGCACGGGGATTAAGTACATTAATCGAATCGGGAAAGCTACTGCACGCTTGATTGGTTCGACAAAACATTATTTGTGTTGTGTTTGGCGATTAAGAAAATGCTACTTATGTGCTACCACTGCTCAAATACAAAGAAGAACGCACGCACAAGACAAAGGAAACTGTAAGTCCGTTCCTTTTGATACCTATCCTTTGCATGCAATAATATCAATTATTCCGTTAGTCACATACAATAAAATCTTAATTTATGTTTGCATGATTTATTTTGTCAACTGTATCGATTTTTTCAGTCGACATACCTCATTGCAAACGGAAAATATTTCTTCTATTCGTAATTGTGTAGGTTCGCAAGAAATCTATAAAAGGATTCTTGTATCCCTTATTTCTTACGCCGCCTTTGGGTCTGGCGCATTAAACTACCGTTACCTGTCGAAGAACACAAGGGTTCGTTTACTTCTTAGCATTTTATAATAACATCGTAAATAAATATTGTAACCATGTCTCAAGAAACTGGGGAACTTAAGTATTTAATTAAAAACCGTGGTCTAATTAAATCAAAGGCTACCAGATTTCATTGGGTCGAAAGCACTTCCGACTCTAAAGGGTTAGGCGAATTACAATCGCGTCTTGAGAAATTTGAATTGTGTTTCTCGGAATTTGAATCTATTCAAATTCAGATTGAACTATCCGATGATTCAAATTTGGAGCAACATTTGGAGTATAGGGATGCGTTTGAAAACTTATATCATGCGACCGTTGCTAAGGCTCGCAAAGCACTAACAAAAGCTACATCGCCTATTATTACCGGTAATCGTTCTGCATTACAAAGCAACGAAGAAGCAAATGTGTCCCACATAAATGTTCGATTGCCGCAAATCAATTTGGAGTCATTTTCAGGCTCCTATGACACATTTTTAAGTTTCTTTGATTCATTCAAATCACTGATCCATGACAACCACGTACTAACACAGCAACAAAAATTCTATTATTTAAAAAATAGCCTCAAGGGGGAGGCACTAAATTTAATAGCAAATCTTGAAGTAACGCACTTGAATTATTCGGTTGCCCTAAAAACATTGAAGGAGCGCTACGAAAACAAACGCATAATCATAAACACTCACTTAAGAAATCTATTTGAGATATCACCTATTTCTAGGGAGTCGCACGTGCAATTGCGAAAATTGATTGATACATTTCAAGTTAATTTAAGGTGTTTAAAAACTCTAGATCAACCAGTTGATAACTGGGATACAATTCTCATCTATCTAATTGCCAATAAATTAGATAATGCTACGCGCAAAGAATGGGAAGCTTCTGTTACGGGAAGCACACCACCCAATATGTCTCAATTCTTAGATTTTTTGAATAATAGACGTCAACTATTAGAAACTCTGGATCATAAAAGCTCGTACATTTCAACCAAAAATGAAACTAAGCAAATGTCTCACATCGCCACTAATTTTAACTCTACCTGTGCTATGTGTCAGGGCAATCATTTCATATTTCATTGTAAAAAGTTTCTGGAACTGAAACCCCACGAGAGATGCGCAGAAGTCAAAAGACTCCACTTATGCACCAACTGCTTAAAGGCAGGTCACTTCAGCAATACGTGCACATCGCGTTCTTGCCGTCGCTGCGACAAAATGCACAATACATCATTACACATTGACAATCATTCAAGCCCCGGTAGTAAACAAGCTTACAACCAACGAAGAGGACAGGGACAATCAAATAGTGATAAACACAACACGGATCCCTCCCAAAATATAGTGCAAAACATGTCGACACACAGTACAGTTGTTGACAACAATAAAGGAAACGCTGCAACGGGCAGCACCATTGCTCATTGTGCAAACACAAATAATTCCTTAACTTTGTTACAAACAGCAATGATTTATATTTTGACTCAAACAACGAGTTAGTTGAAGCAAGATGCTTGCTAGATTCAGGCAGTATGTTAAATTTCATCACCCGTGATTTGGTAAGAAAACTGAACTTACAGGAAACGCGCATAAACACGACAATAAATGGAATTAATAACCTGAATGTCACCATAAATTCGAAAACGAATGCTACAATCCAATCCAAAACCAATTCGTTCAAATCAACTGCTTCATTTATAATCATTGACGTCATTACAGGTAATATTCCAACTCAATCGTTTGATCATAACCTAACCATACCACACGGTATTACGTTAGCAGATCCATGTCTTAACAACTCCAGAGAAATCGATATTCTATTAGGTTCTGGAATATTTTTCAATCTGTTGTCTGTCGGACAGATAAAATTAGGTAGAGGTCAGCCTATACTACAAAAATCTAAGTTAGGGTATCTCATATCAGGCCCAATTGCTTCACAATCTCTTAGACGTGCTAGTAGTGCGAATAGTTGTCTTCTTACCACCGCTGCCGCACAGCAATTAAGCTCACAACTGCAAGGGTTTTGGGAAGTGGAGCAATACACTCAATCACATAACTTCACAAAGGAGGAGCAACAATGTGAAGATCATTTTAAGCAAAATCATTCTATCGACGACAATGGCAATTTCATAGTGAAATTACCCTTAAAGGGCAATTACCAGAACATTGGCAATAACTTATTAAATGCTACTAAAAGGTTATACTGGATCGAGCGAAAGCTGTCAAAAAACGAGTACTTAAAGGATATGTACCATGATTTCATGAAGGAGTATGAAAACTTAGGTCATATGACAAAACTTTCCCACGAAGTCGTTAATTCTGATTCCCAATCATTAATCTATTATATTCCTCATCATTATGTTACAAAGGAATCAAGCACCACAACTAAACTCCGAGTTGTCTTTGATGCCAGTTGTAGGTCCCAATGCGAATCATCCCTTAATGATGTGTTGATGGTAGGTCCTAACATTCAGGATGATCTCCTTTCGATACTTCTCAGGTTTAGAATTCATAATTACATTATTACCGCCGATGTGCAAAAAATGTATAGATGTGTTCTCGTGCATCCTGAACATCGAGACCTGCAACGAATTGTATGGCGTTTCGATAGCAATAAGACTATCGATCATTATCATCTAAATACTGTGACATACGGTACTGCTAGCGCTTCATTTTAGCAACACGCGTCCTCCATCAAATAAGCCACAATAATAAAACTAAATTTCCGCTGGCTTCTCAAGTAATCAAAACGATTTCTACGTAGATGACCTCATCACAGGAGGCAACGACATTCAAACGATTATTTCATTAAAGAACAATATTTCACACATTCTATCTTCAGTAGGTTTTCATCTCCGTAAATGGAATTCAAATACGAGACAAATAATCACAAGTGAAGCTGATGTTGACACAATCGACAGGGCATTTTACATTTCAAGCAGTGCGGACCAAAAAATTCTGGGAATTTCTTGGAATTCCGATAGGGACGTTTTGTATTACAAGGTCCGCTTCGACGAATCAACCAACAAAATCACCAAAAGGCTTGTTCTATCCGAAATTTTGAAGTTGTTTGATCCTTTAGGACTTTTAGGGCCCGTTATAATCAACGCTAAGATTTTGATGCAACGGCTTTGGCAGTTAGAAGTAGGCTGGGATAGAATCTTACCTATTGACATTCAAACACAATGGCTAAAATTTAGGGATCAATTAGCAAGTCTAAACGAGTTTCAGGTTACACGTCACGCTTGTCTTAAGGATCGACATGTTTTAGAAATACATGGTTTCTGTGACGCAAGCACTCTCGCATACGGCGCTGTTATTTATATCAAGTCGCGTAGTTCATCATGCACAATTTCGGTGAGTTTACTTTGCGCCAAGTCACGTGTTGCTCCATTAAAAACGATCACCGTACCAAAATTGGAACTTTGCGGTGCACTTTTACTTTCACAGCTGATAAAGAAGGTTTCCACTAACCTAAGTGTTGAACCTTCAAATGTATTTTGCTGGTCAGACTCCACGATTGCTCTTGCTTGGATAAAATCTGAACCCAGTCTTTATAAAATATTTGTTGCTAATCGCGTGTCACAAATCAGGATCTAATAAATCAAGAACGTTGGCATCATGTCTCATCAGAGAACAATCCTGCCGACATTATATCACGGGGTCTTAACGCAACCCAGTTAATTCAGTCACAGCTCTGGTGGTACGGTCCATCATTCTTACATCGAGACATCGAACAGTGGCCTGAAAAACCTCATTTAACTAGCACTGAATTAGAGAAAAACTCTGATGCCAAATTTGCTTTACACACTACATTGACGCTTATAATTAACTTTGATATCTTTGAAAGATTTTCGTCGATTAAACGGTTACAAAGGGTCACTGCGTACTGTCTAAGATTTGCAAATAATCTAAGATCTGAAAGGGTAATTGGTGAACTCAGTACAACTGAAAATGAAGCAGCCTTACTAGTCCTCATTAAATTAGTACAGTTGTCAGCATTTCCTCAAGAAATATTCGCGTTAAGGGGAGGCAAACCAGTTTCACCCAAAAGCAAACTCCTATCGTTATCTCCAATTTTGGACGATAATGGAGTTATTCGTGTTGGCGGTAGATTAAAAACTTCCGACTTAAGTTTTGAGCAAGCTCATCAAATAGTCTTGCCCGACAACCACAATTTCACTCGGTTGTTAATACGACAAGCCCACTTAGAGAACTTACATGCTGGGACACAATTATTACTTGCTACAATTCGACAAAATCCTGGCCCTGAATGGGAAAAGGGCCATACGTAGCGTGCTTCGTAAATGTATAACGTGCTTTCGGAGTGCTCCATTTCAATCCATTCCGAAAATGGGCGATTTACCAGAGGCTAGAGTAACCCCTGCCAGGCCCTTCAATCGCTGCGGTGTAGATTATTGTGGTCCTATTTTTATCAAGGATGGTAAATTAAGAAATCGAAAAATAATTAAGGCATACATTTGCATCTTCATGTGTTTTAGCACGAAAGCTGTTCACATAGAGGTGGTCAGCGACCTTGCAGCAGACAGCTTCTTAAATGCATTTAAAAGATTTATATCTAGGCGTGGTTTCTGTCAGCATATATTTTGTGATAATGCTACCAATTTTGTTGGTGCTAGGAATCGCTTAGACCTAATTGCGAAATCGTTTTATGATAGTCTCAACCATGAAAATTTTAAATCATATGCTATCAACCATAAGATCACTTTTCATTTTAACCCTCCCAGGAGTCCTCATTTTGCAGGATTATGCGAACGTATGGTTCGCTCATTCAAAACTCATTTTATCAGAGTGATCGGAAATACTACCCTTACTTATGAATCCTTGAATACAATCACCACCCAAATTGAAGCAGTACTTAATTCCCGTCCTATATGCCTAATCTACAACGATCCACTTGATTTTCTCCCACTAACACCCGGACATTTTCTAATCGGCGGTGCGCTAAATTCAATTCCTCAAGAAAATGTTATGTCGTTGCCGAGTAATCGCTTGCGGCATTATGAACAACTACAGCAGATGGTGCAACATTTCTGGAGGCGCTGGTCTTTCGAATATTTACACCAGCTTCAACAGCGTACAAAATGGAAAACAAGCAACAACCATTCACCAGCAATAGGTGATTTGATTTTATTGAACGAAGATAACACAGCCCCCCTGCAGTGGAAATTAGGACGAATAACAGAAGTACATCCTGGTCAAGATGGAACAATACGTGTTGTGTCTGTTAAAACTAGTGCAGGTCATTTCAAACGTGCTGTGGCTAAGGTCTCTGCTCTACCTGTGAACGAATAATGTTCATGAACAATATTGTATTCTTTCGTTGTAGCTTATTGTAATATCACATTGTATTTTATGTTGAACGCATGGCATTCAAAGCCGGCGGTATGTTAGGATTTAGTATTTTTCTTATGTAGCATCTGTACATTCTTGAAAGCATTGCTGATTTATTTGTACCGTTAGGTAAAAACAAGCTTTAGAACCCTTCCTCAAGGGTCGACGAGTTCGGTTTTACATTCCATCGGAGTAAGATGTACGGTTTACTGTATTGCAACTATTTTTACTCAATATAATGTTTAATTGCTAACTTGTGTTTCATTAATTATTCAAGCAATCTACAGTCCGCTATAATTATTCAATTTTATCGAACCAGCTGGAGAGTTACTCCACTAACACCAAATAACAAAAATACACTATCTTTCCACAATTCGGATGCTTTAAAGGACGCAGCTTCTCTTATAGACGGACATATGCTTAAAACATACTTGTAATCTGAAGTAGACCTAGGAAAGGGACCAACCAAATTTACAAATATGAGTTCCCACGGACGGGATATATCCGAGCGTCCTAACATAAGGCCTGCAGGTATTTTCTTGTTTCACTTTGCACGCAACGCAGGTGCAGCAATTTCCACATATTTACCGACATCACTTTCCGCTTTCGGTCAAAAGTAATTTTTCATAAGGCGGTGGTGGTTTTAAATACGCTTAGATATCTAGCAGTAGCGCTATCATGATTTTGACGTATGAGATTAACCCTGTGAGATTTGGATACAACAATTTTCCACTTGGTAGTGGCAGATTCTAATTCCGGATACTAGTTTTTAAACTTTTAAACAAGGTGGCACCATCATAACGCCAATTCATAAAATTTAAAGGATTTTCGGAGACCAGTTTACACATTTTCGAATAACACTTATTTTGCATACCATTAAAGCCAGACTTAAGAGAAGCCAACCTGCTATCAATCTGGTTAACAATAGGAACAGTACGGGACAACGCATTGGGGACACCGCTGTCCTTCGCTCGACAATGTATAATATTAAAGTAGTATTGCTGTATTTGTGCATTCCAGCGTGCTAAACTACCTGCGAGATCTTTTAAATTATTAAGCTATAACAACTCAAAATGATCGGTCATAGCCGTAAATTTACTCTTTTCCACATAAGACCGGAACTTATCAATGATCCATACTACGGGGAGACTTTCTTTTTCGTTAGTACTAAATTTGCGTTCATTTGGAGCAAGGGACCTACTACTATAGCTAATTACACTTTCTCCATCATTATTAGTTTGAAACAGCATGCGCCTAACCCATAATCACTGGGGTCAGTCTGTGGGACAACGGCTTATCAAAATTAGGACAATTCTTAATTGGGACGGAGACTGATAAATCTTTAATTGCAGAGAAAGTGGCGCACAATTAGAACTTCAAGAAAATTTATTACCTTTACGAAGAAGTTTACAAATGGGTGCTATACGATAGTAGAAAAACTGGTGATAAACCAGCGGCACCATCTGCATAAGCCTAAAAATTGACAGACTTCTGTCACATTTTTGGGGGTAGTAGATTTCAAAATTTCGGATACTTTACTGAAGTCTACCTGTAGACCTTTGTGATTAACAACATATCCAAGGTATTTAATCTCGGTACGGCAACTTAAAAATTACACTTGTCGAGAAATACTGTCAGACCTGCTGATCTAAGATGTCAGTAAACTTCTTCTAGGACTTCCAAATGTTTTCCAACTTCACTAGTAACGATATACATATCGTCCAAATACACAAACACATACTGTTTAAGAACTAAACCAAGTAGTGTCGATTAAACGCTGCCAAATTGCTGGACTGTTATGCAGACTAAAAGTCGTTCTTTTAAATTCAAATGGTGAGGATTTAACTACGGATACTTGCCATTGAGCACTTCTAATATCCATTGATGTTAGATACTTGGCATTGCATAATTTATCAAGAGTAGCTGAAACTAAGGGCAATGAATACGCATTTCTCTCAGTTACTTTACTTACCTTGCCGTCCACTCAGAGTCTATACGAACCATCCTTTTTATTTACAAGAATAATGGGGTCGCCCACAAACTACTTGAGGAACTAATTATACCGCCCATTAACATCGAATCAAGTGCTACATTTACGATTTTCTACAAAAATCGCGAGAGGGAATAATACGATTGCTAAATTGGCTCATCGCTAGTTTTAATAACATGAAACTTATCGTTACCTGCTCCATGTTCCAGGAACAGTGAAACGTTATTGTTGGCCCATGTCTTGAGTGTTGGTGAAACAGTCCTCTAACTTAGTGCTTATAATGTAAGATTTAGGACCTACCTGGTGCAACGTGTTTCTAACAAAAGTCTCGCAGAACATGTAGTTTTATCCGTATTAGCACAACTGACTTTTGTAGACTTCCGCACTAACTCTGAACTCTATCTTCAGCGATTTAGTGAGACTATCAGGGGGTCTTTAATAAATACGGCGCCACTGTACTTAGGTATGATGTAGAAACAAGAAATATCGCTAAGAAAAGTACAGAAACCTCAACGAAAACATTTTCTTATTAGAACACTAAATTTTGTATTCTTAGATGGTATAACGTTAGTACTGAAATAAAATAAAGCACATAAGTATACAATAGAGACAGCAATTTACGTCTCAAAGCAATAAAATCAATAAATCAAACGAACTCCTTGCAATTGTTAAATTTTGCTTTAGTGTAATGGGGCATGGGTACTCTACTTATTAAATTTAAGCACTTTTGGTTCATATATAATTCATGGAATTTAAAAATTAGTATGGGGAAGAATAAGCATAATTTCTAAAATATTTCTTTAGGTGTGTTAAAAGATTTCTAAACTTATAAAAAAACTAGAGTTCTTAAATATCAACATATATTAACTGAAAAATAATTTTGATTTAAGCTGACAGGTATTTACAATAATTTGGTGAGTGCTTCATTAGCTCTATGAACGTATTTTAATAATCCTTGTTATATCAAAGCCTCTAAATTAAATAGGCATTATAAATATCATTAACAAAATTCTTTAACATTTCATCATCTTTTCAGTACTGACCAAACGACGTACATCTTTACAAAATTAGTTTTGTAATAAGATCTTTTAGTTAGTAAATTTAATCTTTGTTAAATATGCATCCTATATAAGCAAGTTCTCAACTATATGATTCATAATCTAGTTCATGAATAGTTTGTTTAGATAAATAAGTTTATAAAACATAATATTAATTTAAAGCGAAATTTGAAATCTAAATTCATTTGTTAAATGTAATCTTCAATATGTTAGTTTCCATCAGTTCAAACTACCAAGGTTAAGCTTAAACACGACATTGTACGCCTTACATATGCTTTTCAAAACAAAATATAACAACTTACCGACTTTGAACGTAAAGATCAAATTGCTACGAACCATTAGGCTAATAAATTCTAACCATATGGGACCTTCACTGTTGAACAAATACAACAAAAAGTTGTTGACTACATTGATGTGCCTACGCCTAGTAAATTAAATCTACAAAAATAAAGAATGGAACTCATGTAGTTTTCCCATGCGTATACATTTTATACGTGATGAATTAACGGTTTCGTACGGCTACTATGAAAGTAAATCTTCTGTGTTGCGATTTTCACATAGTCATTTTTGTATCAGATGTCTAGCATTTATGTTCGCAAAACCATTATTTAAAATATAACGTCAATGTTATAGATATCCATATTTATAGATCTTACATATCATAAATCAGCTGCTTCGTATTGCTTTTAATTAAAATCTAACGTGAGTATTGCGCATTAATGTACCTCCAAACTACTGATCAATGTAATACTCGAAATGAATAGCAACTTGCAAGTCGCCCTTTCTTATTGATTTCTCCATCTGGTTGCTAGGAAGGTAAACGGTCGACTGACTCGTTTGACAGTAGCTGAGACCTCGACTCTTTAGTATTGAAAACAGAACAGATGCGCATAATCATGCTATTTAATAGTACCTTGAAGATAGTTTATGGAAATTCTGAATAGCACGTTCGAGTTTTAACATGATTTTTTAGAATACAGACGGGAGTATTTACAACTATGCATTTAATTTATTAGATAATTAGAATAAAAAGGACAATAACTAGGGTGTTTCGAAACTTATGACACCTATTAATTAAGCACGGGTTCTAGACATACGATTCATATTGAATTATAAAAGTAAATTTGAAATTTTTGGTAACACAATACACAATTTTTATACGTTATTGCAGAAGAGGAGAAGCGAATTGTTACACAGCTTCCTTCCAAAAGAAAAAAACTCGAGGTAACAACAAAATCTTAAACGTGACCAAAAAGTTGTTTTTTTCTCTACGTTACGTAATTACAAACTAAATCTAGGACTATGTACAATCTTAAATCTATCAAAATTGAATTGTGAGTGCGCTTGTATCTTCGGGTACAACACGTCCAAAAATTGGAGACATAATAGGGAAGTTAAAATTCGGAAAAGGTCACTATCTAGTTGTCTAGCACTCAATAAAAAATTTTTTTACAGTACATCAAATTGTATAACTTTTTATTATACGACACCAAAAAAATATCTTGTGTCTTTTTTGCACGAACTAATAATTATAAGATTAGTAACATAATATATACAAGGGTTAAGTATTCAGTGTTAACGGCTTTCGTGAAAACTACAAGAAAATTTTTCAAATTTCACTACAACCATATATAGTGCATTACATAAATATGCTGCAATAGATCTTGAATACTATAATTTGGACAAAAGGAATTTCTATCCATTCGATTATCATGCTTTTACAGCATCAATAATCTCAGGCGGTTACTAGACGTATAACTCCACTACAATACTCTAATAACGGAAGGGGGGGGGGTCTCAAACAGATACAGAACGTGTACCTATGAGCACAACAAAATTTTTTGACGAGCTAAGTGAAGCTCGGACCTAACATAAGATAATTCATTAAACATCGATCTTACTATAACAAACATGTCCATTAATACGCAACACTTTTACTTTTTTTTTTAAAATGCCAAAAAGATGTTTCTTTTTATTTTACATTACGCAATACTTTTACCATTTTATAAAATATCAAAAAGATTTTTTTTTTGTATTCGACAGATGTAACTTTATCGACAAAAATTAAATATTAACTACCTGAATTCCTGGATCAACGACAGGGGAATCTAGTGCATGAAATTGCTTCAAATCCTTTACGTGCCAACGACCCGCTCTAGAGCCATCTTCGTTTACCAGTTCATACGCTAAGTTCGAAATGTTTTCGCGAACTGTACTTAACACAAATTTCGGTGCTAACTTTGCAGTAAATTTATCACTAGCGTGTGAGAGTACTTTATTAGCTCTCAACACTTTATCACCAACTGAAAAAGATATATTTCTTCTTCTTAAATTATAGCGATTTTTATATCGCTCATATGCTAAATGCAATTTAGCACGTACACTCTTAAAGATTTTAAACAGACCACAATGGTCCTCAACAGACCACTACCATAAAATTTTCTATTAGCGGGAACATGACGCCCAAAAACTAAAAAATTTGGTGTATTGCCAGTGACTTCATGTTTAGCTGAGTTAGTAGCATACTGTATTTTTGAGAATTTGACATCCCATGTGTCATGACTATTTATATCCTTACGCATCGCAGTACCTATAGTTCTATCGATTCTCTCGACGAAATTGCACTGCGGCGAGTACACAGTGTTATATCAGATTTTCTGTATTTCGTAATCTGCACACAAGTTCTTGAAAATATTTCCTGATAAATTGGGCCTATTGTCACAGATAATAAATTGTGGGACACCGTAACTAAGAAAACTTTATTTTCTAAAAAATTTTGTATGGCTGGCGTTTTAGCGTTACGCAGCGGACACAGTAACGTAAACTTCGAGAACCAATCTGCTACAACTAGTAACCATTTATGGCCTAATTTAGATCGGGGGAACGGTCCCATGAGGTCAACTGCAATAATTTGAAAAGGGAACTTGACGTCTTTTTTTGCACCCATTAATCCCAGGGGGGCAGCGTGTGATGCTTTTTGTGCTCCGCAAGTTAAACAATTTTTAAAAAACTTCCTTACATCAATATACATTTTAGGCCAATAAAATTGCAATTTAACCCGAGATAGAGTCTTAAAATAGCCGAAATGACCAGAAACTGGGGGTTCATGACAAGAACGAATGATATCTTTCTTTTGAGTTTTTGGTACTAGTTGCTTCCACTCGACAATGTTCGAAGAAATTGGTAAATTAGATGAAAAAAATTTATAAACAAACCCACGCTCTACTTTCCATTGGGGACAATTATCTGGAGTTGATAAAATCTTATTCCTTAACGACACACACCATGGAACAATATCTTTTAATTCGACTTGCATTACTTCAGGAGGTGGATCTTTGATACTAATTGCACGACTAAGGTAATCAGGAACTACATTAAATTTTCCTTTACGGTGAACAAGTTCAAACGAATGCTGCCGAAGCCGCATCGCCTATCTAGCGAGCTTTCCGGTTGAATTTTGTAGCTTGCTCAACAATAACAATGAATAGTGGTCTGTGACCACAGTGAAATGTGTTCCTTTAACCCAAGGACGAAACCTCTCGATAGCGAAAATCACCGCTAAACATTCCTTCTCGGTCACTGAGTAATTGCGTTCTGTGAGAGTCAGTGATCTGCTGGCATATGAGATGACATGCTCAACATCGTCAACTATTTGAATTAAAGCAGCTCCTAAACCTGTATCGCTAGCATCACATTCAACTACAAAAGGAAGTGAATAATCTGCCTGGGCCAGAAAAGGTGCGGATACTAATGCTTGCTTGACTTGAATAAAGGACAACTCGGCTTGGAGGTTCCATTCAAAAGCGTGTCCTTTTTTGATTATTAAATTATTGATAGGTGACGCTAGAGATGAAAATTCTTTTATGAACCGCCTATACCAACTGCACATACCAATAAATCTTTTTACTTCTGTCGTGTTGGTTGGGCGCGGGAAATTGACCATTGACGAAACTTTTTCGGGATCTGTCCGGAGACAATTTGAGCCTACTATATACCCTAAAAATTTTAACGTTCTCTTAAAAACAATGACACTTTTCTAGATTGATAGTTAGATTCGCATCTATAAGTTTTTCTTTAACCTCTTGTAACAGATTTACGTGTTCGTCAAACGTTGGTGAGCATAGAATCATATCGTTTAGATATCAGAACACAAACGGTTCGAAACGCGGACCGAAAATTGCATCGACCAAGCGTTGTTGTGTTTGAGCGGAATTCCTACGCCCAAAAGACACCACAACGAATCTATATTGACCTCGGCCAATTATACTAAAAGCTGTCTTGTCTTTGGCTTCTTCAGACAGAAGTATTTGCCAAAACGATTTTCGCAAGTCTAAACTAGAGATGTAATTTGCGCCTCTTAACATATTTAATATCCTGTCTACGTTTGGGAGCGGATAACTGTCATGAACAGTCACGTCATTCAATGCACATCCATGAAAGCAAAATTTATATTCAATTTTTTTTTTTACCAAAAGTACTGAAGATGTCCATGGACTTTGACAGGGTTCAACTATGCCTAGTCGCAACATATCATCAAGCTCTGCATTTAAAATTTTGTTCATATAGGGGGACAATGCATACGTTTTTTTTCGTATGGGAGCGGCATCGCCAGTATTTATTTGCATATGAATTTTATTTGTGCGTCCTAGTTTATATTCGCAGCTAATTTCATTAAAGGATTTAATAACGGCGTCCCCGTGCTGCCGTTGGCTGTCTGTAAGATCACTTAATATAAATAATTTATTTGCCTGCGCAATACTCGTTTTTGAACAACTAATATCTAAAACGTTACTTTCCAAATCACCGTGGACATACCAGGTATCATCCTTAAAATTTGCTACTAAACCGAATAATTTTGAAAAACCAATACCAAAGATGAAATATTGAGGAAGAGATGGTACAACTAAAGCATTGAATACTCGACAATGTTTTCCAATTTGAATGGTTAAATCTACTGAGTCTTTAACTAACTTGACTGAACCATCAGCAGTCGTCACACCTTGACGATCAGAGTGGAAAATCTTTAACTTTAGTTGTTTGGGAATAGCAAGTGCTACTGTGGTATTATAGCCAGAGTCCAACAAGCACCAACACTACTTTATTTATAATTTAATTCACAAAAATTAACGTTTGTGCTCAACAGAGAAATAATGCTAATACTTCATCTGTTTGTACACTTCTACACACTTGTCACATCTTTCCGTCCGTTGCTTAAAGATCGGTTTATATAGACCACGAACCTCCTACCTTACTTTCACTTAGTAATTTATCAATTGTCAACAATCACTTTTACGAGCCCAAGGTCCTCATCTATGAATCAATTCTATTTATGTATGATACATAAATATTCCTTAACCTATTTTTGTCACCATTAAGTGCTTTAGTTGGGTTGACAAGCTACAGTTATCATTTATCTTGTACCATATGTGTCACCCTTGTAACTATTTTTGCTAGGCCTTACGTTGGATGGGTGCCACTGAAACGACTTCTGTTTTTACAAAAAAGACTGAAACGTCTTTTCTTTTTTTTTACATTAAGGCGCTAGAGAACAAAGTCTTCCAACATAGCTAGGGGTCTATTCCTGGGTAGAGCAATGAGAAGTGCGGGGGAACTCGAATTCTGTTTGCTAACCAAAGTTACGCTAAATCAAATAGGCGCCACCATGTCCGAGATAATTACGATAATTGCAAAGCACAGTTCTAAGGCGGACGTGGAAACGCAAAGATAAAATGATCGCCTTCGTTAACAAAAACTTGTCTTATTAAGATAAGACGCAGCTCCTGTAAAAAATTGCGTAGATTAAATAAATAAAAAAGTAGAACACCATTTGTGACCTATAAAAAAATATAAAGAAATAATAAAAAAAGTATTTCCAATATAATATTGGCATCAAATTATTACTCTGAAAAATTTTAGCTTAATGTAATTAGACTTGATCGCATTTGACCAAAATGAAAATCTTAGATTTTGAACTAAACGTTTACTAAAAAAAACTCTTTTAAAATATCGGAACTTGTAACAAAAAATTGTCATAATCAACTACATCAGAGTTAAAGTTTTAACTTTCTTTTTTTCTTTCATTAATCAACCAACTTTACTTTAAACCTGAACTTGTTATACAAATTAAAGTGATAATGATTTGTAAGCATAACACAGTGAATTAAATTCTAACCTGGGCAGATCTTTTCAGGTAGATAACAAATTACTAGAACCTAACATAATGAGAATTTGAACTTTCATATTTACGTTTAATAATCTATGTATAGATAAAGCTGATCACAAAAATAGGCATGTTTGTTTAAATTGCAATACAGCTGCTCAAAGCACTTGCTTTCAAGACAACATCTGTCAATTGTGCAAAACAGAAAAATATGACGTCGAAAACATACGTTGAACTTATCGAAGATTCATATGGAACAAAGCATGTTATTTTAGAAAGCTAATTCGACAAAATTTCGTTTTACAACTTGTAAAACCAGCTCAACAATTAATTGAAATTTACACAATTTACGTGTACTAAACATGAAAGCAAGTTTACGTGTTCTAAACTTTAAAACACATGCAAAAAAAATCTTACAGCTAATAACGAACCAAAAACTGCATTAGCCGCTTCACAACAAATTGAGACGGGATTTCCGTTCTTCAAGCAAAGTTACCAGCCATTCTAATTTGAAACGACTGCATCCAAATTAACTTCCATAATTTCTTATCAAACAAATTTCTTATGAGGCAAATTTCAAATCGACTGTTCCTAAATAACGGTAATTCTTTGGATCCTAGATGACGAATTATATTTGTTCCATCCTTTATCGTTGCATTCTACATTGTCGAATTATATGTTGTCGCATTCTACAGGTCGCGCTAAATAAATTACCTCAAATTACATTAATTTGTATAATATATACTTTACCAACCGTTAATAGAAGATTTCCCAACGATTAACAGCTGATGCGAAGGTTGCCAGCCTCCAGGCGAAAATACATCTTAACACAGCTGTTGCAGGCGGCCGACTGTTTGTCGTAACCAGAGCCGAGCGGTCGCGCCGTCAGAGGGGGGAACACGAAACAATCAAATAGAGATGTACTTGGAAATAGCTTTATGCGACACAGATATATTAATATAATTAGATCCCTAAGGAACAATGCACGTTTAGCGCATTATTCTTGTAATTCAATGCAATTAAATTACGACTGAAAAATAAAAATGTTACACCCTGAAGGGTCGAACATCAATCACTCATTCCTTTGTTCTATTGACCTACTCTACTACTCTACTACTTTAAAAAGATAATTAAGTTTAAATGTACGTTTACTTTCGCTTTATCATCAATCTTCATAAAATAATATATTATACAACCTCTAAGGTGTAACTTTTACATTATTTTTATTTATTATTTACCGTTTACTGGGCAGTTATAAACTAAGGGACAAAGTTTACATTTTCCGTTTTTACGTAAATCTTTACAAAATATCATATTTCATGTATCTTATGGATTAAGCTTTCGAATATCTTATTCTTAATGCTACTTCTTGGGATATCATAACTTGTGCTTTCGTTTAAAGCTCGACAGCATTTGTCAAACCATTTTTTGACTGGAAAACTTAATACCGATGATTTCTATTCTATTTGCTTGCTTATCATAAAAATTCAAAATTTAGGTCGCAGTATGGTTGATTTGCGAAAAAATGAATTACTGTATCAACGAAAAAAGAGTTTTTATGACAAAAATCTTTTGCAATGGTGTTAGTTTACGAAAAGTGCGAGATTTACTTACTTTTAAGTTTAGTATTAGACGTATGACATCTGAATATGCTATTCAAGAATATCTACATAAACTTAAAAGTATGGAAATATTTCGCTATTATCCGAAGGTAGGCATTGTGAGTAATACAAATTTTTACAGAAGAAAAATGTTCTAACGGGTGTGTAAATACGGGTACGACTTGAGTTGCACCCCATTTTCGTTCTTTCTATAATTGTCATCTGCAAATCAAGCGCATGCCACTACTGAACATACCAAAACGTATGTACATATTTATTATGAATAACCAGCCATTTATTTACATGGTATAAAAAACCCGTAGAAATTAGTAAGAAATGAAATTTATATTGTGTAAATTCATTAAAAAAAATTTGGTATGAATAAGGAAGCACCGATACGTGTTCATTAGGATCAGTCGGATTAAAATATCGATTTAGTGCGTGAAAGTGTACATAGTGATCCGAAAACGTTCAGAATAATTGAACATTTCAGCCGCAACCACGCATCGAATTTTAAAAAAAGATTTGCATCTATCTCCGTACAAAATTTAATTGACACAACAGTTGAAGGAAACAGGCCATTAGCAGTGCGATATGTTTGTCAATTAGGCGTTGGATAACAAACAAGGCAATGCCAATTTTTGCAAAAAGATCATGTTTAGTAATGGAGCGCATTTTTATTTTGTATATGTCAATCTGCAAAATTTTCTGCATGCACGAGAAACAAATAAATCTATGGAGATGCATTGTTTGATGTGAATTTGGGGTGGTTGAGTGATTGGATCTTTTTTTTGAAAATCATGCTGCTAATGCCATTACAAAAAATGGCGACTTTATGTGAAAAGCCTAGCACCATTTTTTAACCAAATGATAATTTAAACACAGACGACACGTGGTTTCAGCAAGGCGATGCTACGTGTCATTCAACACGAGAAGCAACAGCTTTACTACGTAAAAAATTTTCTGGTGATATTTCACGCAATGTTGACATCAGCTGGCGAGTGAGATCATGCAATTTAACTGGTTTCTTTCGTATGGGGTTATTTACAGGGCAAGATGTATGCTAACAAACCAGCAACAATTAATTACTGCAACGTCAGCATTGAAAGAACTATTCAAAAAATAAAGCCAGTTTAATGTGCCAATATTAGGGAAAATTTCCTGAAACAAATGACAACGTGTTAGATGAGTAAAAATGGACCAATACCTAATATTTTATTGCATTTGTAGTCGTAAAGTTCATATTGTTTATGAAAATAAACAAAACCATAATGCTTCAAATATTTTTCGTATTATTAACCCAAAATCATATATTAAACACGCAGTACAGTAACATTCATATTGTACGTAATCGACAAACACTTGCCCGTAGAGAAAACCGTGTCTTTGCAATAATAGAAAAAGATTCAAAATGGTGTTTGAGACAAATTTCTTCTGCAACTGGTTTATGTAGGTCCCGGGTATGGAAGATTTAAATATCATCCCAATAATCAAGTTGACGTAGAAGGGATGTACGTTTTATTACTAGATACTGGAGCACTTAAACAATGATCGTTGTTTTCTACTGTCTATGTGCTTCAAATACGAGTGAATTTTTACCCCAAAATAATGAACCGAATGTTCAAAACACAAGCAGTAGAATTCTCTAACGTCCAAAGCTTACTATTTTGATCAGAACACAGTAATATGTGGATTTTAAAAAAAACGTATTCAGATTTTTTAGTAAGGAAGGTAGTACCTGCATTGAAAGAAGTGCCAGAGTAAAACCATGAGATCTGGTTGCAGCAAGACTGTTGTCCTGCGCATTTTGGGTTAGACATTAAAATTTTTTAAAATAGTTTATTTTCGAATAATTGGATTGGTAGCGGTGGTACTCTAAATTGGCCAACCAGATCTCTTCATTCAGTATCGTGCAACTTCTTTATAGGGGCTCACCTTAAAACCCACCCAGATGTCAGTTCTTTGAGGGAAGCAGTGGTTGTTAAATTGGCGTTAATTACTGACAAACAGTTAGTTAACATAAGAAATAGTTTTTACAAGTCTAGAATGTTACTTGACAAAACGGGTCAAAACGGAGATTATTTGAATATTTACTATAATTTGTTTTTCCTTCTAGTTTTCTGCGTTTTTAATAAGATTCTTTTAAAGCCTTTATTGTTTCACATATATTTATTGTTTTATTATAGAAATAATTATCGGAAACCTAGAAATCAAATAAATATGTTAATTGTTCGTTCTCTACTTTTAGACTAGACGTTCAGTACAATAGGTTTAAATCAAAAAATACATTACCTTAGATGTAAATTAGTGATTCATTGTGGTGTAGTATAAATTATTTAAGCGCAATGCAATCTCAAAGAAACTTCTTTAAAGCATTACTTTATGATAATATACATAACATGTAATTAAACTTAGTTGAAAGATAACCCCGAAGGGACTCAATAATTTCATGCATAGTTTGCTTAAGTTAGTTAGGAAACATGTGCAGCAAACTTTTGCAATTTAAAATGCAAAATTACGTTGTAACGCTCGTTGCATTTACTGCCAGAAAAACGTACTTAGTTTGCGGTATATGTCTGTATATTAATATAAGCTGTCGCTTTAGAATATTAAGTTGGTTTTGAAACGTGCAAACCCGTAAACTCTTTGTTAGATGTGCATCATTGAACTTTGTAGTTAATACATCAAGTTCCTGAAAGTTTCGGGTAAAGTTACAATCGACATTCGAGTTTGATCTCATAGCCAACCAGGAAAACAAAAATTATTGGGCACCCGTTTTTTAATAGGGAGATTTTAAGTAATTAGTATTCATTGGGTGCAGTGTGATATGTTCTAGACAATGGTTGCTGTAAAAGATTTGCTATTTACTTGCTGACATTTATATTCGCTTGTTTTTGAAGATTATGTATACTAAACACAAATTTAATATGTGTAATATACACAAAGAGAAGGTGCTTATATTTCTCCAATGTTTATTAATAAAATTAGTGTCCTTTATTGCAAGTTTGTGTCACATTGATCAAAACGTCGTAAATATTTTGGGCCTCATGAAACAATAATTAATCAATTATCTAAACAGTTCGAAGAATATGATATGGCGCCCAATAAACCATGTACAGAGGACCTTATAACACACCGACTTCGGGAACGAAAAAATTAAGAAAATCCAGAAATTTGAGAAATCGTCTTGAACGAGGTCGGGACAAAATTGAAAATTAGGATGGGAGTATCAGAAAAAAAGGGAAAAAAGAATAACCAAAGTAATCCAGGCAAGAAATGCGGAGTGAAAAACTCCACGGCTCCCTCCTGTAGCAAAGTATGGATACCTGTCTCAAAAGAATACACTCCCAAATTAAAAAGTTTAGTTACCATTACAAGTATAACCCCAAATACATACAAGTGCATATTTTGCTACTTGTTTTATAAATTTCAGAGTTTTGCACCCTATGATTTATGAACTTTTCTTGATTCTTTTGACGGCGATGTGGCCGCTTTGGAATGATTCTTTTATGCGGTTTGGGGGTGAGACTCACCGAGTATGGTTGTGATTCCATATTGAGCACCTTTGTTATTTCTATATTGGGGATAAATCTGTGTGCATCGGTGACCGTACGGTACCTCCGCATTCTGAATTGCTCAAGTTTTTTAAGGTGACTGGCTAGAATTCGATAGGCCCACATCTGGCATCAGTACATCAGCTGTGCCTCTAAGATCGCTTTGACCAGAGTTAACCTTCCACGTTGGCTCAGCCGCTCTTCCGCAATAATTTTGAAAATTCGTCTGGCGGTAAACTTAGCGGTGTTTTCCTCCTTTTGGCGTGCTCTGTAAAGTTGCCTTTGTGTTTGAATGCGATCCCTAGGTAGGTTATAGTCTTTTTGCATTTTATTATACGATTTCCAATTTTGATTTTACTATTGAAATAGTGCTTGCGGCTTAAGCGTGCTGTTTGGTTCTGTTTGTATTTATCTTCAGTCTCCAGTCTGTTGCCCAATTTAAGATTTTACATGACATGTTCTTGGTAGCTGCTATGGTAGAGTCGATAATTTTTCCTGTCGTTAGAATGGCAATGTCATCTGCATATTGTTGTGCTTGGTGTCCTTTGGGATGTCAAAGACTAGTACATTAAACAGTGTTGGTGACCGTGAAGACCCTTGATGTACTCCTTCCTTTGTTTTTATCGATGTTGAAAATTCATTGCCTATTTTAACCGTAAAAAATCTTCTTTGCAAAAAGTCTTCGACTATGTTCACAGGATGTCTTGGGGTCTTCATCTATTTTAACTTGAACATTATTTTTGCGCGCTAGGATTTGTCGTGTGCCTTTTCCATGTCAAGTAGTATCGTTATTTGTTACATACCTTTTTTCTTTGTTATTTTCTGATGTTTGGCGAGATTTTCTCTCTGTTTCACGGCGTTTAGCATGTACCTGAAGCCAAACTGGATACTTGGAATCTTGGAAGTTCTTTCTAAATAGCTTTGCAGGTCTTCGTTCAGTAACTTTTCGAACAATTTTGAAAGCGAGCAAAGCGGGTTTATCGGCCTGCGGTTATGCGGCTTTAGTGTTTTTTTTGTATAGTGACTATAATTGACATCTTCCACTGCTTTGGCAATTCCTGCCGTTGCACCAATTTGGCGAAAGCTTTTGTGATTGCACTTACTAGAGTTGGAGGGGCATACTCTAGTGCTTTGTTTAGGATTGTGTCTTTTCTTGTCCGTAGCTTTCCTCCTCGCTAGGTTGCTAATGATGCTTTGTATACTTTTCTACGGCCATATATTTTCTTTAAAGATCACGACATGCGCTTGTTGTTGCATCTTATTGTAGTTTTTCAGTAAATTAGCTGTTTGTGTAGTAATTAGAACCGTGTTTGTAAACCGTTTTTGCTTGTGTTGTGCAATGCTCTCAGCCTTTTCCGCATCTGAGAAAGTCTATTTGTTATTGTGGAAGGTGGCATGATTTTCTGCTTTTTCTTTGCGAAAAACTTTGATTACTTTCCACAGTTTTTGCGTGTACGAGTCGTTGTTTCTGTTTATGTCGTCCTGCGTTCTCTCCCATCGTTGCTCCCTATTTTCCTTGATTATTTTTCTCGCTGTTTCTACTACTTTTGTTCCAGTCCGTTTTGTCCTGCGCTGCCCTTGTTCTGATGCACGTTTGTTTTGCTTTGTACTTCTGTCCTAGTATTTCTTTTTCCTTTTAAATAAGGTATATATCTTTGGCGTTTCTTTTGTGTGTTATTGTTGCACGTTCTATACTTTATTGAATCTTTGAGGTTAACTCGGCTATCTTGTCGTCCACTGTTTCTCGCCCTTCATGCCTGCAGTTCGCCATGATTCGGTTATATTTGGCCCAGTTGGTAGATTTGATCAGCCTTACGTTTTTGTGAGACTGTTTGTTACTGATATTTGGAGAACTACTGCCACATGATCGGATTCTAAGTCGTGGTTCATGCCAATAAACATTTTTCTGTTGACGTTTTTAGTCAAAAACAAATCGATGATGCTGTGGGATCCGTCTAGTCCATACCTTGTTGAGGAGTTGGTGCTTCGATTTTGGTGCCTGTGTCTTTGCTTATCTATAGAATCTTTTTCCTCTAGAATCTGTACTTGTGCAGCACCATGTATGTTTGGCGTTGAAGTCTCCGCTTATGATCAGTGACAGTTTAGTGTTTTTTTGGTGCTCCCCTAATTCAGTGTCCGGTAGCGGTCTATTAGAAGGAAGATACTTGATACTTGGTTTTTTCGACCACTGTCTTTGCTGTCGTGTATTCCACCTCTTCCAGTTTCTGAATTTTTACGTGCCTAGCACATTGGGAGTTTTTAATGTAAATTGCATTTCCACCTCCTCCGGCCGTCTTTTTGATCTTTTCTATACATAGTGTATCCCGCAATCTCACAACTTTAATGAAACGACTAGAGGTGTGTATCCGTGATTAACCACATGTGAATCCTGTGTTCTGTTAGAAACACCTGAAGCTCAAATTTTCTGCGAGCTAGTCCATTGGCGTTCCAGGTTAATATGTTTATCGTCTCATATAACAATGTCTTGGTTGGTTTATAGTCCATTTCTTATTTGATTGATTATTTCGAGGAAGAGTTCTTTGAAGACTATATTGTGTATCTCACTGAGGAGGCTTTGGTCTTGGGCGATGGAGTTATCCTGCTGATTTTCGTTCAAGCTGTCTCGTTGCGTGTATGAGATCCCTTTCTTGCACTCTGCTCGATGGTATTGTTCTTGTTTCTGTCGGTTTCTTTCAGCCTTTTCTTCATCTACCCTGAGTCTTATGTTCCCTGGTCTAGTTGGACACTCCTTATGCGATGCCGGTCTGTCTCCCCGCAGTTGATACACTTCGGTTTTGGGCTGATGTCATTTGGGCATGTTCTGCTTCCGTAATCTCCAACATCTACAACTGACGTGTCCAAATTGCTGACACCTGAAGCACTGCGTCTGGGCGGTGGTTCTATCTGAACCTTCATGTAGTTCAGGTTTACGACGTTGAATATCTGTTTACCCTTTTTGTCTCTAATCGTGTGAACCTTCATCAACGGGAACTGTTTTGTCTTGTTTTCCATTCTTTTCGCGCTTGTCACAGGAATGTTTTTTTCTTGTAGTTCCTGGGACACATCTGCTTCGGAAATGCCTGTTACGATTCCTCTTATCACGAGTCTAAGCTTCTTTTCACTTTTTAGTTGGAAGCTGTGATGTTTAGCGTTGTTAATTGTCAATGTTGCGCGTATTGCACGGAAATGAGATTCTTCTTCTGTAAAGATTTTGATAGCACCTTGATTAAGGTGTCCCTTGATCGGAATGTCAAATTCGGCTGCAATTCCTTTTACTTGACCGAAAGCTGCTTGTTTTTTCGCTACTATTGGTAGTGGTTTGCGAGATTCTTCCTTTGGTTTTTCTGCGGCTTTAACTGGAGGTAGTTTTCTACACGACTCGGCGGTTCTTGGTTTTTCTTTCCCCCCTTACTCAGTTTTGTTTCTTATATCTGCGGATATTCGTCTGAATTGGTTACCTGCCTTGTTTGACCATTTGTTTCTGCAGATCCTCTATCGAATCCATCGCAGCAAGATACTGCTGCGTGAGTTTTGCGTTTTCTGCTTTTATCTCGTTATATCTCACAGTTGCGGGTTGTACATACTGCAACTGGTTTTCCGAGAACTTTATCCCGTCAAATTCTATTTTCCGTTTTAATTAGTCTGTTTTTGCACTTATTTAAATATAACTACAGTTAATGATAATTGCCCCTTAAAAATAACTTAATTAATGAAAATTTAAAACACTTACGTTATAAAGTCTATTTGCTACTCTATTATTGAAAGTATTAATAATAAAAATTATTAATGATAAAAACGTCCTTGTCGCACATATCATCATGTACTAACTCTTACACTATATCTTTTATCGTTCCATTCGGGACCGTTATATAGCACCAACTTAATAAGATGTCAATACTCCTTGTATGTTTGTTGAGGTTTGTTTTGTATTTTTCGTAATCTTTCTTGGGTAATAAACCACTCAAAGTTTTTAAAAATGTTATTTACGTTTCAATACATGACCTAGGATCATTGTCAAAGTAATAAATTTTTTTTGTCGTTACACACGATACGAACAACAATTATACTTTAGGTTCCGAGCACTGCGCGCGATTTTAACTCAACTTTTTTATAAAATTGCAACAATAAACAAGACAATATGATACGGGTGAAAGAATCCTTGGACTGCTAAATTTTGAATTGCCCAGAAAGGATGGGAATTCCGTAACAAATTTAAAATTGCACGTGCTAACTACAATCATGTGAGAGTGGGTCCTTGTGTAAACAAATTAATAAATTACAAATGTAAAGTTGAAATTACAAAGCTAAGTTAAGGTAAACGCTTACTTTGAAAAGCTTTTTATCCACTGTATGGGCGCCAAATCGTCTTGTTTAGGGTATAATGAGTATGCAGGCGACTTTTTCTAATGAATCTCAATTATTTCGGCCTCCTAGCGGGATGGAGTTTCTTTAGCAACTAATCTAACCTGTGTTCTAAACGAAGAAAACAAACACTGCTAACGTCCTCTGGATCGCTATTTTTGGGACTTTTGCCTTACAATAATGATTGCAAAAGAAGCTTAGGTTTCCTGTTTTTAATATATGACCCGTGATTAAGAGTGTTAGGAAATGGCCTGGGGAAATAAAAAGCCTAAGGGGTTCCTTGAAAGACCTTTGCATTTTGTTTTATACTACATTTTTTACTAAGACGAAATCATTTCTCATATATTTAACATTAAGGATGCTGCTTTTAGCGTATGTACCTTTTCGTTTCACTTTTGCATTTATCAGATTATTTCTACCATCGGCACTGGTTAGTTGCAAATGAAGCTTTAGTTCTAACGGACAATTGTGAAACGGGTAAATGGGTCGAAATTGTCATTGATGTTAGATCGTAACTTAGTCAGCCGACCATACCGTAATTGGTATGAAGTGTATTTGGTTTCCGTATGCACAATCACTTTATAAGAAAAACACCAAAATGGTAGCCAACTACTCCACGGGATGCTGTAGTGTGCAGTTTGCGTTTGCCTCTAAGCAGCAAGATATTTGTGAGAGTTTTCTAAAGCGCATAAAGTTTCATGATGGTATGCAGTAGCAATCAGTTGGTTAATATTTAAAATTTTACGTTTCCTTAAAATCGTTGGTATAAATTCAATCCTTTATTTCCTGACAATTTCCTTAGGCACTTCATATTCCAAAAAAAAATTATTAACACATGAGTTATTTACAGTTACTGTTTTTTTTTGTTGTATAATGGATATGCTTCTAGAAATTTGGATAAATTGCATTGTATAAATAATATGTTATATCGCCTCGAATCTAACTCAAGGGGGCGTATTAAGTCTAAAGGTATTTTTTGAATGGCCGGGATAACCGATGTCGTTTCACGTTAGCGTTGCAATAAGTGGTTTAGAATACTCATACCTTTGGCAATCATCGCAATGTTGTATTAAAATCCAGTGCTTTTCCGCAGACTATTCCAGAAATAATGTTCTTTAATACTTTTAAATATTCTATTTATGTCGGCATGTCTTCTTGTATGTAACATGTGAAAATCATTAAAATTAATTGTCTTGTAGTTTGCACCTTGTTTACGATTGTTAATTTAATGTTTAGTGGTAGGAAGTTTCTGACAAAGTTTCACAAATTATTTTATAATTGATGAAGCGGCGCATTCACCATTTTCTAGAATAAATAATACGTATATATTATACTGTGCAAAGATTTTTGGAGATATCTCAAGGGCGCGCGAAGCTTCGATGGTGAGAAAAAATTACTCCATTTAAAGTAAATAATTGGTACCTTTTCGTCATAAATAAAATTGTTATCACAGTATTCGATAACTCTCATTCGTTTATTAATTCCCTCCATTTTTTTGTCATTTATTGGTTTTGTTTCTACTGAATTTTGTGACTTCTGAAATAATGTACGACTTCTTGGTGATCAGCTCCCGTAACGTTTTTTTTGTCATAGTTAGTTTTCCATTTTCTCTCGCTCCGATAGGCTTAGATTTTGCGTGAGTAACATTATAATGTGAATAACGGCCGCTATACTTGCGGCCACGTTCACAATGCTCCACCCGAAGGTATTACTACATTGAATTTAAATGCGAAAATATAAACGTGCTTCAAATTAAATCTAACTTCAAAATTAATCTATCCTAAATAAAAATCTAACAACCTGAAACGAAAACGAAAAATAGGGTTTGAGTAAAGGTATGGCTAGCGTTGATTTTGGAGTGTGTCCGATCAACAAGATACACGCGAAATTAAGTATAGGGAATGCTGGTAGGAGTTTGATTTAGCAACCATGTTCATTTAAGGAGTCGTATATATATTTCGACGTAGAATTAAATGCTGAGTACGAAAATGGTAACCATTTTTGTAGGAAATGAAAAATAAAAAGTTATGAGTTTTTTTATTTCCAATTCCAACCTAACCTAACCTAACCTAACTTTTTTTTTTAGAAGGTTGGAAATCTTGTGATGCCTCCATAGTAACTTGTCTTTCCGCCTTGCGGCTTTCAGACTCCTTACCATGGGGAAGACACCCGTCATGAAGATGATCCAGAATGACGGGTAGTGTTGGATTTAAGTGGAGTACTGCCATGTTAAAACAAACAGGTACGAAATACCCCCCTGGTTCCCCAGGACAGTAAGTCACCCTGACCAACTAAAAACCATTCCTTTCTTCCTGCTGGTGACCGAAAAAAACACTCTGGAACCGCCTGATAGGCACATCTTCGGAGTGTTTGCAGGGTATATTTCGTCGGTCTCGTTCGTTACGTCCTATCTCTAGTCAGATATTGTTCTTTCATGTTTCTCTTTACTGACCATTATCTGCCGCACGTACTTAGCTATCTCTCTCCAATTTTTCGAGCTATCAAGCATAATGTCAGTAAAGTTCTCTGGTGTCAAGGTCGTTCCAATTGTTATCTCCAGTGTTGTCCTTTCCCGATGCCATCTATCGCAGTCAAACAAGGTGTGCCTGGCGTCATCTATTGGGTTATCACAGAACCAGCATGCGGCCGAATTTTGTTTTTTTATCTTATAAAGATAACTTTTAAAGCATCCGTAGCCCGTAAGAGCCTGCGTTAGATGAAAGTCTGTGTGCCCGTGACTTTTTTCAATCCATCGATTGATGTCAGGAATTAAACTAACGTCCATCTTCCCTTATTGGACGTCTGCCGTCTCTCTTGCCATTTCGTCATAGTGCTTGTCCCAGCCTGTTCCTTTAACTCTTTAACATTTATGTCTGGGTCTTGTTTGATCCTGTTGTAGATCAGTGTACTTTCTCCTACGAGTAGATCAATAAGACATATACCCGATATGACTAGCATGGCTCCTGACGAAACCGTGCGATAGGCGCTACACACTTTAGTTGTCATTATCCTTTGGCATCTCTGAATTTCTGTTTTGCATCTTTCAATGAGCAGTACCGGACTCCATATAGGTGCAGCATACAATAAAATTGACTGCATGGCTGTTTGTAGGGTTCTTCTTTTCTGTGGTCGCGGTCCTCTAGTATTTGGAACCTAACCTAACCTAACCTAACCTAACCTAACCTAACCCAATCTAACGTAACCTAACCTAACATAACCTAACCTAACCTAACCTAACCTAACCTAACCTAACCTAACCTAACCTAACCTAACCTAACCTAACCTAACCTAACCTAACCTAACCTAACCTAACCTAACCTAACCTAACATAAACTAACATAACCTAACATAACCTAACATAACCTAACATAACCTAACATAACCTAACCTAACCTAACCTAACCTAACCTAACCTAACTAACCTAACCTAACCTAACCTAACCTAACCTAACCTAACCTAACCTAACCTAACCTAACCTAACCTAACCTAACCTAACCTAACCTAACCTAACCTAACCTAACCTAACCTAACCTAACCTAACCTAACCTAACCTAACCTAACCTAACCTAACCTAACCTAACCTAACCTAACCTAACCTAACCTAACCTAACCTAACCTAACCTAACCTAACCTAACCTACATGTGATTTTCCAATGCTCCACCCGAAGGTACTACATTGGCCAGGAGGCGAGTTTTTTTTTACCTGGAAAATTTGGAATTTTGCCGAACCCTTGCTGTTCCAAGCAAGGTAGGGATCTTTAACGTGCGTGACAACACTCACACACGGGACCTCCATTTTACCTCTCATCCGAACGAGGGTGTATTTTTGTGAAAAATGCTTGCCTAACATTTTTCAAGCGGACCGTGTCGGGATACGAACCCGGGACCTTGAGCGTAGTAGTCACACACATACCACTACGCCACGGAGCCGCCAACCTAACATAACCTAGCCTAGCCTAACCTAACCTAACCTAACCTAACCTAACGTAGCGTAACGTAACGTAACGTAACCTAACCTAACCTAACCTAACCTTAGGAATATAATAATAAATTTGAATATAAGTAATTTTTATTCGGGCTTAGTTTTTCTAAGGATGAAAAAAACAATTTTTGATTATGCACAAATGTCACCAAATTTCCAACGCATAGCTTGCAGCAATGCTTCAAACGGATCCCGTTTATTTTTCTTATTCCAACGCCGCCATAAATATTCACACAAATGTTCTGCAAAAGCTTCTTCAGGCACGTGCTTCCCATGGAAGTAGCCTTTAGGAGCACGCCACGGAGCTTCGGCCCGCTGAGTATTTACACCAGTTTCTGAATCTAAATAACATACTTAATCATATATAATTAAAATCAAATTCACTTACCGACAAAGTTCACGCTATGGTTAACAGCTGCATGAACATTACCGCGATGCGGAAGGAACAGGTAAGCGCGCCAGCCGTCAGTCCAAATCGTCGAACCGGCAGCAACATGCTCCTCAATAATGAGAACTAATGTCTCCGTAGTTCGACTGTTCTCGGGGCATATCACCATTCTGAACTCCGAAGTTTGCTCACAACTGATTCCCAGAACCAAGTGCCCTTCAATCATTCTACCTGTGTTAAATTTGCGTTTACCAAACTTCGACTCATCGATCTGCATAACAATTACAGTCCTCCAAATTTACCGCGTTCATGTTGCTCAAGAGAAAAGTGATCGGCCACAAGCTGGCGGCAATACATGTAGCTATAAAATAAATATAAATAATAAATTGTTTTAATTTGTAGCTATTTGTTTTATTTCTTACCGCGCAGCTATTGTATCCCGACCTAGTGCAGTTTATTCTTCCGGCGAACTGTCGAAATCCATACACTCGTTTGCAACACAGTCATAGCTCTCGTCATGAGCAAATCCATACATAAGCCTAGATACAATAAAATTAGAGTAGCAATTTACTAATTTGTAGTTCAAACAAACTTTATTTCACAAGCGTGAACCTTCGAACCAAGTGTCTTTTGCCACGCTTGGAGTGCTGCATTTACTACCGCCTGCATTGCAACAGAACGTGCCATATCCATGTTGTAGTTTTATTCTCATAGCCGAACAATGGCGGCCACAGGATTTAGTGCGCGGAAGAAGACCCTGCTCGAAAGCCCAAGATGTCGCCGTTTCTCGGGTTGTAGGCAATCTTTGGCAGTTCCATAACGCTACAAAGTTGGCCATGACCTTAAGCAACAATAATCAAATAAAATACAGTCAATTCTCCGGATAATAAACATTGTCCAACTTCTAGTTAATAAACATTCTCTTTAATGACGGTTGAAGCAAGAGTGAAAGGTTAGAGACTCCAAAAATAATGTAAACAACAGAAGGGGACGCCACCTATTAAATAATTTTCATTTAAAATAAATAATTTGATAAAAATAATTTTCCCATAGACTTAACATGAAAAATAAAAAAATTCATAATTTTTTTATTTTTCATTTCCTAACAAAATGGTTGCCATTTTCGTACTCAGCATTGAATTCTACGTCGAAATATATATACGATCCCTTAAAAAACATGGTTGCTAAATGAAAGGACACTTAATGAACTATCCATTGTAGCAACAAAATTGGTAAGGTACCATTTAAAAAAAGTTTTAAAAATTGCATTTTGCGAAACCTGACAGCCTGTATACTGTAAAGAAATTTCAAAAGAGTGATATTTACAAATATACTATAGTATATAGTAAAATTTTCTACATCTTGAAAATTAACTTAAGTTGTGTATTAGTGCAGTGGCAATGTATCTAATCGGGGTCATTTTTTCTGAAAACAGTTGAATATCTCAAAAACTAAAACGAATAGACAGATACAATTCGGTTCAAATTAAAGCTTTTTTTATGGGCTATTCAAAAATGTAATAATATATAGGGTGTTATATTTAAAAAAATATAAGTTTAATATGGCCTGAAATTATGAAACACCCTGTATACTTCCACATATTTTTAAAATGTGCACTTTAGGTATGCCTAATATGCCTCCAAATTTGGTTTACGTAGCTTTTATAATAACGGAGTTATCGACCGTTACCACACTAAAACTCAACCCTTTATATATATATATATATATATATATATATATATATATATATATATATATATATATATATATATATATATATATATATATATATATATATATATATATATATATATATATATATATATATATAAATCTAGAGCTCAAATGGGAACACTACAACAACTTTATTTACTGACAATTTAGAGAAATTGTTCAAACTGCCTCCATTCAATCTTAAGCAAAGTTCGCATACCGTTTTATTAAAGAGTTAATAGAATCTAATAAATTAACTGGTTTAAGTTTAACTTTAACAGTTGAATCCCGCAACTTTTCAAGATAATGGTGCTGGATTTTATAAATTTCATTTTTAAAAAGATTCCACCAGATGTAATCCAATATTGACAAGACAGGTGATCTAGATGGTCACTGAACAGGTCCAAACGTACCCATCCATTTATTGGGATATTCTCTATTTAAATAATCACAAGTGACTATAGCAATGGAACCACACTTTTCGTCTATTTTCGAAAGGCATATCAATTAGTAGTTCGTGCAAGTTGGTATCTAAAATTTTAATATAGCGACCAGCTGTAAGAAGTATGGTATCGAAATTTGCCACTAACAATGTAGCAACAAATATTCAAGCCAAAACAGCCTTGTTGACGCCTTGTATACGTGTAATAGGTATTTTCATTAGACCACCGTCAATTGTTGTGTCTGTTGAAAATACCAGCACTACTCACGTGTTTCAATTGCACCATATAATTCCAAAATTGTTAGTAGCAGCACTCTTACGAAGATACCATTGGCAAAATTGCTTTCTTTTTGAAAATAGTCCGTAAACAAACTATGTATAATTTTAATTTTATAGGAACGATATTTATTCGCTTCGATATTCTTGAAGCTGCTGATTTGGAAAACATCCATTTTCCTTTTAATTTTCCTATATGATTTTCTTGAGTTCGTTTCTACACATGGTATGGTCACAACCGTAGTTTGCTCTTGATTAATAACTGCATATTGTCTCGTTCTAGGTTTATCAAGACGTCCAAACTACTATAAATTATTTCTAACCTTTTAAAAGTTTTAATATTTGGTTGTCGTCTTTCAGAATACCCGTATTATTTACAAACAAAATAGTAATATTATTTGATAATAGTTACACAATTACCTGGTATAATACAACGCTTCTGCTGATGTAGGAATTCCTACAGCCTCTATATATGCAACTAGCAAATCGGATTTTGTCGTAATTTTGAATGTTTTGCCGATAAGTAATAAATTGCTTCACTTAAAACTAACAATATAATTTATTGCATGTGCAATAATTATTGCTGAAGCTCGTTGATGTTTGTTATACAAACAATTGTCATTTTGTGTTTACCTTTTGTTTCGCACCCAACCAATATCATAAATTAATTTATTATTCCGAAATCATGAAGTAATTCGGCCGCTTGAAAAATAAATATATTGAAACATATATTTTTGAAAAGCTCATGAAAAATTTCCATTTTAAAAAAAGGCCAGTTTATATTATAACTTCAAAAATGTTCTAAATATTAAATATTTGCGCAGGTCATTGTATCCTACGTAAGAAACTGTATTAAAAAACTTCAACAGTATTCTTGGATATTTTTGCAAAAAAAAACTTATTCAAATTAATAGAATTGTTAAGAATATCAATTTTTGGCTATAATTTGAAAACAAAGGAAGGTCGTTCATTTCTAATTTCACTAATATATCGAGCTCAAAAGTTAGCCCATTAATACGTAAACGGTTTTGTTACCCATCAACGACATCAAATTTGGGACACACTGTACTGTCGTCTTGGAAGGCCTATCTTGAATCGATAATATTGCACGTCGCCTATTAGTTTTGGGAACTCTAGTGAACAGCCCTAGCTGAAATATGTTAAGATATTGGATCAAGAAAACAGAAAAGTAGATGTAACGATGCTCTATTGGGTCTAACAAACCTGCAATAATATATAATTTACATGCAACCTTAGAGCGGCAGCGGAGCTGCAAAATATTAATCAAGAAAATTCTATCATTCTAGACAACTAAAGCACTTCCTAGTTGAAAAAACTTATCTGTTTTTAAATTAAGCAACATATATCTTGGACGTTTATGTTTAGCACTTCGGCTTTCTTCACGATGAAACAAAAATCACAGCTATAGGTTACCAGAATATATATACCCTATTCACGATAAATATGAGATGACGTCGCAAACAGTAATAAAGTGTTAGTAATTGTATAATGTGGACGTAACTATGAACGCAGTTTTAACGATATTACGATTTAGTATGTTACAGTTGGCAGTATTGTGCGGTGTTGTAACATTGTCTGCTTTTGTATCCTTAGACGCAAATTTTATTACTTGAAAAATCTTACTTTAGCATCTTGAGTTGCATTGCTACCACAATTCACTATCATATAGAAGAAGGTATTTAAAAATAACCTTGCAATTTAAAATATGCCAACTTTTAATAATTATTTAATAATAAACAAAAACTATACAAGTCTAACTATTAAATAAGCATAGAATTAGTCAACCATGACAACACAGCATTTATTTATATTGTGACGTCATTCCACACTTATCGTGAATATGGTATAGCTCTTATAGCGGGAGTAACCTGATGGGCTTAGATTGACTTTGTAAATATCCTGAAACCTTTACACAAAAGAAATAAACTTTAGGCAGGAGTATTTATTAATAGGTAACAAACAGCGTCGAAACTATCAATTGGCTATTTTACTTATGAGTAGATTAAACAATTATACAAGCATGGGTAAAAGCTAACGATTGTAGCGTGTGTTTCTTCATGTAACCCTCTTGACTAGCGGCGGCGTACTACCAGAAACAACTAATATGGGAGACGATTTGTTCAATTGGAACATAATAGAACCGCATTCCTGTAGGTCATTGCGCATTGCGGTGGTTTCTTTAACTACGTGACAAGATTCACAACGACGTACGCCTTTGATCTATCTCTGTCTTACTTACACAAAACTGTGAGATTGAATAAAAGTTTGAAATTGGGCATGTTATTCGTGTTTTGTTTTGTCAAATGCAAATTAATTTAATGTGTTTGTGAAATGTGAATTTTTGTTAATATCCCAATGTATTTTAAATAAAGTAAAATCTTAAATTGAAATGCTGAAAGATTTTTGTTCAATGAAACATGTATGTAGGTACGCACGTTACCTTGAATATGTATATATTAAAATGCTACATTTTTAGGTTATAATATTTGTGTTTAATATCAGATACAAGTATTTAATATAAAATGGAAAGTCATGGATCTATAGGAAAATTAACTTATGGCTGCGCTGCAAAGAACTGCAGGAATGTATACTATACCAAAATTATAAATGAAAACTACAAGAGCGAGAGTTTCTTTCGGTTTCCTGAAAAGGATCTATGCCGTAGAAAACAGTGGTTTACGATTATGAGTTTAAATAAGAAAATATTGTAAGGATTTGTGTAGAGATAAACAAAAAACCTTAAACCGAATTAGGTATGATAAAAAAAAAAAATTGCAAATAATTAAACATAAATAACATTATTTTGTAAATAATTATGCGATAATGCAATACTGATGTCATTTAATAATTTTCTTTATATTTACTGTCTACTCGCACTCTTCGATGATGCCTTCGTCAAGCAACTTGGTGATTTCTTCAAGTAACAAAAGTCGTTTTGCTGACGGTAATTGATACGGCGGCACAAAAATAGGTTGGTGGTCTCCCGTATTGGTTACATGTTCTGCATAGTCCGTTGGCTCACTTCGACCTCCAAATACTTGAGAATGCTGCAGCAGTAGACATTGAACTGATCCCGTTCTGGCTTAGACAGATAAGACGCTTCGTCCTCGCGTAATTTTAAGTCTAATAAACTTAAACTAACCACTGGCACACTAACCTCGTAAGACAATGTGTAGCGCGTATTTATCGCGTCTGCGAATACGTATTTCCACTGTGAAAAAAGAAAATAAGATTAGCATCATGTATGAAATCTATTCCTAAAAGTGTTGAATTGTTTACAGCATGAGGTAATACAATAAACGTCGCCGGATTGTTACGATTATTTAATCGAATATCTGCGTTACTAAGCAAAACATTTGTATTTTTTGCTTGCCGTCCGCAAATGTAAGAACAAGCTCACGACTATAAAAGGGTTGACCTCTCTTTGTTACATTATCTCGAAAAGACGTTGACCTGCTACACTTTGTTTTGCAGCTGTGTCGACCAAACCCCGACCTGAGGCACCTAAAATTTGTATAGATATAGCTGACCTGCGTCTGTTTTGAACCGTTAGGTTTTTATTCGTTGCATACACAGAGCAGAATTCCAGGCTTGCGGCGGTAATTTCTACGTCTGAACTTTCTGGGTTGTACACGGTACAGTTACTGCGAATAACACCTGGAGCACCGCATCCGTAACAACGTAAAGTTGTCTGCGTACTTGAAGTTGCGTTGTTTGTTTGTGACCTGCGCGTTTCCATTTTCCGACAAGTATCTTTTGTATGGTCATAATTCTTGCAGAATTCGCATCGTTTTGATTTCTTATCACCTGCAGTTGGCACCTGCGTTGTCGGTCGCATTATATTTTTGGCTGGTAATTATTTAACAACCGCTTTGTTTGTTTCACAAAACGTTATTTCCACTGACCTTGCTTTTTCTTGCAACTTATCGAATGTAACACAATCATCACGAGTAACTCGTTCACGAATGTGGACGTGTAGTAATACATACACCATATTTATCTGTACTTTTTCTAGTAAAGACGGGTCGTTAATCTTTGCGAGTAAAGCCCGCGCTTTAGAACTAAAGATGTCCGTAGGTGTGCTAACGTTTTGTTCTTTCGCAAATAATTTTCTATAGATTTTGTGAGGTGATAAATCTCTACCAAAAGCTTGACGCAACGCTGATATTGCATCATTCCATTCTAGGATTGTTGGTTTCACACCTTGCCACCATATAGCAGCTTCGCCGTTTAGCAACATAGGAAGTTCTTTTATTGCGTTTTCATCGCTTATGTTTACACAGTCTTTATAAACGGAAATTGCATCAATAAATGCGTCGACGGAATCACCTAATGCTCCGGGAAATCGCGTTGAACATTTGGCGTAACTGCCATTTGCCGTGTTTGAATTTACAATTACCGGTTGAGCTTGAGCTGATGTAGCCGTTTTCTGATTATTTTGTAATGGCTGCGTAAAAGCTTGCGTTATCTCGCTTAACACTGCTTGTAACTGTTCTTGTATCATGAGTATGGGTGTTTGCGCACTAGCTTGATTTAATGACGTCGGTGACACATTTTGCGCCAAATTACTCGGTGATGAATTTACTTCATCTGCACTATCAATTTTATTTTGTTTCGGCATTTTTAACAGGTTTTTTTTTCACTACACTACACGTTGCACTTTCGGCTCTACGTTGGGCGCCAGTTATAGCGGGAGTAACCTGATGAGCTGTAAATATCCTGAAACCTATACACAAAAGAAACGAACTTTATGCAGGAGTATTTATTAATAGGTAACTAACAGCGTCCAAACTATTAATTGACTATTTTACATAAGGGTAGATTAAACAATTATGCAAGCGTGGGTCAAAGCTAACAATTGTAGTGTGTGTTTCTTTGTGTAACCCTCTTGACTAGCGGCGGCGTACTACTCATCTTTTTGGGAAGTAGCTCGGAGCGTGTCGGATCCCGAACCTGTTACAGTAGAATTGGGTGGCTTAGCAACACTACGAGTGTGCGCGTTATACTCTATATTAAAGTTATTAATTGTAGTTGCATGTAAGTGAATAGATAATAGCACCTTTTTTAAAACTGGTTAAGGATTCCCACGTTAGGGTACCGGGGGGTAATAATGATCAAATGGGATAATAAAAAATGAACGCTAGAAATACGTAAAGCGATGTAAATCATAGGATGTTGAAATTTTAGCCCTAAACTGTTATGTCCATTGTTATATAATAAGAATTATATTGCCTTAGGAAAACCTATACAAAATTTTTATTTTTTGTTTAGAATTTGTCTCTTATTTCCACCATAAGGCAATAAGAGACGAGTTGTATATATGTAATAACGATAATAATAAACTGTCAGAGTAATAGGACAAGCAAATGCTACCTTTATTAATTAAACTTAGAATGTACAAATTAACACTAAAGTTAACGAACAAAAACTTTCTATTTGAATTTTTAAACTGAAAAAAAGGTTAAAGTAATTTTATGTATAAGTACTTCACAAGAAAACAACTTCTGTTGAATTATAGCACAACCTTGAATTATAAAATTCCAGAAACTGCTACAAATTATCACTGTTGAGTGAAAAACATCTGCTTGCACTTTTTATATTGATGCTTAACACTAAATAAAATACGTCTTTCTGCAGTAAATGGTCCAGAAACTTGCAAGATTATAAGACCCTAAAATATATACCTATTATTAAGAATATCAATATCTTCTAGACGGTACCATTCAAATTCATCTAGATTTAAATATAAAACCGAAATCTTGCCTTTTGGTCAGCATATGTATTAATAATTCTGTTTATAAACCAATTTTCCTCATAGTACGCTGCATAGTAATATTCTTGTTTAAGTATTATATCTTTGAAGTTTATCACAACTGTTTCCTTTTCACTTGAAAAATTTGAATTGTCACTCTTCATCCTGAAAAACAACGTCTTTGCCTGAGCAAGAATTGGTAGATTCATTATTGACATCTTGGATTTTGATAGCCTAGATTTCAACCCCTAAGTTGGCTTCTGCTTTCTTTTTTTTATCAATTTCGCTTTGCTTTTATTTTGTAATTCTTTCTCTTTTAATATTGGAACAGCTTTTTTCATGTTAAAATAACTCCCATGTTCGAAGTTTTTTAACAAGGCTTAAATAAATTGTTGGAAGTTGCCGGTAATTTTATGTACAATAACATTCTAAAACTTTCAAAATCGGTGGTGCACTATCATCTTCAGCTCATGAGCATTGTTGGGAGCCTTAAAGGCCCTCTTGTAAATGGTAGTAGAAATTGTTTTCTATACCCTGGTTTAGCTTGAAGGACCAGCCATTCATAGAATGGCGAATTGTTTTAGTGAATTAAAATGCTCGTTACCTGTGACTTTCTTTCATGCTCTTTTATAACACACAAAACTAAACACTAGTTAAAATAAATATTGATTTTTATTCAGCACTATACATTTGAGAGCATCTTTACAGGTTGGTGGTCAGCAAGCAAGAGAGCGGGCAACCCCAGTAATACAGCATATAAAACTAGCAAGGTGGGGAGCGTAGTAATTCATAAATCTTAACAGGCATATAAATGGAATATTTATATTTGGCGCAACATTTTCCTTTTCTACTATAGATTGTGAATTAAGCGCTCTAGAAGTTGCTGTATGGGTAACGTAAGTTTATTTGAAGAACTGGTTTTAAACTATACCATTTTAATTAGATCGTATGAATCGGAAGGAAAGTTAGCACTATCTAGCGGATACAACCCTATAGGCTTGAAAGCTGATATTAAAAGTTCCTCTTTAAATGCATTTTCTCGTAGAATTTTAATTTGTTTGGCGAATTCACTATTTTGATTAAATAGCATTTGTATTTTTTATAGTCTACTTTAACATAAGCCTACTCCATTAAATTTTGACAGGCTTGAAAAGTGTATCATCAAGCGGTTACATGTGACGTGGCTGATTGGGTGGCAGTTTAAGATCGATATCATTTGCAGGTACTTCTTCAATTAATTCATAACTTAAATGGAGAGCTACACCGTCGTAAAACAATATTGGCTCTTTTCTTTTCGTGTTTCCTTTGGTGGAATAAATATCACTAACACAGTTTCAAACCAGCGTGTAAATAGTCCTCCATCCACCCCTTCCCCTGTGCTGGATAAGAACTCCCAGAGTAATCCTCATCCATGAACACCATTTTAGTTGCCCTTGAAAATTATGAAAGGGAACAGTTTTATACCGTGAGCAGCGGCACATACTAACACAGTTGTAACTTTTGTTTTACTAAATCACCTATATTTTTGATATTTCCTTTTTCCATATTGAGCTATGATTTTAGCACTCTTTGGATCGTGTGAAATGCCACTCTCATGAAAATTAGGTATCATTTCCCCTCTTCTCTTTTGCATAGTTCGTTTAGACTTTCATAGAACTCATGGATAGTGTTCGGTTCAACTCCTCTCACTGTCAGATTGGATAAAATCTTACATTTTTTATGTGGCAGAATAGGATGCCATTGAACAAATCCTCGAAACAATTTTTTGCCTGGAACTTTATTAATATCCCATCTACTGAGAATATGCTCCTCTTCTATAAAAATGTTTAGACAACTGACGCTTGTATTAGATAATACCTTATAAAATACATAAGGTAATAAGACAATTGCCGAAGAAATTACAAACTATACAGCAGAGTCTTTTCCATGCAATTAAATTAAATACAAATACATAGCATTGAAGGTATAACTACCATTCTGAACGGTCCGTTCACCTTGACGACGTTCTAAAATACTAGAACAGGTAGAATGGATTGCGCGTTTCATCGAGCTAAAGAGCCGAACTATAGGCTTAACCAAGTTAGTGGGGTCTTTAGTGAGGAAGCAGACTAAGACAGATCCCCGAAAGAGGGCAGCAGCTTTTTCGGTACTTAGAGTGGCTGAGACCATAGGGGTCGGTATGACATTTTAAGACACACTATTGCGATGTAGAAAGCAACGGAATACCACCACATTACCTCTCAAGTGCACTGCGTACAGAAATTGTTAAACATTATGGCATCCTCTGGGGTAAAAATTCCGGAGGTAAAATAGTTCCCCATTCGGATTTCTGTGAAGGGACTACTTTGGGGAATGTGATCGGAAAGAATAGAAAAAGATCCGTGAACATTCTACGAGTCGGAGCGTGGAATGTCAGAAGTATGAAACAAGTAGGTAAGCTAGAGAACCTAAAATTCGAAATGGATAGGTTAGCACGTGACATATTAGGAATTAGCGAAGTCCGCTGGCCGGAGGCGGGGGATTTTTGGAGTGGAGACTTCAGGGTAGTTTATACAGAATCAGAGGAGGGAAATTCGGATGTGGGAATAGTTATGTGAAAAAAGATAGGACGACTTGTAGAAAACTACTTACAAAAGAACGAAAGAGTACTCGTGGTTAGATTTGAATCTAAACCAGTACATATAGTAATAATTCAAGTATACATGCCCACCTCTAGCTACAGTGAGAAAGAAGTAGAGGCGATCTACAAAAATATCGAAGACATACTAAGATACGTAAAAGGACATGAAAATTTAATAATTACGGGGGATTTTAATGCAGTGGTAGGTGAGCATAGGGAAGGAGCGATAGTAGGTTTATTTGGTTTAGGCACGAGAAATGTCAGGGGAAATACGTTAGTAGAATTTTGCAACAAGAACAACTTAACCATCACAAATACATTATTTCAACATCATGCTAGAAGACGATACACGTGCAAGATGACAGGAGCTATAGGATATATAGGAAATATAGGAAATATATAAGAAATATATAGGAAATAGATTACATTATTGTTAGACAACGGTTAAAAAATCAAGTAAAAGATTGTTGAAGCTACCCGGAAGCAGATATAGACACTGACAACAACATCGTAATTATGAATGCCGCACTTAAATTTAAAAATCGGAAAAAGAGGAACGAAAAAAGGCACTTTGACTTTGAGAAGCTAAAAATAAAGATATCCACGAAAGATTTGAATAAAGGTTGCTGAAAGATTTCGGGAAAATTTCTGATACTAAGGAAGTAGAAACAGAATGGAATAACATTAAATCCAGCTTAGACATAGCGGCCAGAGATATTCTGGGGTATCCCGAATAAAAGATAAAGATATTCAAGTAAGATTCGAAAAAAAGTCAAATGAATTGCTGAATGATATTGGGAAAATATCTGAAACTAAGGAAGTAGAAACAGAATGGAATAACATTAAATCCAGCCTAGACATGGCGGCCAGAGATATTCTGGAGTATACACAAAAAGAGAATAAGAAACCCTTGATAACAAAGAATATTCTGAATTTAATAGAAGAAAGACGAAAATACAAAAATAGATCAGATAAAGCAGGAAAACAGAGATACAAAGCCATAAAATGGGAAATTATTCGCAAATGCAGGAAAGCTAAAGAACAATGGATTGATGAAAAGTACAACAAGGTACAAACTAAGATGGAAATAGGAAAGACAGACGAAGCATACTAATTAATAAGAATAAATTTTAGAGATATAAAACCATATAGCAAAAATATAAGGAATGCGGGAGGAAACCCCATTATAGAAAATGTAGAGAAAGTAGCTAGATGGCAGGAATATATAGGGAATTTATATTCGGGAGAGGAATTAACAGCATTAGAACAGGAATCAGACATTGAAAATGATGACCTGGGATATCCTATACTTAGAGATGAGTTTGAATTAGCATTAAAGAGTCTGAAAAATGGTAAGGCGCCGGGTACAGATAAGGTGCAATCAGAAACTCTAAAAGCCGCTGGACAAGTAGTAACAGAACGTCTCTTCCGACTTGTAAGCTATATGTATGAGACAGGCGAGATACCCAAAGATTTCAAACGTAGTAACATCATAGTAACTATACCAAAAAAAAAGAGGCGCCGATAGATGTGAAAATTTTTGAACAATAAGCTTGACAGCACACGTTTTGAAAATAGTAACCAGAATTGTACAAAGACGAATGGAAAAACGAGCTAAAGAAATACTGGGAGAAGATCAATTTGGGTTTAGGCAAAACAGGGGAACACGGGAGGCTATTTTAGCTCCGATGGTGATAATGGAGAAAACAATAGAGAAGGGGAAAGCGTATATATATGGTATGTAGATCTGGAAAAAGCATTCGACAATGTAAAATGGAAAAAAATGTTCGAAATACTCAAAAAGATTGGAATGAGTTTTAGGGATAGACGGTTAGTACATTGCTTATACACAGAGCAAACAGCGGTAATAGAATTAGCGCAAGTAAATATTAGGTAAGGGGTGAGACAGGGATGTGCCTTATCCCCATTGATTTTTACCTTGTACATAGAAGAGGCAATGAATACTGTCAAATGCAGGAAGACATTTGGAATTAATATGCAAGGACAAAAGATTGATATGCTTAGATTTGCAGATGATATAGCGGTATTAGCATCTAGCAAAGAAGAATTAGAAGCTGCTTTTAATGAAATGGAAACAGTTCTAACGGAGAGATATGGTATAAAAATCAACAGAACTAAAACTAAGGTTCTACTATGCAAAAGAGGGGACAATAAATCAAAAACAAGAATACAAATAGGTAACAAGAACTTACAAGAGGTTAAGGATTTCTGCTACCTAGGAAGTCAAATAACGCAAGATGGGAAAATCGCAATAGATATAAAACAATGATTAGCACAAGGTCGTGCTACATTTAACAAGAAACAGCAACTATTGGGTTCAAAGTTCACAAACATAGAAACAAGGAAAAGATTGCTTAAAACATATGTGTGAAGCACAGCACTGTATGGCTGTGAAGCATGGATAGTAGGAGAAGCAGACACGAAAAAGGTAGAAGCCTTTGAAATGTGATGCTACAGACGTATGGTGAAGATATCATGGACAGACAAAGTAAAGGACAAAGAGGTACTAAAATTGGTAGGGGAAGAAAGAATTATGTGGAAAACAGTAAAAAATAGGAGAGATAGGACGATAGGATACATACTAAGACATGAGGGAAAAGTACGGAATATATTAGAACCAGAGATATGAAAAAAAAGAAGTAGAGGTAGACCTAGGTTGGGCAACTGCACACAGATAGTGAAAGATGTAGGCTGTGTCAGAATTTCAGGGAAATGTGTAAGCTAGCTCAGAATAGAAATCAATGGAGGTACGCTTCCAAGCAGTCGCAAGATGGAAAAACTAATGACAAAAATAATAACTGTACTTAAACATGGTGATTATTGTAAACAACTACAGATATTGGTATTGCAATACTCTCAACTAATGTTAATTGTGCGAAAGGATTTACTCGAAAACTATTAATACGGCAAATGTCTAAATGTTGAGGGATCTTTGGCAGCCGCAGGCTGCTTAACCCCCTTCACATACCACTGAATCTCGGTGAAATAGGGCATATAATTAGAAAACAATAGAAGGGAATCGAGCTGTGCATCGGCTGTTGTGAGAATTGCAGGGAAGGGTGTAGGCTATCTCAGAACATAAATAAGCTGAGGTACAAGTCAAACAAGTTTCAAGATGTAAAAACCCAATGACGAAAAAATAAGTGCTCTTAAATCTGATGATTATTATAAACAACTACAGGTGTTGGTTGTGAAATATTTTCAACTAATGTTGATTGTGCGAAAGGATAAACTGGAAAACTATTAATTCGACAAAGGTTCAGGTGTTGGGGAAACTTGGCAGCCAAAGGCTGTTTACCCCCCTTTACATACCACTAAATATCGGGGAAATAGGGTATATAACTGTAAAACAATAGAAGGTGGCCGAACTACATCAAACAAGAAAGAACAGCAGCTATGGTCAAAGACAACGAACATAGAAGAAAACTATTCAAAGCATAATGTGGATGACAGCACAGTACATCTATAAAATAGGAGCAGTAGGAAAAGCAGATAGAAAGAGATATAAGTCTTCTGGAATGTTGTGCTTCATATGTATGAGGATGGTAGCATGGACAGATAAAGTTAACGACAAATAGGTTGTAGAAATAGTAGAGGAATAAAAATATCTGTGGAAAATGAAAAAAGTAGGAGAAATAGAAGGACAGGATACGTTCTAAAGCATTTCTGGGGAATAGTACGGGATATACTACAAGCAGAGATAGGAAAAGAGAGGTAGAGGTAGACCGAGATCAGACTTTCGCACACAGATAGTGATAGATGCAGACTGTGCAAATTTCAGGGAAATGTGTAGGTTTGTTCAGACTAGAAAACAATGAGGGTACGCGTACAACCAGTTATAGGACTGAAGACCTAATGATGATGATGATAATGAAAGTATACTAATGTAATACACTTGAATATAATTGATTTAGAAGATATGCATTTAAATATAACACAAAAGCGTTATTATGTTAATATTTTGTGTTAATATTTTTCCCAAAAAAAGAAACAATAACCTCAATTTTTGGGATCTTCGGCAATATAAAAATTATTAATTAAAACTAAACTTCAATTTAAACATTTCTAAAAGAATGTTAGAAATTCCTGGTTGCACCCCAGTCCCAAGCGCGTTAATCAATCAAGGGAAATTAAAAATAAATGAAAGGTGTGGCATTCTTGGTCTTGCTTTGGATATATTAGCAGACAATTTTCAATTTTATTAGTGTTGAAAACAAATTTGCGAAATCAATCTACGTCAATACTCAATTTATATACAATTGAAGATAGTAATATTGTATTTAAAGTAAAGCATCGAATTTTATCGCAATTGGAAAAGGTTTCCCTGTGTTACATTTTTAGCAGGCATTCCAAACGTATCTCCCAGTTACGTCCAGTTAAACAAACTTCCCTCATTTAAAAGCAAAAGTTGAACACCAAGAAAAAGATAACAGTTAGGCTTAGAAAGTTTACCAATTGTATAGATTGAAAGGGATGAAAACTTTCGATACACTCACCTTTCGACATTATTAAGAATCGTGTTTGGAACACATCCAATCTTTTCGACTGTTTCAAATAATCGTATGGGTGAATGAATCGGCAGAAATGCGTTTTCCAATCCGGCGGATAGATGGACGCAACGACTATGAACTAAGGTTGTAAAAACCGAGCCCAATTTCCCAAAAGCAGGATAATGTGGATCAAGTCAATGTCTTTATCTTGGAAGCAGCCCTTATAGAACGTCACAAACGTGACTAGATTACAATTATTTTCGCCGTTTGAGTATAACGGTATGAAAGTAAAGTGGAAAATTGTCCTGACCTTGTTGCGATTTTGACTTAATAACGAATTCTAAAAGAGGGGAACCTTTTTTTGTTGTTTTCAGCAGCGTAAGAGGTCATTAGAGTTTACTAATATAAACCTTTACAATTTATGCTTTGGAAAATTTTATTAAATAATGTTAAAGCTATAACTGCGTAGCATATTTCCAGTCGTATGTAGTTCTCAGTAAAAACGCCCTTGTCTACAACCTTTACTAGATATTATTGAAAATGTCAATAAAGCGATACCATTTGCTTAATTTGTATAAACTTCATATGTTGCTTTAATATAGACGCTGAATATATATACGCCATAAAGTAAAATTATGAAAGAACACATTTGCATACAATTTAAAGGCTTTTCTCATGGAAAATTGTATTGTACACATTGATTGCATAGTTTAATTATTTCCTCGGTGTACGGTATGCTATTTGAGAGAAAATGAACCGCTTTTATGAAAATCCATTTTCAGCTCTTCTTTGTAAAATGTCATTTTGTTGGACAATATAAATTGGACAAAGGAAAAAATAATATGGCAGAATGGTTGTAGGTTTTTTTGATGAATATACACTATGTCTTGCTATAAGCGCTATTTAAATAACGATCTTCCACCAAAGAAGAATGTATCATGGCAGTGTTTGGTCGTCACCCAGTGTAAAATTCAACAATCATTGATTGCGCTTACAAAGTTTTGATGTCACCAATCGTGCGAAATACGAATTACGGTGTAAAAATAGAAAACGAAAAAAGTTTAATAAACTATTGTTAAATTCTTGGTGACACTTGTGGAAACGCTATCGCCAAATCAAACCGCATAGTAAAAAATTGCAGTAAACAAACCAAGAAGGTTCAGAATCGCAGGATAAGAAATCATGACAAAGTTAATTTAACTTTTTAACTTTCAGAGTCAAATATTTAAAACAGAGTTTTGTTAGTTTGTCAACTCAACGTTTTGTATACATGTTTTGTTTTCATGGATTTGAGGTCAGGAATTGTGTCACAGCATCCAATTTCATTATTCGGAAGAGGGACATTTTATATGAATGGCGCAGCCATCCGTTCATTGTTGGACATACACCCCATCAGTTTGTTCTTCCTTTGGAAGCAGGTTTTTGTTTGTCCTTTACCCAAGAAACCGTGCCCGTCTACTCCTAGTGATTACCGCCCCATAAGCATTCTACCTACTCTGTCAAAGTCTCTTGAATATATTGCAGCACACTAGGTTACAGCATACTTGCAAGAAAACTTTCTTATTGACACTTATCAATCAGGATTTCGTAAAGGGTATAGTACCTGCTCAGCATTGCTTCGAGTAGCTGATGATATTAGACACGCTATGGACAATAATCATATTATCATTCTTATTTTAATTGATTCTAGCTTAGCTTTTAATAGTGTCAATTTTAAAATTCTCTGTGCTAATTTATACAACCTTAGCAACTTATCTCATTCAACAGCTTAATGGTTTCTCTCTTATCTTGGTGGCCGCAGGCAACAAGTTATCTCTGTTGGTTCGAAGTCCTCCAATTGGACAGAACTAAAAGCAGGTATTCTACAGGAAAGTGTCTTAGGTCCTCTCCTATTTAGTTTATACATCCAAGCATATCGCAGTTTCTTCTTCATTCCCGTTACCACTGTTATGCGGATGATAGAAAACTATACTTACATTTTCAGTCAGATAACATCACTTCCGCGTTCAATAAAATAAACGAAGATGTTTCGAACATTCTCAGGTGGAGTAGAAATAAGGGACTTGCAATTAGCCCATCCAAGTGTAAATCTATCCTTGTCGAAACATCAAAACTGCTTTGAAAAAGTGATTTTAATATTGCTCCGTCGATGAGCCTTGGAAGGATACTATAGAACTTTCAAACTGTGTTATGGACTTTGGGTTTGTTATTGATCAACAATGAGTCTGAAAAATCAAGTAACGCATACGTGCCATATGGTATTTGGTGCACTACATCCGTTAAACCGTCTAAAAAGGTTTATGCCTGTTAAATTTAAGGTACAACTGGTACATAGCTTGATTATGCCGTATTTTGACTATTGTGACATTATTTACACAAGTGCTTTAACTGAGCTTAGTGAAAGACGTCAGAGAGAACAAAGTAGTTGTGTTCGTTTCATCAATAGTCTTAAGAAGCGTTACATGTGACTTGGTTTAGGAAAGAATGAATAATGAATGTCGATTACTTCCGTTTATATACAAGAATGATTTCTATACGTCACATTTGAGATTCTTCCTAATCCGTTTCAAACATAATACACCCAGGCGATGTAATATTTCCGAGGATTTCACGGTTTTAATGATCTTATTAGTGTTAAGCTATGTCTATCCTATTCGTAAAGTGTACTGTTTATCCTTGTTTAATGCACAAGGTTAATGGTCGAGTCTCATTTTGTCTTTTGTAATACATAGTGTAATTAAACTGATTTATCTAATCTTTTATTGAATTTTAATATTCGCGCGAGTTCTTTGAATAAGGCTTTTATTCATAATTAATTTGTATAATATTTCGTAGTAATTGATGACGTATTTGTGTATTAATCGCGAAATTTTTAAAACTCTTAAAATAAATTCAAATATTTTATACACACGTCAGTCGATTTTGTTTTTTGAAAACACATAATTATTTTATGCTTTGCAAATGCAATTAAATTTCATGGGTTTGTATTCTGACAGGGTACGGATTTTAAAGATTAAAGCGTTATTTTGATCAAGAATGAAGTAATTTTGTTTTAAATCAAAATGCGTTAAACTGACACTATTTTATGCCATTTATGGCAAATGAAGCGAATATTTTTATGGTAATGAAATGAATGGCTTTGTATTTATATCTTAAGACCAGTCTTCATTCTAATAAAAGCACGGATTTCAGTAATTTTTTAAGCGCATTTTAAGGTATCTTTAACAAGGGTGATTGAAACTTGTTTTCTTTTACTAAGTATAGAAGAATCATTCACACACACGGAAGTCAATTTAGTATTTTGAAAGTACATAATTATTTTATGCTTTGCAAATGCCATAATATTTTCATGTATTAATATTCTTAACAGTGTACGAATGCATATCTTTAAAGAAGATAAATAAGTTATTTCTAGTACTTATAATTAATGAAGGGTCTGTCCGTAGGCCTTGTAATAACGTGAGTGCAATGAATGGCTTTTGCATTTTAATGAAAATGAAATACGATCATATTTCTACAGGGTAGAAAAATTAGATATTCGTAAATTTCAATTTTTTCTCTTTAGGTGGGTTTTATTTATAGAATTTGGGTTTCAATGATTTCTCGTGACCTTTTGGTCACATCAATACATTTAAAATAAAAATTTACGCCAATAAAAGCTGATGGTTCTACAACAATTTTCAATAACTAAGAAAAATATGTTCCTTCTGTTCGTTTTAGAAATAATTTATTTGACCTGTATTTTTTAATAAAACGGCTTTTCCAAACCATATTGTCATATAATAAAAATATACTTGATTCTGTGAGCCTTTGATTGAATTTAGTTTGTGATTTAAAATGGAACAATTTTTTCTATACTTCCGGACTCTTGGGATTTTAAAATTGGTTTAACTAGAAAATTGTTTACAGCTGGAGTTATTATGAAAATAAGAAATATGCAGTGTGATACATTAGCCTCAAAATAGCGTTTAAAAATACATAGTTGACATACCAGTAATCATTTTAAGTAAAATTTAAAATAAAAAGTTTTGAATTGTAGCATTTTAAGAAACTCCTAGTTTATTATCCAAAATTACGATTTATCCACATACTACATTAGTTTTGACGTTTGTTTATCGAATAAATACAAATACGGTTTAATACTACGCAATAGAAAACGCGCTAACCTTATGATCCATATTTCTTGTAATTTTTAAAAACCTGCTTTAACGTACGTACCCTATCGTCAGATGAACGAGGAAAAACTTAACGACGTCAGTCATGTTCAGGTACTAAACCAGTAAAGATGGCATTGGTAATCTTGTAACACCACTTGCGAATTGCTTTAAGCTTTTGTAGTCGATAGGATGGATTTTCTATAGAACGTCTAACCTTCCATTTTAAGCAATGGTTTGTATAAAGTACGTACAAAATTTTATTTAGTATCTTTTTTTACAGCGCAATTAAGAACTAAAATTTTTGGAATTAACCATATCATGGATATATATTATTAAAGTTTTACATAATCTTAGAATTAACTTAAAAATGCGTTTATCTTCTTAAGCATCACGGAGTTGTTATTTTATGTAGAGAAATAATCTGTTTTCCATGTTGAAAATTATAAAAAAGTGCTGATGCTATTAATTAAAAGATTTAAGATTATATGTTTTATTTTTATGAAACTCGCCGTTAAGCCCTTATGTAAGTGGAACACATAATTTTACTTGTTTCTGGTTTGTTAAAAAAAAGTTTTCAATCGACGAATCTGTTACCTTGTTCATTTGTCGAACTGAAAATATCTGTATAACGTTTGATCATCACTAAAAATTTCTTTTAGTTAGATGTTTGTTCTCAAGGATCTTATAAACATTACTAATACACATATATTTGAACTGTTCTCCAACCAGAACTATCATAAAAGCTATAGTAAATGTAATAAGCTTTTAATACTTGTTTCTAGAGGGTAACCATAACTTATGTTGCAAATTTGATTTCGAAATGTAAATTGTTGTTTAGGGCAACTTTATATAAGTTACATTTTTACATAAGAAAGTATTTGAAGTAAGAGCTTTGTTTTAAGAACTTGTAACATTTTAAAAATGCATACCTCTATTCTAATACAATTATACGTTTAATTCATAATGTGTCATTGATTATATATTAATTTTTGCAGTAAGTGTCTGCTGGAATGATTTATAGTAAACTCATATCATAATTTAGTTGTCTTTAATAAATACCTCTCTTTCTAATTCATAGCACGACATGTATCTCAAATTCCGTTGTACTCTCCGAAAGCATCAATCGATGTGATTCGACGGCCGTTTCTACAAGTGGAAAGATGTGGGAGTCCAGCTGGCCCCGGGCAAACGAATAGTCTGGTGCACTGAGCGATATTCATTAGTACACACACAAATTAACGGTTAACAATCTATAGTTCATTTAGAATTATTGCACTTAATCTTCTTCATGGTTTAGCACCCAACAGAAACGCACCCAACAGAAACGCACCTAGCAGAAAAATTATGTTGTTTTAGTAAAGAAATCGAAGTCAGGCTTTTGTCCTTGACAAAAGGTAAGTGATTGCAAGATAAGGGACGTCCATTGTTTGTTAGCAGAGAACACCTTGAAGATTGTAAAAAACACACACTCTGTTATGTTGGTCATATTTGTTTGGCAGATGTAATAGCACATCATAAATATTATGACTATTGCTTACCTATCTAAAATAGAATGATATATTGCTATCTCTGAAGTAGTGATTAGTTAAATGTTAAATTAACCTTGCGTTCGTAAGACATTTCATCATTGGATGTAATAAAAGCTTGGTTATGAGCTAAAAATTCCTGATGAATAAAAAATTTTTTAAAGCATGTGTTTAAAGGAAGCATAGAGTTTTACTGGTCTTTTAGTTGAAAACATTAATATACTGAAGTTGATGCTTGTAAGCTGTGGGTGTGATAGATCTGCTTTACACATAATAATAAATTACAATTGTAGATTGAATTACCATATTGAGATTATTTAGTAGATTTATAATTTTTATATATGCCACTCTCTTTGAAAATTAATATTTTTGTTATGAAACTAATTACAAAAAAAAGGAATGTAAATTAAACAAATATTTACATTCATATTCTCTTTAATTTTTCTATTTCTTTTATTTTAAAATGTATACAATTTCAACAACACTTTGTGCTCTTTTGTTTAGCTAAACATAATATCTTTATTTCAAAAGCTGTGTTCTTTATTTAGAGGAACATATTTTTATCCAGCAGAGGCTACTCTTATTTTCTGAGGGTCTCCACGTCCGCCTTCAGAGTATACTTTGCCTAAATAAATTTTATCACAGGACATGATAGCGTCTTGTTTGATGTTTTGTTTTGATTTACTATTATTGTTTTTGTTTGAATAGAGTCATAGGAATCACGTCAACGTCTCAGATGCCTGCGCAGAGGTTAAAGCTCTGGCTAGTCTAAAGAAATCCCCTTTCGTTGACTTTTAGTTGAAGAAAGAAGACGGGTCTTTTCTCCTATGTTTGTGTAGCAGGCACGATCAAGAACAAACAAAAAAAAAAGGTACAGGCTCACGTATAAACTTGTAAAGGAGACAGATGTGACTTTTATATTTGAATCACTGTAAATGCCATTAATAATTTAAAGACCTAAGATTTTGTCATGGTTTAAAAGCGATTATTAAATATTTTGTCCTTTATCACGAAATGTAAAAAAATAACTCTTTTTGTTAGACTAAACTTTTAACATCTTGAATTTAATCTTCGCAAATGTTTTTTAAACATAAAGCAAAACTAGACTCGAATTAGTTCAGTAATATTGAACAACAAACATAGGGATTTCCTTATCTACGCATTGTAAACATGTTTATTATTGTTTTTGGTCAATAATGGAATTTATTAAACGGTTGCTGTCTTTTTATGCGAGTACACATTTTTTTAGTGAGGTAATCTAGATTTAAAGTAAAATCTTGAAACCTTCAGGCATACCCTGTTCATAGTCAATCTATTGTTATTAGATATACTTACCTTAGTGTTCCTACATCATCCCTAGGATCATGGTTACTAGTATAAGCAGGTGTAGTCGCGCCCAATTTTAATTCCTTCATTCGTAGTTTACCATGAACCCCCTTACTCATCACACTAACGCTGGAGTAAAGTCTAAAGCTAGCAAACACACTTTTGTCATCTTATTCGCGGGCAGAATATTTATAAATACATAGAAAGTGAAAATGAAATTTAACAAACAATTAAGTGTCTATTTTAATCTATATGCTTTGTGGTATTTACATATACGAAATTAATTTCGTGTTGGCTTATGGTTTTTATTCTTAAAATTCATTTCATTTTTGCCATTTTGTTTTCTAAAATGCTAGTTTACGTTGAGTATCTCATAGACACATACCGTATAAGAAAGACAAGATTATTTACCAGGAACAAAAGATTTCTTTTTTAATTGAGATGTATTTTTATACGTAAATTGACGAATTTGTATTTTTTGATGTAGCAAACGCCAATATACGAGAAATGTTGAACCATGGAATTGCAAAATTTGAAATACTGTTTTTGCTAATAAAGATATAGCTAAAAGGAAATGCAGGATGTAAAACTGCATCTTTGTGTTTTTCTTACGATTTGAGATCTTAATGCCGGGAATCGAATACGTTGCCACTCCGAAGGAGACTAATTCGGCATTTCCCAATTTGCTAATTTTGGGAATCACCCAGCCCCGTACAGTTTTGCGGAATGGACAATTGGTGAATTGGTGGTCAAGCAGTCCACAAACTGAAAACGCGTTAGCTGATCACGTAGTGGTGATGATCGACACAAACCACATTTTGAAAGGTTAAAATTCCAATCTATTATTAGAACTTAGTATGTGATTACTTAAATTTTTTAGAACAGCAAATATCATTCCATAATGAATTACTTACATGATATCACAGTAATCCTCGCACAACTAAAACTTAACGACTGCGCAAATGTCCGGCACACATAAAAGAGAAGAAAAGAAGATGCAGTGACTAGCAGCAGTCGTAGATTGAGGGGGGAGAATAATAATATCCAGAAACTAAAATTTGCCCAGCTGAAATAATTGGACAACCAAAGGAGAATAAAAGTAATAAAAAAATTCTTCTTAATCTTGTTTGGGTATTAAACCACTCATAGTTTTAAAATTATCTTTATTGACGTTTCGATCCATAACCTAGGATCGTTTCAAAATTTTGAAAACGATCCTGGGTTATGGATCGAAACGTCAATAAAGATAATTTTAAAAACTATGAGTGGTTTAATACCCAAACAAGATTAAGAAGAATACTAAACAAACCACAACAAACATACAGGGAGTATTAATAAAAAAATTACAATAACAAAGAAAAATAAATTTATAGTAAATAAATAGAGGTCACCTAGACCTGTGGCAATCTGATTTTTGAACAAGATAATATTAATTTGTAGTTGAGGTCTAAATAAAAGCAAATGATTTAATAAATTTAATTTAATAATTGGCGTGTAGGTAAATTCACTATGTATAATAAACAACATATAGTATAAATATAAGGAATTATCTAAAGAAAAATATTTAATATTAATATAGTCCGAAAATAATTAATGCCACAATGCATTAACATGATCTAAGAAATCGTAAAGGAGATATTGATAAGTACAACATGTATAGAGAGCAAAGTCCGTATCCGTAGATCTACTTTATCTGCTGGAAAGGAAGCTGAAGATTAAAATAAATTATATAGGAGTAAATCCTAAATTTAAAAATTTTAATTATACTCTTAACTTCGTACGAAACGCATACTAAAGCATTTTCCAATAGAGTTATGTTTGACGAATATGGTTCTTCCACATGTGTCCCATTATTAGGGTTTCTGATGGTCTCTGTCGCAATTACAGGTGGATGGCGCCTCATCCGATCTCGTTGAGATTTAAAATCTTTTAAGTAAACGCAAACCTTTTTAACTAAATCTTCTTTTTCAAGTTCTTTTTTCTGCATTATGCCCAGAAAGCTTTTGAGATTAACAAATATCTGCAAAATATTAAGCTGTTGCTCTATAGATACAGACTTATGCAAAGAAACGCTCCAACAAGTCGATTTTGTTTTTTGCTGTTCAAATTTTGCAAACAATAACATCTAAAACCCAAATGTTCGTTTACTTTAATAAAAAAATCTTATTTTTCCGATTTCTGCAAAAAATTATCTTATTTTACACATTCATTACAATAGCAAGATAATCTATTTAAAAAATTAAAGTTATATTTGTTCCTGTGGTCAATATGTTGTAGCAGAAAGAAATTCCACTTATTGTGAGTCCCCATAATTTGCTTGGATAATGCAATAAGAGCTTGTGTTTTGCTTTAAAAGAATAAATTTGCTGTAATACTTTAAGTTCCCATTATAGCTACACAAAGTTTGTTCCATTCGTATTAATACACTAACGAATTTATTCTTATTCGATAATTGTAGGTTGGTTTGAAAGCTCTAAGGTCTATTAGCATTTTTTATCTAGTATGAGAACACATCATTTGTCTCACGCGCAGTGACGCGCTTGATAAGGTTAGATTAAAAAAAATACAACTTCCTCGCTATTTTCATAAGGGACAATATGTCTACAGATAATAAATCGATAGCGTCGAAACAGAGGTTCGGCTATTTTGTATTAGAACACTGACCTGGTATACATTGTGTTTGATATAAAATTAATTCTTTATTATTAATGCAACTTCGATGATAACTTCGATAACAACTTTGATGATAACTTGTAAGATAATCGTTCGAGTTTAACAAAATGGAATTTTGCTCTTATGTATAAAGAAGATAATTCAGAAGGTGCTGTAGGATGCAATATTCGTGCTATGCAGGGAGGATGCTGACATTTATCTTGGTTTCTTTGGCCATGTAGAGTAGATATTTGCTGTTAGCTGAAAGACTCTTCTATATTATAAAGAAAAACTCGTTTTAACGTAGGGTAACTAGATAAAATTAATATTTTAAAATTTTACTGTACCTGGGGCGTCTCAGTCTTTGCTGTGAATTTTGTAGCGAGATTATTTGTTGTGTTTGCTAAATTGCAAATCATTGAAGTGTTATAAATGACATTTTATAAAATTACGAGCAGTATGGCGTTTATAACATTATAATATTTCTTTATCGAAACATTTGTAAAAATTTTAGCACTGGCCTAGTTTTTCTAGTGTCACATCAGTTTGTTTGCCAGTTTAACAAACCAGTTTGGACAACATTTTAGATAATTTTTTTGTTTCAATACTAACCTAGTTTTGTTTGTACTTTAAAAATAGGTGAAATATGTGGAACATTTATATAACAATTAGTTGAATAATTATACTTTGAATTTTCATTTTAGAAACATGCATATTTTTTAAGAAATATATGTAATCCTTTAACAGATCTGAGAAGGAGAACAAAACGTAAATAATTGTAAATTTTGTTCTTTCATAAGTACGTTTCTAATCAGTATTACTTCACTGAATTTAATTATTGAATAACTACCAAACATTTTGAGGTATTGAATTTAATTTCTTGTATATTACTATAAGCGAAACTAAATTTTGCTTAATCGTGAAACTTAAGTTACAGTCTGAGTTATTTTTTGGTTTCACAGAAAAGTATGAAAGTGTCGTCACACGCTATTTGTTCTGACATTTAAGAAAATATCACCTTGATATTGGTAAAATACTGAAGATTTAATATTCAGATAACGATAAACTTAAAAGTGGAGTTTGAAGAAGTTGTTGGTATTTCACAGAAATTATTTTGCAGGTATTTGTGTTTAAGTGGAGAACCACAAACGTTTGTCTTATTTTTTATTAATAAAAAATTCTTTCTTACAGGTTTGAAATAGATAGGACTAACTGGTCACTTACTTCTTATTATTGTGATTAAGTTTTTTGAAACATACGGGTTTCTGCGTTTTCCAGAAACTTTTGGTATTGGAAATTTAAACTCCATGGCGCATTTAAGATTTGTCCCTTCTTGTGCTAAAACAAAATCGGCCCTCGATCCACTCTCATGCAAGGACGCTGAATTAAGTTCCACACAGTTAGCCGTATTACCTTGCAGGGAGTTTTCTTTTTTTATTAGCCGTTTATCAACCAAATTTACCCTGGGCTACTTTAACAACATTTCTGGGACGTTAAGTGTCAAGACTGTTGCCTTTGGCAAGGGCTTATTAGAGTTTAGTTTCATTTCCCCTGATACACTTTTGGCTGCCTTGAAGCATGCTAATTTTCTAATTTCTCTACAAATCAATCAATATTATAAAATATAGATCATTTTTATTTTTCTTAAATTCATCTCAACAGAATATTGCGCCCCGTAAAATTATTTAACATCTAAAGTTTCATGCTCTTCGTAAATAAAAATTTCTAAAAACCCGAGGTACGCCTCGTGTTGTTTGTTTCGTTAGACAGCGCCAGCTGTACCGGAAAACGAGTTAGTTGAGTTTTAACCACCAAGGGATCAAGATGCTCTTTCTTAGTTTCTTGGCGGCGATTCTTAGAATAGCTGTGCTCATGGTACATGAGTGTAATTAAATCAAGAACAACTAATGCGCAACTTAGTTTAGAAATAAATATACGCAAAATTACGCAACAATATGAAATATTCATAATTAGTACAGAGGATGTCACATTTAGGCACGGTAAAAATTCGAAAATAATGGAAGTATAGATTGATTAATAAAACGAATCATCACGCTTTATTGGCGATGCAGTATATTGAACCTGTTTGACACGCGCAAGCACAAATGTTCAACGTGATTGTTGGAATCTAGTATGCTGTTAAAGGCCCCATCTGATGATGGACCTTCACGTTATTGAAAGGTTTATTATACGTTATAAGAAATAAAAAGAAGGGGAGTCGTTCCAAAAATATTTTCTTTTGATCATCAAACTAAACGACTATCATTAAAATTCTTATTTTATGCATGAACTTTCGTTTAATTAAGACTAATAAATAAAAATTCATTTACAAGATATAATATCTCATATGTGTTAAATACATTTTTAGAAATACAGTTACTTGAAATATGATAAAGTGATCAATTCACAGTTTAGATACTTAAATTAAATGAATATATGATCTCTATTGTAAATCGAAGGTAACAGATCTGATCCCCTCGAAACTCTCTATATTTTCCAGAAATGTTAAATTCAATAAAAAATTTAAATAATAATCAATTTGAAAATTAAATTTTATTTGACTTTGTAAAGATAAATTTTGTTAGTAATAAATATACTTAGTTGGGTTATCTATATTATTCTTGTAGCATTAATTAATTTAAAAATGTTTAAGCCGTACGGGTACCGGTCACGAAGGTTGACCCTAAATTAGAAAAACTTGTTTGAGACGTCAATTCTATTATTCTGGGAATCAATTATATTACTACCACATTTATAGTTAAAAGTTATACCATATAGTCGGATTTACATTAATTAATGACAAATAGAGTTACATAATTATGATGAGGTGCTTCGAAACGCTAACAGAATCTCCCTTTATTATGTATGTTGGTATTCTCCTATATGTTCGAGGATAAGCTTATAGAAACAAAACCTTCTCCTTGAGAAACGTTAACACACTAAGAGGTTTCTACTTTTGTCCTTTAATGTTTCCTTCTTAAAGATAAAATTTAACAAAGTAGTGGCGCCATATAATTTCCGTAAAACAAGAACCCCCCCTGAAAGTCTTTTCTATCAACCGCGGGAGTTAGAGTCCGAAGTTAGTTCGGAAGGTTCCAAAGGTCATGATTAATACGGATAAACCTACAACTTTGTTTAGACCTTTGCGAATGTAAAGGTGGTTGATAATAGTTAGGCGACTCCGTAGCGTAGTGGTATGTGTGTGACTACTACGCCCAAGTTCCCGGATTCGAATCCCGACACGGTCTGCTTGAAAACTGTTAGGCGAACATTTTTCACAAAAATACACCCGTTCGGATGAGAGGTAAAATGGAGGTCCCGTGTGTGAGTGTTGTCACGCACGTTAAAGACCCCTACCTTGCTTGGAACAGCAAGGGTTTGGCAAAATTTCAAATTTTCCAGGTAAAAAAACTCGCTTCCTGGCCAATGTAGTACCTTTGGGTGGAGCAATGGAAAATCACATGTAAGGTTGATAATAGTTACATCATCCACTCGAGTTTAGTGTTCTGACTTGCTAAATTTTTCTCTTGGTTCCCTTTTGCTGAGTATAGTCGAACACGCCTAAGAACACGTCACCACCTTAGCGCCCAACTGTACCAAACATATAGTACAATGTTTTGCAACGTCTGCAAGATATAAGTATTTAAAATAAAATCGATAGATCGAAGCTTTTTGTACAACAACATCAAAACACTATGGAAGTATTTCTTAAATTTTAACCGCGCAAAAGAAATATCATCAAATGTGCTTACCTTTAACATATCTTCATTGGCCAACAATCAAATAATCAAACACAAAAATTAGAAATCAAAACTATCGGTTTTAAGTGGTTGCGATTGACGTACAAAATTAAAATAATTTAAAATGTCCCGGTGCGTGTATTTAAAAGGTCTGACCATTAACCAAGTAATTATCTGCAAATCGTCAACTGCTATACGGGGCGACGTGATCTGATAGGTTAAAACATGTTAAAACAAAAACTAACGGTGTGTTTTCCAACTGGTTGTGACATTACGTTGCATTTCTAAAACCAATGTTGATTTGATTAATTCCAGTTACACTTGTAAAATAGATTTTTTTTATGTCTAAGTAGGTACCTTCTGACTGAAGATTTTGATTTCTTTTAACCGGACGGTTAGTCCCATTCCTTTAACTTGTCGCCCGTGTGCCGCGTACCCTCTACACCCCGGCGTCAGAACGGCTCTGGGTTTACTAATGCGATAACAATTTATAAAAACTGCATGCGAGTTACGTTGTAAATGGTTTGTCAATGCTACTTAACGAATGGTGTATTAAATCTTACTATAAACTTATGGAATACAAACATTTACACTCAAAAACCGCTCTTTGGGAGAATAGTGAATTGTTTGCAGTAAAACAAGACCCTTGTACGCGATCAATTTTGCCACAGTTGCAGTCAAGAACATTATTCGAACAAGTACAATTGGACATGGCATACGAGCTTTTGCATAACGAAGTTCGACAAACATACGACTGGATAATGTTAAAGATTTTAATGAACTTTTATCTAAGTCGGCATTGGTTGATGGCAGTTTTGAGTGACCCAAGTCATTAGAACAATATTAAAGTGTACGTTGTTATTATTGTAAAAATACGCGACACACAAACGGTGAATGTCAAAAGCTTGTCAAAATTTAAGAATAAACCTTACGAAGGTTATTAGCGGAGTTTCACAAAAGGACAATTCGGGATAAGCTGCCGTGAAAACTTTTGCGTGTTATCGTTGTAGGAAACGGATTTGTTCGTGATAATTATCTTTCCCGCAGAACCACTGAAACTATTACACTAAAATTTCTTAGCGTGGCCGGTCTGATCTTTTTGCAATAACCAATTTTCCAGGTGAATATTAATCACCACGGTTTGTAAGTAGTGGTCACGGCCGACAAACAAAGTATTGCAGGCAGTAGCCTGTACCGTATTTTACAAAGTCAAGGAGTACAATTTCAAGGGGCTAAATGTTATACTTAGATTCATAGATGGAACATTTAACCATTGGAAGATGTTAACGTTATTGGTCAATGTAAATATAGAAGGTACGTATAATCTACAGGAATACTGTGACACGATTTGAATAAAAAAGAATAAAAATCTCTTACCACAAACAAATATTTAAGATATTAGATACGTATTTCGACCACTATGTGGTCATCATCATTAGGAAATCTGCAATTAAATAAAAATTAGCTGTTGTTCCGGAACACTTCAGAGGATATTCTCCTTACCACTTAGGCTGAAGTGAACCTTCCCAACACACAATTTACTATAATGTTGCTTTAAACACTATCGAAGATATTCTCCTCACCCGCAGGCTGGTGTTATCCACAACAAACAAGTGAATTGTGACGTTATAACTAAAATCCACTTAATTTATACTTATTCTAAATCTACTGAAGCGGAACCAAATTAATCTTGCTTTCTCATTGGTTGTTCACGAATAGGAAAAGCAAGGCAGATGGCTCTATGAGCCCTTTATTAGTGTTTAAGAGGGGTGCTTTATGTTTAACAATTTCAATTGATTCATAGGCATTTAAGAAAGAAAACGTCGGTTCTGCTTTTAACAATTTAACACTTTTTAGTTTAACGGGGTGGATGGTTTTAAAAATATGTTTGGCAAACTGAGACCTTTTGTATTTACCATATTTGAAGTGAGAAATGTGCTCTTTAAATCTTGTTATATTTTTCTTGATCTGTCCAATATATTTTTGAAAACACTTTGGCCCTGCACAACTAGTTTCATAAATCCCCGACTTTTGCAATTTTTCCACCTTGTCTTTTGGGTTACCTAGCAAATTTTTAATTTTATTAGTATTACTGAAAGCGATTTTGAAATTAATCTGTTTGAATATGTTATCAAGACTCTTTTTGGTGTTGTGAAACGGAAGTTTAACATATTTAACATTTTCGTAAGAGGTGGTCGATTGCAAAGTCGTTGATTTACGGATGTTGATTCTGCTTTTACACTTTCTAAAAATATTATCTATAATATCAGAAGAGAAACCATTGTAATTCGCTATTTGTTTAATAAGAGCAAATTCCTTATTAAATCTGTTTTTATTTAAAAAGAAATTCAATAATCTATTAATTAAAAAGTTAAATGAAGCCAACTTATGTTGTATGCTATGATTAGAGGAAGGCAGAATAAAGCGATTTACATTGGTTTCTTTTCTATAAATGTCAAATTCCAATTTATTACCATTTCTAATTACTAATGTATCTAAAAAGGGTAATTGTCCATTATTCTCTAGTTCATACATAAATTTTATGCTTTGAAATTTTGAATTCAATTCCTTAAGAAAATCATCAACATTTGATTTAGAAGTGTCAAAAACTGCGAAAATATCATCCACGTACCTTAACCATATTCTCGGGAAGTATTTGGAGTTTTATTTTAACTTGGTCTCAAAACGAGACATAAATAAATTTGCTATGAAAGGTGACTTCATGTTGTTCGTTCAACTTGTTGTTGAATTGAAAACAGTTTTGAGACATGTAATGCGAAACAACCTTGACATAGTCCTCAACTTTATCAACATCAATATCACTAACTATAAGAATATCCTTTAAATATGCTAAAGTACGTGGTATTGGAACACTAGAAAATAATGAACTGACATAAAATGAAATTAGGATTTCGTTCTCTTCTAATGCGATATTTTTTACTTTATTAATAAACTCTAAAGAGTTTTGTACAGACAAACTGTTAAACTTTAAATTCTTAAATTTATTTGACAGCCATCGTGATAAATAGTAAGTCGATGAGTTGATACCTGGAAACTATTGGTCTCATGGATTTATTATTTTTGTAAATTTTTGGTAAACAGGAAAGTTTTGGCATTTCAGGATTTGAAATTATCAATTTTAATTTTAGTGTGGGCAAAATTAGGTTTGGACATTCTCTCAAAACCGACTCTTGATTTAATCATTTTATTTATAGGAACCTCATTTTTACGTTTTTTGACTATATATGATTATATATGACTATATATGACTATATATCAACATAGTCTAGTTTATCCGGAATAACCAACCTATTCCCCTTGTCAGCCTTTAAATAACAACCCTTCTGTCGTAAACCTTTAATAATTAGGTGATCTTTCCTGGTTTGTTCTTAGGCATTTCTTGCGCAAGTGCGTAAGTTGTCAGAAAGTTGAATTTTGCATGCGTTTCTTATAAAGTTTTTCGAATTGTCATCTAATTTTGAAATAGATTTTTCAATACCAGCAATAATGTCTTTCAAAGGAGTTTTCAAATGATCCACTCCAAATTTTAGGCCTCGATCAAGGAAAGTCAACTCTTCATTATTAAAGATTTTCGACGATTCGTGAACAACTATTGACTCTAATGGAGGTGAAGTAATTTCCAGTTTTTAGGGGTACATTGACATTGTGTTTCTTTAAAAGAGTCTCCAATTAGTGTTTTGACTATTAATTTTGTCAAACAATTTATGATTGTTGACTTCAAGAATATGATTAAGGTACCTGGATGAAATTTTTGCAGTTTTTGACACGTCTAAGTCAAATGTTGATGATTTTCTTAAGGAATTGAATTCAAAATTTCAAAACATAAAATTTATATATGAACTAGAGAATAATGGACAATTACCCTTTTTAGATACATTAGTAGTTAGAAATAGTAATAAATTGGAATTTGACATTTATAGAAAAAAAACCAATGTAAGTCGCTTTATTCTGTCTTCCTCCAATCACAGCATACAACATAAGTTGGTTTCATTAACTTTTTAATTAATAGATTATCGAATTTCCCATTAAATAGAAACAGATTTAATAAGGCATTTGCTCTTATTTAACAAATAGCGAATTACAATGGTTTCTCTTCTGATATTATAGATAATATTTTTAGAAAGTGTAAAAACAGAATTAAAATCCGTAAATCAACAACTTTGCAATCGAATACTTCTTACGATGATGTTAAATATGTTAAACTTCCGTTTCACAAAACCACAAGGGTCTTGATACAATATTCAAACAGATTAATTTCAAAATTGCTTTCAGTAATACTAATAAAATTAAAGATTTGCTAGGTAATCCAAAAGACAAGGTGGAGAAATTGCAAAAGTCGGGGATTTATGAAATTGGTTGTGCAGGGCCAGGGTGTTTTCAAAAATATATTGGTCAGACCAAGAGGAATATAACAACAAGATTTAAGAGCACATTGCTCGCTTTAAATATGATAAATACGAAAGGTCTCAGGTCACCAAACATATTTTTGAAACCATCCACCCCGTTAAACTGGAAAATGTTAAATTGTTAAAAGCGGTACCAACCTTTTCCTTCTTAAATGCCTATGAATCAATTGAAATTGTTAAACATAAAGTACTCCTCTTAAACACTAATAAAGGGCCAATAAAGCTATCTGCCTTGCTTTTCCTATTGGTCAACAACCAATGAGAAAGCAAGATTAATTTTGTTCCGCTTCAGTAAATTTGGAATTAGTATAATTTAAGTAGATTTTAGTTATAACGTCACAATTCACTTTGTTGTGGATAACACCAGCCTGCAGGTGAGGAGAACATCCTCGATAGTGTTTAAAGCAACATAGTAGATTGTGTGTTAGGAAGGTTCACTTCAGGCTAAGTGGTGAGGAGAATATCCTCTGAAGTCTTCCGGAACAACAGCTAATTATTATTTAACTGCAGATTTCCTACTGACGATGACCACATAGTGGTCGAAATACGTATCTAGTATTTTAAATGTTTTTTGTGGTAAGGGTTTTTATTCTTTTTTATAGAAGGTACGGTTATTCCTATGGAAGTTGTGCTCCTCCTGACTCAGAAAACAATATATTGTTTGAGATTGATTTCATAGAACAGGGCGAAAATTGTTTTGAACGCTGCCTATGAAGCATGGAATTTCCTGGATTCAACAAATTGTATTTTGCGGTTGAAATTTTAAAATTGCTTTTAGGGGAATATTTCTGCAGATAAAAATGCTTGCTATTTGAAGTATGGAGTTGGGTAATCTTAGGTCAGGTGAAGGCGTGACGTTGAAGTTTTAGGAACGGATTCGCCTTAATGCGTTTCTTGAAGGCGCCAGAATATTTTCAGATCGGGAGGAGACTCTAAACCATATGCACCGCATAGCATAAATGCAGGCAAGCATGTACCAGTCGCTTACCGCCCGTTACGTAGCAACAGAATGAATTGGATAGACTTCTGAAGGATGACTTAATTGAAGATTGTAACAACGGGCGACTCCAGTGGTATTAATACCGAAAGAAGAGGAGTTCGTTTGTGTGTAGATTATATTCGATTAAATTTGATCACGGTGAACGATTATTATCCGTTGCGGTAGACAATTTATTGCAAGTGGCCAAACAATCGTTTTTTATGTAACTATTTACTTGCGTTCTGGTAACCACCAAAGTAGTTTTAAGGAGTGTAATCGTGATATGACCGGTTTCGTGATTCCTTTTCGGACATATCGCTTTTTCAAATTCCGTTTGGCTTAAAATTGGCTCCGAATATCTTTCAACGACTAATTGGCCAGTTTTATCGAGGACTAAAAAAAATTGTTATTAAATCTAAAATAACCATTTTTAAACAAAATATATTATATCTAAAAACGGTTCATTGCTAATTTTACAGTTAGCTTCGGAACATTTTCTGGAAACCGTTTTAATGATTTACTTTTTTAATGCATTTCTGCCGATATTGACTATTAAGCGCTTGCAGAATGAATCTAGTATAAGATAATTTGGTTTTGAGTGTTATTAATATATTTAATTCTCATAATATTGTAGGCTTCGTTTTGGTATTTTTTCTTTTTGCATTTGCATAAGACAGTGCACTGCTTTTTATACCTTCTTGCTAGCACAGCAAAAAATGTACATCTAGTCAGTAATACCAATGTTAAATATAACAAGGTTAAATATGTAGCACAGAAGTAGAAGTCGCCTTAGCAAGCGACGCTCTTCTCAGTTGAAAACTAAATCGTGTTTGAATTAAAACTGGGTACTTTAACCAGTTTATAAGATAAGCTCTCTCAATACGGTGCCCAACTTAGTAATTTCAACTAATTACATGGCGACCGAAAAACATTTCAAAAACTACTCTTTCTAGAATTCCAGACTTAAAACATTTCGCTCAACTGTCAGCAAAACCAATCAGGTGTGAGGTATTACATACGTGTTGGTATGAATAATAAACTAATGTTGTGTATGATATTGTCGGAGGCTTTTACGGCCGGAGTCATTATAATTATTTATGGTTCCGGGTTGGGACCGTGTCATTTTATAAATTAAGGTTGACGTTTCGCCCACTTTTGTAAGGGGCTTCATCAGGACAATAAATATATTAAAAGTTAAGAATGATAATATTAAATAGACAAGTCACAGTGTAAAGAGAAGAGTTACTCCTGAACTAGCAGACTCACTAGCCCATTCATAGCCACAAGGTGTCTTGTGGCGAAGTAACTGGTGAAATTAGCGAAAGTGGTGGTTTATATAGGCCGAGAACTTGATGCATGAGTGATCATGCATAGAGAGGAGTGTCGTAGTGGATCAGTGAACGTCACGGTTCCGCTGTTGTGAACATAGGCTTGTTTTCCAAATAGGGGAAAGATAGTAGCCATCCTCTTTGTTTAGATTATTAGAATTTTTATTGATTTCTATGGATTCTCTAATTTTTCTATTGTAGGAAAATGGAATTCTGGCAATCAGTTTCGTCTTGTCGAAGTTGATGGTATGGCCTGTTTCATGTTGGTGTTCGGCCACCGCTGAGCGATTGTACTGGCTTGTTCTTAAGCATCGCCTATGCTCGTTTAGTCTAGTCTGTACTGACCGTCCTGTTTCTTCCATGTATACTAGACCGCAACTGCAGGGTATACTATATACGCCTGGGGCTTTAAGACTATTTTCGGAATCTTTTGGGGTTGGTAATATTTGTGAAATTTTATTAGTTGGTTTATAGATTGTTTAGATGTTGTATTTACGTAGAATTTTGCCAATTCGGTCTGTTACTCTGTGTATATATGGAAGGTTTGCTAAAGATCGTGTATCGAGATTACAGCGTGGTTTAGGGGTTCGTGTAGGATGCACATGTCGGTTTATTACTCTGCCGATATCTGAGTTGCGAGAGTCGTTTTTTATAAGACTAGTTTTAAGATGGGCCAGTTCATTAGATAAGTTTTCCGGTTGTGAAATCTTCATTGCACGGTGAACTAGAGAGTTGATTACCGATATTTTTTGTGAGAAGTGATGATGTGACGACGCATGTAGGTATCTGTCTGTGTGTGTGGGTTTTCGATATACGGAATGACCTAGTCGTCCGTTAGGTTTGCGCTCTACCAGAACGTCAAGGAATGGCAGAGTTCCGTTCTTTTCAATTTCTATAGTGAACTTAATATCTTTATGTTGATTGTTTATGTGATCTAGAAAATTATTAAGCGTTTGATGTCCATGGGGCCAGATTACAAAAATGTCGTCTACATAACGGAGCCAAGTTTTTGGTTTAAGGTCTGTGGTAAATTGGCAAAATTCTACGTAAATACAACATCAAAACAATCTATAAACCAACTAATAAAATTTCACAAATATTACCAACCCCAAAAGATTCCGAAAATAGTCTTAAAGCCCCAGGCGTATATAGTATACCCTGCAGTTGCGGTCTAGTATACATGGGAGAAACAGGACGGTCAGTACAGACTAGACTAAACGAGCATAGGCGATGCTTAAGAACAAGCCAGTACAGTCGCTCAGCGGTGGCCGAACACCAACATGAAACAGACCATACCATCAACTTCGACAAGACGAAACTGATTGCCAGAATTCCATTTTTCTACAATAGAAAAATTAGAGAATCCATAGAAATCAATAAAAATTCTAATAATCTAAACAAAGACGATGGCTACTACCTTTCCCCTATTTGGAAAACAAGCCTATGTTCACAACAGCGGAACCGTGACGTTCACTGATCCACTACGACACTCCTCTCTATGCATGATCACTCATGCATCAAGTTCTCGGCCTATATAAACCACCACTTTCGCTAATTTCACCAGTTACTTCGCCACAAGACACTTTTTGGCTATGAATGGGCTAGTGAGTCTGCTAGTTCAGGAGTAACTCTTCTCTTTACACTGTGACTTGTCTATTTAATATTATCATTCTTAACTTTTAATTTATTTATTGTCCTGATGAAGCCCCTTACAAAAGTGGGCGAAACGTCGACCTTAATTTATAAAATGACACGGTCCCAACCCGGAACCATAAATAATTATAATGTTGTGTATGTTTGTTCCTTGCTAATTTAGTTGTTGTTATGTACTAAACATCAATTAAGGTTATAATATTGTTCTTTATGCAATTGGTATATTTAATGTGAGCATCAATCAATATCTGAATTTTACTAAAAATAAGCAGTTAAATTTAAGGATTTTAATCTATATACCATAAGTAATGCTTTTTATCATAAATAACAATCTTTGTTTAAGAAACCACCTGCAATCAGAAAATGTCGTTATTCGTATTTATTTATTTTAGCTAGGAAGGAATTACACTAAAATCAATATTCGTTTACAAAGAAATTTAAATGCTCGAGCAAAATTAATTGAAAATCTAGGACAGATGTGGAAGAAATTCACGGATAAAGAAGTGGGATATTAGAAGAACATAGAAAAATAGTTCGTCGAAGAAAAATTGCTCCAGGTTTAATTTTACAAATATTTGTTAAATTTGTAGTGTTAATTGTTGTTGTCCGAGTTTTACGCTAAATAAAGTTTTTGTTACCATACGCCAAGTCAAAACCACTAGTTTTGTTAAACTTGCATCTCTACCGGACTTATCGCAGCTCTGCCTTAAATAGAAAACTTAAAACTTAAACCTGTTTAGATTGGACATTGGTGACCGAAACGAATAAAAACATGCGAATTTAAATAATTCGACAGCTCTGGTCGAAGCTCACACAAAGCGTTAGGCAAATTCAGATCCTTTGGCACCATCTTTAAGAATTCAAGAATAATATTGGCACTACAATGTATATGCAGATTGACGCTATGTTTCAAACTCTTTAAAAATTCAACGTAATCTTACCACCATCTCCAGACTGCCATGACTGTGGCAGCTTAGGCCCGCAGCAGCCAACATGACAACTTCTACAGCAGCTGCTACAGTACTTTCTACGGCAGCTTCAACATTTCTCAGCTCCGTGTTGTTTTTGGACAATCTTTGGACTGTTCGTCATGTCTAGCACACGCACCAGCTTTTACGATACCTTCGATTGCACCTTCTACGTCGTCTTTTAAACCATATCAGCTCCTTATCATCTTTGTACCATCTCTTTGAAGCATTCGAATGGTCAGCGCGCCACAACTAATTTCAAACTAATTATGCAAGCCTTTTCAACAACTCGTAGTTACAATGGAATTTGCTAAAAGCTCTCCCAACAATAGTTTCAGCTAATCGCTGACAGTACAAGTATTATCTTCTTAACACTATGATGCTATCTTCTAAGTTACTATCGAAGCACTGTAATTAACTATCCAAGCACTAATTTTATTAATTTATATAACCACCACAGTAATTTATATCAACAGTAATTTATATCCCATCTGTACAACTATCAAAGTTTTAAATTATCACTGTAATAAAGCGTCCATGATAGCACATATCAAAGCTTCAATTAGAACTTAGAACTCAAGTCCAATATCCACGACAGCAGTTTTTATACATTTTATACTATTATAAAACGTGCCAGAAGATATGCAAATAAAACATCTCGATGTAACAATTGTAATATAAATATTTCTTAAAGCAAAAGCTCTTGTACCTGTCAATCAAAACCATCTAAAAGATGAGGTGCCGCTTGAACCTATCAATTATTCTTTGTGTACAAATGCCTCGCTTACATTCCAATGTAATTATTTTGGTCAGAGACAGACCGATCGGCGCTGCAGTGCCTTCTACCCCTTGCAGCCTCTACTTCTCATCAGCTCCAGGTATCAGTGCGTTCGCGATGATTACTATTAATACTGTCATACATGTTACTGTATTTATGAATCTTAGGATTATTGGAATTATTATTGGATTTTCTTGTATTTATGTTATTGAATTTGTAATTGGATCTAGATCATATATTTTACTGAACAAATGTTCATTCTTATTGCTATTGGATTTACTATTAATGCTATTGGACTAGAGATTAACCTGTATTAACCACTGTATATGTACCATTTGCCTATTTTAACCTTGGACACATATCTCGGCTCAATGTTTTCCTAATAATATAGACTACGTTTGTATGTGATCAATATTATGCTGTAGGATCTTAACCCCGTAGATAACAAGTTTTCATACATTTTTACGTATTCTTAATGTCTTATATAATTATATATTTTTCTAAGTGAACAATCAGGATCAAGCCTACATCTAACGAAATCGATTATAGCGCGGACTCTATTATTCAAGCTAAAAACACTATTAGTATTCATATGTACGTTAAATTTAAATGCATTTCTAGTATTGAAAAACTATGCATTTTCTGAAAACTATACTTTTTGATCCTGTTTGCCTAATATTAAATAGGCAAAACATTTGTAATAAAGTTTCTCTACTTAGGTAAAATAATTGAAAAGTAATTCCTGACTTACTTAATACGTGAACTGAGTTATTTTTCATTATAAATCCGAGGTGTCACTTCTTCCAACCTTCATAAATATTTTATTTTAAATCCCTATTTAAATTACGCACAATACATAAAAAATAAGTAGGTAGTTGGAATTCCGCTACTTAATGAATACACTAACTCGTTCCCGATTTAATATGATTTGTTTTCTTTTACAGAAGCCGATTACACATTGGATGACTCTTTTTGGATCGAGGAAAGCCCGGCCGGTGAGTAGCTTTGAAGCTTTTTATAAAAGGAATTTTTTGCGAGCAGTATTTATGAAGTGCGGCTGTTCAAAGCTAGGTTAACGAAGTTCAAGACAAACTTTCTGAAACATGCGGTAATGATGCTCAAACTTTATAGCAGTTACGTTAAGGATATGGGTAGTTTTTGCTACTAGAAATATGAATCGCGGCGCGCTTTTGAAACTTTCTAATAGTTTTATATTTTAAACTTAAATAATCTGATTTTACGGTGCTGGTTTATGCTTAAAATCTAGGTTAATCTTTATATGCCGACAAGAATTTACGCGAACATCAAGTGTTGGATTATTTACTGAAGTCTATTATTTGCAAACTCATTATTTTATCCATTTTGATGTTAATTGGAGCTCGCTGCATTGTCCAAGAGCGGGAAGTACCTAACTCAATCTCAATTACAATTTCAACACAAAGAACGTGTTCAAGCATTGCTCCCTACTTCGCGGTTAGAGTTAGAAGTTAATTCAGTAATACTTAGTCTGACAAATTGTTAACGTAATTATGCCCCTTTCATAACTTTAATATAAATGCCTTTTTTAAAGTTAAGAAGCCTGATTTGCATAAGAAAGCTCCTATCATTTACATCAGTTACAATTTACACGCGTTTCTATAGGAATTATGCGTTGAAGTAAACGCTCGACAATTAGGTATTACGGGTAGTGGTTTCTCACCCAAAATTTTTTTTTTATTGGTTAGATTTAAACATATGTCTAATTAGCGATAGGGTACTAAATGTGCATAGAATGTACATTAGTGCTAGATTCAGTAAGTACTTTTTACATGGTTAATGATATTAGCGTTATTACGATTTTGTCGCCTCTAAGCTATCATATTTCTGCCGCTCACAAAGAATGTAATTTCCTTTTATGGAACAAAACAAGTTATGCCAGGCACGCCTTATTTTACTTATAATAATTATTAATATTTGTTTTCTAGTATCCTTTACTCCATTTGCTTAACCATGCTTACGTTACGCTTATGGCATAAGCGTTCATTCATATTGTATTAGAATGAGGTAAACGGTGTAAGAAATAATTAGTAAATAGGTATAGATAAGCAACTCCCTTCTATATTATTGCAAAACCATAATGAGCACCACTCGTGATGCAAGCTTGAACTATCTTCATTGGCGCCAAATTTAAATTTGAATTTGTTTGTCATTTTAATAATACATGTTTGTGAAATGCACTATGAAGGTTTCAAGGACGTTTTTTTATGTAATTATATTAATGGTACAGAAAATAAACTCTTCTAAATAAATCAAATTTGTTTGTTAAGTGAAATAATTTGTCAACATTTGAAAAATTGTAGTTAGAGTATTATGAAATGAGGCAAGAATTGATAATTTATAATATGTCCCCTATGAGTGCTTTTCATAAGTTTAATATTCACAACAATAAACATTTTTTATTTACTTATTTATTTAAAAATGAATGGGAAACCCCAATTTTTACGAAACAAATTAAAAATGTATGTTACATGTTAGAATATCTGATAGATCATACTATATAATGGATAACTCAAAAACATCCTAATTAACAATGCTAACACAAAAGTAAAAGCAATTATCACTTAAGTACCTTGAAGGTGTAGCGTAGGAACAGCATTGTAGTTTAAATTAGTACAATTTCTATTAGCCACAAATTTAGGGTCCTCTGCAAAATGGATATCGCATACTCTAAATGCATGCCTACCATGCGTATTATCAAAATTTATTAGATCTTTACGACCAACTGCTACGCACCATAAACGACGAATCTATGAACACAAGAATGTTATAAATAAAGAGTATCCTGTATAAAAAAAACCATAAATTAATATGATAACTTTGAAAATACTGAAATAGGCCAACCTAATATTTGTTATTGAAAACTAACCTCACATTACAAGTAATTTTGTAAACATTTTAAAGCCTCACACTAAGATAAATTAACATTCTATGATAATGATGGTGCATTGCCCATAGTTTAGCATTAGTTAAAAGCAATAAGCATTTAAAAATGTTAGAAGAACTTACCTCAGGATCCTTTGCTAAATAATGGGTTCTTACCTTTTTTCTTTACTGGTTTGTTTGGTTAATTGAATAATTAAAGTAACCCGTGGGTTCTTTAATATTTTTTGAAGAAACCAGTAAACTTTAAGGAAAGGATTTCTTTAAAATGATGGAACGCAACTATCTTCCGACTATGCTAGGGGTCTATTCCTCGGGTAGAGCTATTGAGGATTGGTCGTGGTTCTTTTTACAAAACATTATTTACTTACTGACTCAATTTACACTAAAATAGGGGTATGGGGAGGGCGCCACCAAGTCAATAAATTTTAAACACAGATTTTCCCTAAGTGGGACTTAGGAGTCCTTAGAGAGGAATATTGTATTTACTGCTTACGCAGAAGCTGTAAAGAAAATTGAATTAAATTAACAAAGGAGAACACAAGAGGAATTCTCTTGCTACTTCATAATAAGAAAAGTTATAAATATCAATTAGGCACACACTTTTATAGACACGAATATTAGGCATCAAATTTTAAAAGTGCTATCAGTGCTCCTTCGTCAAATGGGAGCTACAAATATCATTATATTGAAGGTATTCATGCTTTTTATTCCTTGATCTAATTACCTTATTTTTGCACTCACTTGTTCAAAATAAAACAATTAATTAAAAGAATTAAATGATGATTCTGTAATTAAATGTTGCTTCAGGTTAAAAGGTTGTATGTACAAAATTTACATATCAAAAATGGTACTTTAATTTCTTCTACACAGATGTAGAATAATAAATTCAAATAAAATATGAAGTGTTAAAAATTTCTTTTTGTTACAAAATTATCTTAATTCAATACCCAAAATATCAGATCTGTTATTAGGCTTACAAGTTTATATGGAAATATCAAATATCTAATAATTTAATTTTCAAATGCTTCAACTATAATTACACATAAATGAAAACTTTAATCAGAACCCAATTAATGTGTTTAAGTTCGTTTGTAGTAATAACGGTTATAACCCTGGATTTAAATATTGACAATTACAAAACTTCAAAAGTCCTTTATAGTTTGTTAAGCAAAATAAAAATTATTGGTCATTGCAATGTTACTTTTCAGATGTTGCCTTGTATCAATGTTAGCCAATTGCGGACGTCATGTGAAAATAATAAAAAAGGCTTACCTTGTATAGCCAGGTTCTTGTTTATGTGTCTGTGTTGCATTATATTAAACCAGATGTGCATACATACTGTTCCTCGACAAACAAATGACGTCGCTGTCCACATGTTGTAATGCAGCTAACCGACTGTACGCTTTTTGGACCCAATTACACAAGCTTAAAGTGCGTTTCTTCTACGCAAACACGAAACAAACCAAAATCCAATCAAATAGTTATCGAAAAATGCTATGCATACTTCTATTACGGCATTTCGTTCGTTACCAAACAATTATCTTGAGTGTAATTATCCACATTACTACTTGTAAATACATCATAGCAATTAAAAGATTATCGTAAATGTTAATTATAGGACGTTTAGATTGAAACAAAAGAATTGCTAATAAATTGAAGAACATTCCAGTTAAATCTCAAGTATTACAGCTTCATTGAAGAACGTTTTTGTTAAATCTCAACTATTACGGTCAAGTTGAAGGACGTCCATGTTGGATCAAAAATTATTATCGCCACATTAAAGAACGTTCGTATTAGATTTAGAATATTACAATCAAATTGAAAAACGTTCACATTAAATGGTAAATTTGAAAAGTGTTAATATTAAATGGTAAAAATTGAAGAGTGGAGAAGGAAAGAAAAGAGCGCTATAACAAAATTGTTTAGTTTGTTTAAGGGATTAAATCTATTTGCCTACCATTATTAAAACACTTATTCAAGTGCATAATGCACTTGAATTAAACACATTGGCGTAGGCCACACGCAAGTTGCTGGCTAGAGCTCTAATGTTCTCCATGATGTGCTCGTATTAGGTGCCCCAGCCAGAGTGACCGGTTGGCACGCCGCGCATCGTATTTCGGAGTCATTTGACATTGAGATATTTATTCAAACAGCCAACGCCTGTTGTTAGCAACCAAACTAGCATCTCTGTATTATGATTGGGCTACATTATCCCAATACGAATATTTATTTGAATGACGGTATTTACTTGTTTAATCGAATAGACAAAAAGACGTATTTAAGTAATAAATTTTTAGTGATTTGCTGTCGTCAAAAAAATTGTTACATGGTTTTTACAGTAACGCTAGTACTACAATCAGCAATGGTACACTTAAACACCATTATTTAAAATTGAATCTTAAACTCAAATCACAAATGAATAAATACCACAGATGAACACAAATTCTAAATATTTGATTAAATAAATATTCAAATGGAAATTGAAGTTTGTCAAACATATGGCAGACAACAGATTTGCCGGTACAGTGTTTTTTTCCTTAATCTCTTTATTATAATTAGCGACGGCAACGCTTCGGTATTGCGAGTACCTATTAAAACTCGGAACTGCGAAATGCCAGGGGTTCGCCTGCCCTGTTGTGTATGATGGTTTTAGCGGTGGGCTTTTTGTGAAACGCTCCGTTCGGGTAAGACTGGGCGAAAGGAATTGGTGAACAGGCAAAAAAACGAGTTTAGTTTCCGGGCGGTCGGGCAGATCTAGTGGTGTGTTGTGACAGCCCGTGATCGGTTCCAGTTCTTCTTAAATCACCGTGACACAAAGCCGTATCTGTCATGCCGGTGATTTGTACTTATAAGACCATGTTCATAAAGGAGGAACGGTTAGAGCTTCTTACTAATTAATCTAGTTTTGGGGTTATGACCTCAATATCATAGTTGTATGCAGGAGAAGAGACGGTTAGATTTTTTTTGCTCTGTTAAATAAAACAGCCTTTCCTTAATAATTATTTGTGCTTTCAAATATGTTAAGCTCAAATTCACAACTATAATATTTTATAATAAATATAAAAATTAAAACATAGGTGCACCGTCTTTATATTTTTACTTATTATCTAATAGTCTATATGTGGAACAGGTACATAACAAATAATAAAATTATTAAACTTCTTTGATAACAAGTAGACCAAAATACATGCATAGGCGACTCAAATCGCTTCGTTCTTTGTATGATACTTATTGAATGATGTATATTACTGGAACTTCCTCAAATTGTCACGATAAAAGTAGCTGTTGGTTAAAACTTTATTTATGAGCGTACATTTACATTCATTTCCAGGTTCAAGTTGAAAGTGCCATTTACATCGATGTTTCCAAATTGATTGGTACTACAAATAACCTTCAAAACAATTCTTCGTCAAATTCTAATCGACAATCAATAGTTTTATTTACTAACAGACTCAAAGTTGATTGTACTTCTCTTAAATAAATATTTTTATAAACAATTGATTCTAGTTCAATTGAATAAACTAACAAGGATAACCTTAAAAATTATATTCTTAACCTAAAATTTTAATATCTGCTTGCCTTCGGCAAGCAGTTTGACCACCTCTGAAGTGCACTTCCTAGTCAACTTCAAATTTATTTCAATGTAAATGATACTGTGCATTTCGATTTGACAAGCATGTCAATTACATTTCAAATTCGACTTGAAAAGTGAATGTAAATGAACATTTAGTTGTCTGCCTTTAACTGCATTGGCTAGTAAGTACACTCACTAAGTGAATAAAACAAATTTTGTGCCGCAATATTTTTTCTAGTAGTATATGCACTCAGTATTGATATTAACTTAGATAACTTAATTTTTTATTGATCAGGATTAACTCGTATAGGTGATCATTTCTACTTTTCTGAAATTTTCAAGGTACAACAGCGAAAGAAAACTTTTTGTTTATTATTTATCTTAAGGACTACTGCTATTTGGAGTTTTGCTACATTAATTTCAAATTCGGTTTTAGCGCAACTTATTGTCCTTCGTTCATTTGCTGCTGATGCTATGTATCATTGCGTGTAATTTATTTGAAATAAAAACGTTAATGATACGTTCTTGTTGAAGGTTATGAATTCCAATAATCGTAAAAGTGTGTTTGGCATTTTTTCAATGTTGTGAATGAAAACCTTGGTAATGCTAAATGTGAGATTTTTACAAAAGTGATTTCATATAAAACTTACATCTCAAATTTAAAAAGGCATACGGTATAAATGCATCCAACAGTGAACATTAACATAAAATCTGTTAAAAGACTTAGTGTTAGCCAAAAGTTAATTATATCTCTAAATCACAAAAGTGCCTTTTGTTCAAATGTTTCGTCCCAACTTCCTTCTGATCTAGTTTCAGATCAGTCATAAATATCAGCCACTTTTGATGAAAATATAATATCGCAACAGCCGCAGCTTCAAGCGCTTACAACAAAATTATGAATTATATGATATGTAAGTAGAGGACGGTGCCGGTTGACGCGCAACGCCTCTTTATAGAGCGATTCCTTATGGAGGTCTATAGCTGCGCTTCTTTATGGACGTCTTGTAGCAGCGCCTCTTCATGATGAGGGTTTTTTTTAACATTGTTGTGCAGAATTCATCTCATTAATCTATGTACTGTGCGATTAAGAGGATATCTGACAAGAAATAATATATTTCAATGTCTTTATTCGTATAGAACTCATTTTTTTTTTGAAGATTAATCTCTTTTTCTCAGTTCAGTTGTCAGCAAATCTCCGAAGTCTGAAATACTTTTAGAGTAAGGTCTATATTTTTCAAGCTACGCTCAAAGGATACGAGTTTCAATTTACTAATGAAACAATTTATTTATATATTTTATATACACTCTTATAGTTTGAAATCAGTAATAAGGTGTTATATTTTCAAAAAATCAACGGCCTGACTAAAAGTACGTTTCAAAGCAGATCAATATGTAGAAGTTTCGTGCATTATTAAAATTTGATAACACAATAATTAGCGAATCCATTAGAAGCGCACATAAAAATTTCATTACATACGCTTAATGTTGGAATGCAAGTAGCGTTAATAAGCGTATAATTGTTCACATAAAAGGTAATGCCAGTTTATGAATTCTTTAACAGTGAAACTTGTTATTTCTATTTCCTAATGCAAGCAACGTTTAATACTGGAATTTAAAAATGCTGTTGACGGTAATTATAATTTTAAAGTGAAATCAAAGAAATATTCCGTTCAATAGGTTGTGTATCTCAATTATCTGCAGATTATTTTTCTCTACATTTAACTTTGCCACTATTAATCATGTATCTATTCATTCGCCTTTATCACTTTATCTTTCTTTACTACTTCCTGTTTTTTATTCTTTGTTTCTCCGAAGTATAATGCTATGTATAGAATTCGTTTGGAAAGTGATTTTGCAAGTAATCATCAGTTCTGCTTCACTTTCAATTTTCTCCTCAAACTTGACTGTTTCCACATTAGTTGTAGTCATTAAGAGTTAGCATAAAATGAAATATTGTCAAAGGGAGCTGTGAAGAATGTTTAGAAGTTAAAACAGGACAAAATAATTGAAGTAGGCTGGAAAATAGATTTGAAATATTTTTAGAAAAGTCAATTAATTGTCAATTTATTATGTTTAATCTTGCTAAAATATCTTTGTTCACTTTAAAAAGAGAGGCAACTGTATTTGAGTGTTATAGTTAACACATCACTCAATAAGTCCGTAGGATAACTAAGAAAAACACATTTTTTTGGCGAAATTCGATTTTATTCATCAACATACATTCCTTCAAGAGTGATACAATCAGTCCAACGCCGTTCTAGCATTTCGATACCTTTTTTGTAAAACAATTCGTCTTTGGCCTCAAAATAAGCTTCAGTTTCAGCGATCACCTCTTCATCCGAGCCAAATTTTTTTCCGGCGAGCAGTGGTGGATCCATGTTTCATCCATTGTCACATACCGACGCAAAAAGTCCTTTTTATTCCGGTTGAACAGCTCCAAACAGCTCTCAGAATCATCGACACGTTGTTGTTTTTGGTCCACTGTGAGCAAACGCGGCACCCACTTTGAGAACAGCTTTCTCATGGACAAATGTTCATGCAAAATAGTGTGCACACTGCCTTCTGATATCTTCAAGGTGTCAGCTATCTCACGCAATTTCACTTTTCTGTTTTCCAAAACGATTCGGTGGACTTTTTTGATGTTTTCCGGTGTAACCACCTCAATTGGCCTTCCAGAGCGTTCAGCATCGTCAGTGTCTGTACGGCCACGTTTAAAATCAGCAAACCACTTCTCCACCGTTTGCCTCGATGGAGCAGTGCCCGGATAACACTTATCAAGCCATGCTTTGGCTGCGATGGTATTTTTACCCATCAAAAAGCAATGATAAATCAACACGCGAAATTGCTTGGAATTCATTTTTTTGAAAAACTCAAAAGTATCGTCACTTGAACCTCTGTAACTTGTAAACTAATCGTCGGATTGTCATGAAATTTTGACAGATATCTTTTTAAGGTTAGTACTTCCTACAAATCATATGGATTATTACATAGCAACGCCATCTATGTATCATCCTACGGACTTATTGAGTGATGTAGTACAAAATATACAGAAGTTAACTTGGCTCTGTAGTTGTTCTTATGGTGTGGTTTAACCGAATATAAAAGTATATTCTAACCCGTCATACATCTGTGCAACTCTTGTAACACACTGCAAATAATTGCCTGTTTGAGGAACTTTCGTAGTTTCCCAACAGGAGCAATTTAATTTCTAAGTAGTGGACAAAATTTGCTCTCTCAGTTACCCCGGTTATCTTCAACTAACCATGTCTAACCTTATTGTATCTGATAACGTTTTGTAATTTTTATTGTAATCCTAATCCCGAAATTATGTTTAATATTATAGTGGCTCCAAGAAAGGTTAAATGATCCAGTTATGATTGTTTTAATTCGCTAAACTTTTACATATAAAACTTATGGAAAGTATGCAGACGTAAAACCAAGATTGAAGAACTGTGAGAACATCACTCCTGTAAATACTCCCTGCTTGTTTATTCTGGTTTGTTTTGTATTTTTCTTAATCTTCTTTGAGAATTAAGCCACTAAAAGTTGTTAAAATCGTCTTTATCTACGTTTCGATTCATTCCCTAGGTCATTAACAACTATGAGAATTGAATTTCCAAAGAAGATTAAGAAAAATCACTCCTACAATTATGGGTTACGTATTTTAAAGGTGGGTATGTATAATTCTTGGGGACAAATTTGGCTTTATTGTTTTGCTAATAAGCACTTCACACCGAAATCACTGGAAATTGATTATTTGTACTTAATTTAGTACAAGTGTGACCCTCATCATCATCATAAGGTCTTCAGTCCTAGAACAGGTTAGACGCTTACCTTCATTGTTTCCTATTCTGTGCTAGCCTGTACATTTCCCTGAAATCTCCAAAGTCTGCATCTTTCACTATCTGTGTGCAATAGTCTGATCTAGGTCTGCCACCTACCGCTTTTTTCCTATTTCTGCTTGTGATATATCTCGCACTACTCCTCGAAAATATCTGAGAACGTATCCTGCACTTCCATTTCTCGATTTTTTTTGTTTTCCACAGGTATCTATATTCCCCTAGTATTTCCATAACCTATTTGTTTTTAACTTTGGCTGTCCATGCTGTCATCCTCATACATTTGAAACACAACATTCCAAAAAGCTTCTGCCGTTTTTCTGTCTGCTTCTCCTACTGCCCCTATTTCATAGCTGTACTGTGCTGTGCTCCACACGTCTGCTTTCAACAATTTTCTCATTGCTTCTATGTTTGTTGTCTTCGAACATAGCCGCTACTCTTTCTTGTTAGATGCAGTTTGGTTCTTCTATTGTTTACAACATATAACATATTTCCCCATAGTGTGAAGGGGGTTACGCAGCCTGCGGCTACCAAGATCTCCCTACACATGACCATTTGCCGAATAATAGTTTTCTAATATATCATTTTGCAGAATCAACATTATTTGAAAATATTTAAAAACCAACACCTGTAGTAGTTGTTTATAATAATCATCAGAGCTTTAAGTACAATTACTTTTTTCATCATTACGTTCTCCGCCTTGAAACTGGTTGGACGTGTACTTTACTTTCTATCCTGAGCTAGCCTACACCGTTTCCTGAAATTCCCACAGCCTAGATACAGCTCCGTTCCGCTTCTGTTGTTTCCTAATTATATGTCCTATTTCATCAAGATTCAGTGGTATGTGAATGGTGTTAAGCAGCCTCCAACACTGAGACATTTGTCAAATTAAGTTTTTCAGTAAACTCTTTTGCACAATTAACATTAGTTGAGAAAATTGCAAAACCAATGCTTGCAGTTGCTTATAGTTATCATTAGGTTTAAGTACAGTTTTTTTTCAACATTAGGTTTTCCGTCTTGGAATTGGTTGGACGCGTACCTCCATTGATTTCTATTCTGAGCTAGCCTGCACATTTCCCTGAAATTCCCACAGCCTACATATTTCACTATCTTTTTGCAATAGTCTAACCTAGGCCTACCTCTACCTCTCTTTCTTCCTATCTACGCTTCTAATATGTTTCACACTATATCCTCATGCCTTAGTATGTGGGATATCATCCTATTCTCATACTTTTACTGTTTTCCACATACTTCTTTCTTTTCTTACCATTTCTAGTACCTCTTTGTTCTTCACTTTATCTGTCCATAATATCTTCATCACACGTCTGTAGCACCGCATTTAAATGGTTTTTATTTTTTTCCTATCTGCGTCACCTACTGTCAACGTTTCACAGCCGTACAGTGTTATACTCCTCACATATGTATAAAGTAATAATTTCCTTGTTTCTATGTTTGTTGCTTTGAACGCGGTAGTTGCTTTTCTTGTTAAATGTAGCACGACCTTGTGCTAATCTTTGTTTTATATCTTTTGCGCTCTTCCCATCTTGCGTTATTTGGCTTCCTAAGTAGCAGAAATCCTTAACTTATTGTAAGTTCTCATTACCTATTTGTATTCTTGTTTTTAATTTATTCTCCCCTCCTTTGCATACTAGTACTTTAGTTTTATTTTTGTTAATTTTCATACAATATCTCTCTGTTAGAGATGTTTCCATTTCATAAAGAATAGCTTCTAACTCTTCCTTGCTAGATGCTAGTACCGCTATATCATCTGCAAATCTGGGCATATCAATCTTTTGTCCCTGTATAACAATTCCAAATGTCTTCTTGCACTTGACAGTATTCATTGCCTCTACTATATACAAGTTAAAAATCAATAGGATTAGTGTATATTCAAAAGAACCACGTGGTGTGCCTACAGGATCTTTAGAAAACAACTAATAGTGCACTAGATTATTTTAAAAATAACAATACATTTCGTAGAATAGCAAAATTATTTTTTGCACAGTTTAGATAACTCCTCGTATGCGATAAGCAACTGTAGGAATTGATCTTCTGATCGTGTAACTTCATAATTGATGGCAAGTTGTAGTTTTCAAGATTCTGGGTTGTTGGGAAGTAACGTCTAATAATCCGTTGTATTTGCAACTCTTTTACGAAGATTATTACACCAACTAGTATAGTCTCTTGTAAATATAGACACAAACAGAAAAGATTTGTAGATACGGTTTTCCACTGTAGCCCGTGTTGATATTTAGTACTAAAACTTGTTTGTTTGGCGTAACATTCGCTTAAGACAGTCGTATCCAACGGCATCTTCAGAATTTGATGTCGCCCGGTCTGAACATGTAGTACAGCTATTTCCTTTATAAAAAAATTGCTTGTTTTGAATTGAAAACCGTGAATGTCTACTATGTAGTCCGTCTTTGGTCACCAACGATTGTTTCACAAATGTCCAAAAAATGTTAAAGACACGCTTATATACTAAACTATGTTATCCTTATTTTCCTACGTTAGTTACTTGCATCTGTACCATTTAATCAATAATTCTCTACCTTTATTTCTCTTCTTTAAAACCTTTTGAACTAAACAAATCTTTGGTGAATTCGTAACCTGAAGCTCCTCCTTGTAAAAGGCAACCAAAAACAACTAAGTGACATTTCTTGTCCGTTGAATTTGGGTTATTTTAAATAAATCAGTAGTCCAGTTAAGTAAAAACTCTTTTTCAAAAACAATCCTATATTTACATATTCGTACTACATCTCCAAATTTAAGTAAGTTGTTTTGACTTATAGCAACTCTATGTGTACAAATTTTAACTTTTTCAGATGTGTCTCAGCCTCAACTGGTGACACCCCTATGGAACTGGTGTTTAGTTGTTGTATTCCTCTATAACCTTAGATAATATTTCCAACCATCTATAACTTCCCAATAAATAGAATCTCGTATACAGTATGCCTTTAATTGTTCTGATAAGTCGTTCCAACATACTTTTAGTGGCTGGATGTGTAGAGTAATGATTAACCTTATATTTTTGCATGAGATTTTTGAACGATCTATTGTAAAATTCTGTGCCTTCATTTGTTTACAGATAGCTCTTTGATGCAATACTCTTATCGTGTAGCATTGATCCCAGTATGCTTTTCATAGCTTTTGTAAATTCTGTACCAGTTTTGCTTTTAAATGTCTTGCAATTGCGTACTTGGTAAAACAGTCCAAACCAATAAGAACCTGTTGGTGAGCTATATTAACGCGTGCGTAAGGTTGAAATTCAACCAAGGCAAATTGCATGAGATCTTTTTCATAAGTCTAAAAACCTTATGCTGCGTATAAAATTTTTGTGAACCGTTTTAAACAATTCTGTCACGATGGTTTCTTTACGAATTTTTTCATAATACTGACTAGTTGGTTCTATTTTTCAAACTTTCAACTCTACTAAGATAATCCGTAACTGCTAGAGATATTTCGAATGCTGAAGTTTGGATATTTATATTAGGCAAATATAATTTTTACGATCAGACGTACTATGCGAGTAGTAAAGTGAGTTTTATGCTTTTTCTAATTTTTCCAGCTTTTTTCATGTTATACCATGCATAGTTAGTGAACTTAACGATGAGCTCCTGAGTATCTTTGAATAAGAAACCAAAATGTTTCTGCAATTCTATGTCCACATATTGTTTACTTGCTACATCTGACTCTTGAACAGAGCTTCCAATCGTAGTTATACATTTATTGTTTGCATTGAAAATTTGAGCCTTACCTTGATCATTTTGTGTACTTTTTAGACAGAGTGAAAGTAATTGATTTACGAGTTCAACTGCAAGCCGTTTATTCACACAATCGCTCTTGCATAGAATCCCTGATGTCGGCCAATCTCTTACCACTAAAACTAACTGCATATTACCCAGGTTTAAATATAATTCTGCTTCTTTGAGTAACAAAATCTGAATCAAACATGGAACCGCCTGCATTCACTAGCTTTTTTTGCGGCATGTTATATTTCTGGTCATCCGGTGTTAATAAAAAAAAAACCCGGTCTGCGGGATCTAGTTGCACATTCACATATTTGCGCAGTGGACGTCCGAAGCGGTCAAGAGGCGTTTTGAAACTGAGTAAAATATTTAGTGAAATTACTCTAATATACCTTCTTTCCTTTACTCTTGGATTATGGGCATTTATCGATGTATATTCTCAGCTCTTGTATTACCAGCCTGATAGGATGCGTTCAATAATTTTAGTCGTTCAATTAATTCGTGGATATTGTTCCAATAGACAAACTGTACACGGGTGGTGCTTAATTCTTTCTAAAACCTATTAGGAAATCCGGTACCACTTGTCTTCTTCTTTGAACTTTTCCGAAGTTCGGTGGCATGTTTAAGTACATATTTTTCATACTTTTTGTTGTTTGTCGGAAATGCTGCTAAATCTTTGAACGGTGTGAATAAAATGTCGACGCAGATTTTATCATATCCAATGAATTTGGTGAATCATAGCGTAGACTAAAATTACCATTCTCGTTGTTGAAATTTTTAAAGGTTAGCAAATTGCATAAACTTATTGTACCAGGGTATACTATGGTTTTTAAGGTTATGTCGCTGTTTTCCGGATCAATTTTCAAAATCCTTTTGCCAATCTTCATTCATCAGTTCTTGTGTTATATTTTACTCTATAAACTGGCTTATCGATATTCTGATTTTCATCTCTACATAGTACATCGGCATAGTAAATATGAAACGGTTCCTCAAAGATAGCTTGCTTAGTTTTCTTTTCCTGTTTTACAAGTAGTTTCTCGGTAAGATCTTGTAACTGGAATGCGATGACTTGCAAAGGCTCAATCAATTGTTTGTTTGCCTCTTTGAATTCTTATTGTGAAATGGCATAACTCTTCCCATGCTCCACAAACTTTTTTCTTACGGCATCCTGCATTTACGGAAGATTTCGTTTATTTGCATTAAAGTCTTTAACAACCTCCATCATAACATTTTGATTTACAACTAAATATTACTTATATATTGATCAAAGTTTCTCAAATACGGTCCTTTATCAATATGGAAATCCTTTATAATGGTTATAAAGTGAAATGCCATCATTCCAGCAGCGTGAACACATTTCTCTAAATATCGGATATGTCATTTCGCCATTTACATGATTAAAATATATGTCGAAGATAGGTCTCGCCTTGCCTCCATAATTCTATAATAACATTGACGTCATCTCTGAGTCTGTGTTTTTGAGGCTCTAGCATGACTTTGACACGTAAATAAAATGAGTCAATTACTTTATGTCGCCCAAAGGAGAAATCTGTGTAATTTTGTTTTGCTCAGTCACAGGTATATAATCAAAAACCATAATCGAATCTTTTTTGGCATCTTCAGGCCCAATCACATAGTTGCAGCTTTCAAACGCATAGTATCCAATTTCGTCTTTTAAAACTTCAAATAGCTTCCGTAGCAATTTATATTTCGATTGATACAGGTTTTAGAAAACACACATTTTAAAATCTAAGTCGATTCTCGTGTAAAATTAAAGATATTAAAGCATAGGTAGTACTTTCACCAATATTAAACTGTAGGCAAAAGAGCATAAGCAACCTGACGTTTGTCCAAGTACTTCACTATTTAGACATTTACCGAATTAATGGTTCTTCAATTGAATCCTTTCCCGTGATCAACGTTTGTTGAGAATATTGCAAAACCACTACCTAGAGTTGTTTACGATATTCATCGGGTTTAAATACAATTACTTTCTTCTTCATTAGGTTTTCCGTCCTAGATCTGGTTGAACGTGTACCGCCATTGTTTTCTATTCTGAGCTAACCTACACATTTTCCTGAAATTCCCACAGCCTACTTGTTTTACTCTCTGTGTGCAATACTCTGATCCAGTTCTCTCTTTCTCTCTACCGCTCGTTGTGCCGTTCTCTGCTTCTAATATTTTCAGTATTCTTTCATGCCTTACTATGTTTCCTATCATCTCATCCTTCCCATTTTCTTTACTGTTTTCCACATATTTCTTTTTTTCTACGATATCTTCGTCATAAGTGTGCAGCACCATATTTCAAAGGCTTCTATCTTTTTCCTATCCGCTTTTTCTACTGTCCAGGTTTCACAGCCGTACAGTGCTGTGCCCCACATATATGTTTTAAGTAATCCTTTCTTTCTTTCTATGTATGTTGTCTTTAATAACAGTAGTTGCTTTTTCTTGTTAAACGCAGCACGGCCTTGTGCTAATCTTTGTTTTAAATCTTTTGCACATTTTCGTCTTGCACTATTTGGTTGGCTAGGTAGCAGAAATCCTTGACCTTTTGTAAGTTTTCGTTTCCTTTTGGTATTCTTGTTTTTTTGAGTTATATTACCATCCTTTACATGCTAGTACTTTAGTTTTATTTTTGTTAATTTACATACCGCATCTCTCTGTTAGTAGTGTTTTCATTTCATTAAGGGCCGCGTTTAATTTTTCCTTGCCAAGTGTTGATGATGCTATATCATCTGCAAATTTAGTATAACAATCGTTTGTAAGTACATAGAAATTCCAAATATCTGTCTTTCGGCATTTGACAGTATTCATCGCTTTTTCGATTACAAGTTAAAACTAATGGGGATAGCGCACATTCCTGTCTCATCCCTTTCCTTAAACCTTCTTCTCTACGTTACTGTTTTAATTCTATTACAGCTGTTTGCTCTTTGTATACGTTATGTACTATCCGTCCATCCCTAAAACTCATTTCAATCTTTTGAGTATTTGGAACATTTTTTACCATTTTACATTGTCGAATGCTTTTTCCAAATCTACAAATCTTATATTTACGATTTCTCCTTTTTATATTGTTTTCTGCATTGTCACCCTCAAAGCTAAAACGGCCTCCCGTGTTGCCCTATTTCTGCTAAACTCAATCCGTTTTTCCATCTATCTTTGTACAATTCTAGTTAATGTTTTTGAAGCGTGTGCTATCAAACTTATTGTTCGAAAAACTTCACATCTATCTGCGCCTTTCTTTTTTGGGATAGTTACTATGATGTTACGTTTGAAATCTTTGTGTATTTTGCCTATCTCATTCACGTAGTTTGCAAGTTGGAATAGCGTTTCTGTTACTGCTTGTCCAGCGGCTCTTAGAGTTTCTGCTTGCACCTTATCTATATTAGGTGGTTTTATATTTTTCAAACTTCTTGATGCTAGTTCGAAGTCATCTTGCAGTTCCCGTCATCCTTTTCAATGCACTGATTCCCGTTCTAATGTTTGGACTTCATACCAATAATTACTACAAATTAGTTTTCAGAATTTTTGAAGATAATGTTGATAATACCTAAAATATCACAATGCTTTACAACGAAACAGAGCATTGATTGATTTTTACATGCACTTCTAGGGAAGAGTATTATTAAACAAGGCCTGAAACTTTTATTAATACTAGGGATAGTTCAACTCATTCATTGTCGTATCAACAACAGAAGAAGGTACAATATTTGGAAGAAGAAAAATCAAAAAGATATTTAATACTGACCTGAAACCTTACATCTGGTACAAAAATGGACAGCGGTTGAAGATGGACTTGATCTTCAGAAAAGGAAGTACCACGAACACATCCTACGTGGGTGTACCTTGGGATGACACACGCACAATCAAACTCTCGACCGAATCAAAAATACTAAAATGTAACGATGAGATTTCTAATAGCGTCATTCCCAAACGATACGGGAGATAGCCATTTTCCAATAATATCGGCGCCCGTGGACGAGAGACACGATATGAAAGCACGAGATTAAACTATTGGACAATGAGGTTGTCGTTTTAATAACTGATGAAATATATGAAAGTACAAATGTCCGCGGCAGCTTTTCAGCTAATGTTTCCAGCATCCTCAGATGAACTCTTCCTTCTTAAACACACACTAGCATCACATATTACACTCAAACTTTCACTGTTGCAGCTCTTTTTTGAACATATGTTGGTTCAGCATATAACCTACTGTACATGATAAGCACATTGCTACCGTACGGACAGTCTTAGCTAAAATATTTTTAATAAACCTTTATCTAGCGCTACTATTCACTCAACGTATTAAAGATTTCAGCACTGTTATTTCCGGCATCTTAAAAATTAGCGTTCGTAATTCACATATGATCAAAGTAATTTTGGAATCCTGAATTAAGGATTAATTTCAGGATCCGAAATATTATTTGAAAATTTTGAATTTTATATTCTTAATTGAAACTCGGATCGTGGATTCGTGGATCCCAGTAGGGTGTAAATTACACCCTTCATAAATAAAAATCTAACTTATTTTTGCTCTAATGTTTAGAGTAATTTCGATAAAAGTGGGTTTTCAGACCGAATATTTCATTTCATAAAACCTTCACCGCTGTAGCACTTACACAAAGTAGATGGAATAGCCAACAGTAGTTCTTATTCGCATATTTCAACGAAATGTAAGTACTTTGTGTACCATTTCCAATTATGGCAGTTATGCTGTTTAAGACACAAAATCAAATCGATTCCTTTCCTTCAATCTACAAAAGGGTATCGTTTATAACCTATTCTAACGGCGGTTGTAAGAACAATCTCAAAGACAATGAAAAGAGGCAATTCTGTATCATATCAGTTGTCACCTGCAAAACCCGCAACGTGTTCACAGGGTTCACTATCTTGTAAATTACCAACGTGTGAGACAAACTTTCAACAGTAATCAGCAACATGTGGTCTCCTCTATTGGCAATTAGCAAAAGCTAAACTTTTGACATTTAATATCGTATATTACACAAGCGTGAAAATGGAATTTTGTTTGTGGCGTGCTTTGTCTGGTTGTTTGTCTAATTTATATCTTCTAATGTACCGTGTATTCTAATTAGTTGGAAGCTAAAAAGGAAAATTACACAGCTTATGAAAATACGCCATTACTGAGAGAAGGTTTTTTACTATAATCTCCTTTAATGTGCAAACTGTGGTAAACTTGTTTATATTATTAATGTTGTTTTCTAAATACCTTTAGCAGAATCTGCCCTTAATGTAATTAAACTGCTCACTGAAAACACGGTTGCTTTTGAATTATTTCTAGGTTTTCAGTTGTAGAACACTTTGATTAATGGTTTTTGCTGTGTGTCTAATCAAAAACCTCGTGAATGTAGCTATAAGCACTTACTTCCCACATATCAGGGTCTACTGCTTCTAACCATTCCAAAAAATACTGTTAGCGCTTAAAGTATTTTACTTACTACAAAGTTAATGGAAGATGGTACAAATTAGATCAACTTTTAAATATACGAATTGAGTTTTATGAAATCGGTAGCTCGAACAATAGTTAAGCACGTCTGATGCATTATTTAATTAAAAATTAAGAAAATTCCACAATTTGCTGGAGCAAAGGTGCGTAACATTTGTATAATGTAATGTTAAACATTTACACAAATAATGTGAAGATGTCTGGTATTGACCAGGAAATTTTCTCTGTGTTTCAGAATTCTGGTTAAATATGAATAGTAATTAATATTTATTTAAGCACTTCCTTGGGATAATGGTCTAACAGCCTGGCTCGTCGGAAATTACAAAACAAGTACGGGGTCGATATCCACTTTTCAACAATTTTTCGTTGAATAGTTCTTGGTTATCTTTAGTCCTATGGAACTTTTGAATGTTAGATGAGGTTCATATGATCTTGCGAGTCGGTGTCTTTGTGATGTCTAATAGAAAACCAACTAATATTGTATGTTAATTAATAACTTTTTACAAAGTTATTAGTACTTTAGGTGAAATTCTGTAGAAATGTTGTAGTGGTATGGTGTAGTGCAGCTGCTGTACATATAAAGCTAGAAGGAATCGGGTCTATATTAAAAAAAGTTTCAGCATGTTTAACCAATATAAACAAGTCAAATGAATGGAAGAAATACGAGAATATAAGCGGGCTGTCAGGAAATTACATTTGGATATTAACTCGCACGTTGTTTGTCAGACTTGATGAGCTGTTTTCTGTTTTAAATGTACAGATATTACCCTATATCTTATTTATGTGTGACTGAATTTTCGTAATTGTATTGGAAAAATCTATTTAACAATTTATTATTTCAAATAATGATGTACCTAATTTAACAAAATTTGCATAGATATGCATTATGCACGGATTAGGAAGGAAATGTCTTCGAATCCATTTATTTCTAGAATTGCATATAAGAAACCAATGTGTCTGCAGAATTTCGACTTATTATTATTTGCGTCACATAAAGTAAGGAATATCTGCCGAACGATTTTTGGGGTTTATATTTACATCTGGTCACTTTCGAAATTTTGAACTACAACATCTTAGGTGCAATTGAACCTTTGATAAGTGTCCAAAGAGATAATTACTTGTCAGAGTTACTATCTGGTAAATTTTATGTGCGGGATTCTACGGCATATTTAAACAAATGCTTAGGTGACATTTTCCAATGGCATTGTTGTACATTACGTGCGTTTCTCATCTACGTCTCATAATGGACAGGCTTCAGTCTAAAACTTTTAGGACTGTATATTTTTTGAAGCTATAGAACAAATGCTTACTTTTCGCCAATGTTCTTTAACGTATTGCAATACTTAATAAAATTAATAGTTACAATATACCGCGTTTTGCTTCAACGATGTAAAATTTTAAAACTAGGATACGCGCACGCACATAGTTTACTCATCCATTTTCCTAAACCCAGACAGCCGCAACTTATAATATTTAATACTGAAAAAGGAATCCCTATCCCACATATCTTACAGTACCTATACCGATGAATCTCTCTTCAACACCTTGCTTCCTGAAGACTCCTACAGATTTGAAATCTCCGTTGCCTTACACCGCCCGAAACCCTGCAAGTTCCTTCCAATACATTCATCATCAAGTCGTACCTATCTCCTCGCTCGGTTACATTAATTACGAATTTATTTGCCTTCCACTCCCTCATCATAAGGCTATCTCAAGGGTCCATCCTAGCACCTACTCAGTGGAACCTGCTCGAAAAAGATTCTTACTATCTTTTTGACATGGATGTAACCCAAGATTTTGCGGGCACATTTAGCAAGATGGAGATGTGTAATTATTTAACTACAAACCATAACTTTTGCTATAAGGGCTATAAGAGCGAATACAAAGAAAATTGCAATATTATAGTTGACAACGATAAAACTGCGGGAATTGATTGTTTAACATGGCTAACAACCAATGCAAGAATTAAGATATACAACAAATTTGTGTGTCAGATAACAAGTCCTGGTGTTAATAAACAACTTGGTAATCATATACTAGATATTTTACATTGTCCTGATGTACGTTTAAGGGAAACATTTGCGTCTACTTTGGCTAAAGAACATGGTATTACGCGATTGGAAGCGACAATATACAACTGTACAATTGGAAGCTATGTCAGTGCGGAACGGGTGTACAATCCCTTAAAAGACTGTTTAACCTTATTGGAATATAGTAAGTTATACTTCCTAAAGGCGCCAATGTACTCGGTACCACTTGCCAAAATGCGGAGTAAGCTATCGGACAAGCTACAAAATAGCTGCTGTTTAGTGTATAATAACCTACTGCAGTCCGTGTATTGGGAAAATAGCAATACAAAGACATCGACTGGCTTGCAAATTAAGTTGTCCGAAAAACCAAAGGAAAGGGAGAAAGTGATAAAGTATGCGCTTTCGGCTTTTAGTTTTGACTATTTACCTGTAAATTATTTGGAGATAGTAGAGGAGGAAGACAGCCAAGATAAAATAAAAATCTTACACAAGTGCTACATTAAAGCAGGTAGTACATATTTTACACATTCTGCAACACCATATTCTACAATTCCAAAAGAAATAGTCATTTCGGAATTGGAATTGATAAATACGCCTAACATTCGCCCAGAGGTTGTACGAGAACGCGTAAATATTGGTAGTAAACTCTATCCGTTTACGCTAAAGGAAATTGCCCCATTATGCATACCATACGCTGTAAGTGGAAGGAAAAGACAACTGGAATTAGAGGAAATGGATGCAAAAAGGCACAAATTGAACTACATGGAAAACACTGCGACAATACGCGAACAATACAAAGATGTGTTAGACAAAAAACATCTTATTAGAGAAACTGAGGAAGGATTAAAAGATTATTTTATGTGTCGATGGACTGACTTAAATACATCCGGGTTCTACAAGCTATATGCATTTGCGGTTAGTATGAAAGACTCTTTTAGTTATGTAGGCGTTCTTGCGGAAAAGGATGGTACTAAATCCGTATATTTTTTAAAAGGTTATTCTTAAAACGTATTTATCAAAATGGCAGATAACAAAGACGAGCTAAGGAATGCGGGTTTCGTAACCTTGGCGTATACCACACGTAAAGAGGTTCCGCTAAACATTGTATATTTGCCTAGTAAAGAACCTTTCGGATCATTTAAAACCGAGGGTCTTACAACCTATATCAACCATATATTACCAAAAGTGGTGGACATGCAACTACCCAACATTGTGTGGGAGAATAAGGATTTCCTCCAATACCGACAAGAAGAAGTCGATCAAGTTAACAAGATACGTATGCAGGATATAGTGGGAAAGTTGCGATTAAAAGATTGCCACAAGCTGCAAGAATTACACGAAGGAATGGATCTGGTCGTCAATGGAATCAAAGACTTTAAATATAGAGCAAACCTCGATACATTTTACAATTCGAAAACCTAGACGGTCTCTATGTATCAAACTATTGGCTAGAAAAGGAGATAGGAGACTTGGGTGTCGATTTAAATTTTAAGCTGCGAATAAAATTAGATAAAATTAAAACCACTCCAAACAAACATAAAGAAAGGACTGTCTTCTGTGTATAACTTTGTATTAAAATTAAGTTTAAATGACTCCATGCTTGTTATTAAATATTTTTGAATTTTGTTATGTATAATGTCAGAATAAACATTTTATAATAGTATATAACATTGTTCTTTATTTATAAAAGGCTGTTACGTTACCACGAAATAGCAGTCGCACAGATAGGGGTGCGCATGGGCAGTGCGCATGGGCAGGGGTGCGCACGCGCAGGCTGTGCGTATGGGCAGGGGTGTGCATGCGCAGGGGTGCGCATGGGCTGGGATGTGTCTGGGCGTACACAAGGGAGGCGGATGTTAACAGTCACCAAGCATGCAATTCTTTATTTAGATGGTATCGAGTACTTGCTTGCGTATGTATCCGGAGAAACAAATACGATTTGTACACGCAGCTTATTAATAAAATTAGTTTATCGAGGGAAGATGATAAGCGTAACGTCATCCTGCGAGCACATCAACATACGCATGGGGGTGCATAAAGATATAAATCTAAGATAGTTGTACAGATTTTGTAAATCTATTGTATATATTAGTTTTCAAATTCCATAATTTTTAAGTTTTTCGTCCACCTTCCAAATCCTTTCTGTCTTTATCTCGGTTGACAGAAAATACGTGTTACCTCTACGTTGTGTTCGCGGGACACAGCGGTTTTAGATTTTTAGGTAAATGTTTGGTAAAAGCATATGTCTTGGGTAGCGAAAAAGGGATTTAAGTTGTAGTTAAATAAAGATGGGTAAAAATTAGAGGTTTGGGTCTTTAAAAGGCGTGACTTTGTAAGGGGTGGTCCTATTTAAAATCTATTTACAGGTTTGGGCTCCCTAGAAAAATCTAATATTAGTTGATACCAAAAAAGATATATTTATCTTAAAAGAGTGACTACCCCACAGATAATAAATACAATTTACCACTTGTCAACAAAAAAGTTGTAGGGAAATCCAAACACAACTTTAATGGGGGTCTAGTATTAGAATTGGTTGGTACAAAAGCAGAGTCCCACTGTATTGTAGGCGAGAAAGACACGATTAAGAAAGATTAAAGAGGTCTCACGAAATGTAGTTAAGAATATTAATGTAGATAGTTTTAAGGACATTGTACATTGCGGAAGATTTGGTTCTAGGAAATAAGCTCCCTACAAAAGTACAAAATACTCGGTATTAATGCTAATTGGTTTAGTGACCTCCTTTGTGCACTCTTCGAGTGTCTTTGGCAATCTTCCATTGTTTCCAAAGAACATATTCAAGCCTACCATTTCCAAAAATATAACGTTGAAGGTATTTAAAATTAAATTGCTTTATTAGTAAGTATTCTGTAGACAACAAGCTTGGAATTCCCTTAGTAAAGGTTTAAAGTGTTTTATTAAGTTTTTGTTTATAGTAGCACTGCATCTTCTACCGCACGACTGGCAACCAATTTGTGTGTGTGTTACCACCCTTTTGGATTTTTAATATGCATGCGATGCCCGTATAACATGGAAGACGTTTTCGGTGGTTCCACTAACTGCATTCGCAGCATGGACGAAACGAACCGAGCGCATGCATTGGTGCTAAATGTACTGGACGAGCAGCAAGGATTGACAAAAGATGATGTCATTTAGTTCCCCGCTGAATCCTTAATATCGTTCGGCTGTCTTTGGAAACCTTCGGTTTGCATTCTATAGGGAGCATAAAGCAGCTACGCAAGAGTAAACTTTTTAGTTTGTAGTTAAGAATATTAATGTAGATAGTTTTAAGGACATTGTACATAGACTGGTCTGTAAACAATTAGAGTAGAAGTGAAAGTTAAAGTGATTCATCCGATAATTATAGTTGTAGTGCGTAAGCAAGAAGCTAATTAATTTTCACCGATGTAAATAGACTGGTCTGAAATGTAACTCGAGGTCAAAACGACGTTGGGTTTCTCCTAATTTAAAAGTAAACTACCTAATTACACCAACCGGGTATAAGAACACCGCGCGATACAATATAATTCAGTTTCTGTTTAGCCTATCGGTTGTTTCGTGCGTGCACACAAATGGGGTACAATCGGTACACATCCGAGTAGGAGTAGCTCATATAAAAAGGCTGTTTGCGTAGAAGTTATTATTTGTTGATTGTACAGTTTAAAGAGACGATATAACAAATACGTATAAAGACTTTGGGGAGGTTATTCGAAGATTTCGCAATGCTCTATGAGTAAAAAAAGCAGAATGTGGGCAACGCTTTTCGATAGAAGCAGAAAAATGTCTTATGTGTCAGTCATACGAGGAAGCAATACAGCACTGTACTGCTGTGTTAGCAATGCCTTAGGATCTGGATGATTTTATGGAAATAACCGAGGAGATGGGGTTTATAAAACTATTGGCAGATATTCAAATGGAATATATACTAAATTGTAAGTTTTAAAGTAAAAATTAAACCACCTCAACTATTATCATAACAAATGAATGATGAGTAGTTGGGTAAGGCCGATTCTAATTCAAAACGTGTTCACACGTATTTTCCATATGTAAAATACACGAGCACCGTTTTGAATTAGGACCGGCCTTATATACTTTTTAATGTAAAATAGTTGTGAAAACATTTCATTGTAAAATAGTTGTGAAAACATGAATTCTTATATACTTTCAAATGTAAAATACTTGTGGGCACGTTTTGAATTAGGATCGGCTTTATGGCAGTCTAGTTGTTTGAGTCAAGATCATATAAAACATAACGACTGGGTGACAAGAAATATTTATGGTCTTTCTTAGGATGAATCTTCAACGGCTGGAATAGTGTCATAAATATAGCGCTTTATTTGAAGCAAATTATCCGACCCGGTGAAGAAGTATTTGTGAAGGGTCTAGAAAAGAAGAAATTAATTGAAACATCTAATGCAAAATTTTGTAACTGATATGCTTGCACTAGGTTGTCCTAAGCTATCGGAGTTAAAAATCAACAATCTTTTAAAATATAACATCCATTGTTGTAGACACAGCAATAATAATCTGCAATGCGCAAAACAAAATACCTTTTTATTAAAAGAATGGCTTGATAATAATAAAAAACAATAGAAAGATTTTGTCTGTATTATTTATTTTAATATAATTTTACAATGTTAGACTTACAAAATTCCTTTTTAATAAAAGAATGGCTTTATAATTATAAAAAAACAATAGAAAGATTTTGTCTGTATTATTTATTTTAATATAATTTCACAATGTTAGCCTTATTAACTATTATTATAACAACTTCTAGCAAACATTATTTTTATCGATACAGCTATTGTGTACGTTAGAGAAGCCCAACCATTTTACAAAGACTTTATTTCCACTCTTTCTTAGGAGTTTTTCTACCAGGTAAATTCCTGGATGTTTAACCTTTTGCAAGTCCATTTCATAAAATCCACCCTTGATTTCTTTCTCGTCTTGATCTTTTAATATATATGTCGTTGGATTGGTTACGTTTACCTTTTTAATCTTAAAAATTTCATTTGACCAGTTTGGCGTGTAACCTTTCGTAAATGCTTCCCTGTGTTTACTAATCCTGACACAGTCTTTAATTGAATATTTTGGTATTTTGGTTGCAAGTTTGATGTGGGTAAATGATGATTTAAGAATAGTTTTTCATTTGATTTATCAACTTTTACAGGTTTGACTCCGATAGTATTGTGAACTGTATTGTTGTATTGTTTCACAATATCGCTTAAATTTTTTATCCAATTGTAAGAACCGTTCAGGTTAAACAAGCGCCACATTTTTTCCTTTAAAGTTCTAATTACACGTTCCACAATGCATGCTTTCTTTGTAGAAAAAACACTATAATGGTTTATGCCATATGTCTGCATTAAGGATTGAAAGTGTTTGTTATAATATTCTTTACCAAAATCAGACTGCAAATTTCTTGGTGGATTTTTAAATTTATTTAAAATTGTTTTCATTGCAGCAGTAACATCAATACCCGTTTTACTTTTAAGTGGTACAGCCCATACGTATTTGGAGAAACAATCAATAACTACTAAAATGTATTTAAATCCTTTGTTTGTTTGCGAATATGGTAGCATTTAAATCAAATAGGTCTGAAGAAGTTCATTTCAACCTTTTACTATCTCTTTGCGTCTCTTGAAATTTATTCTTGCTGGTTTATAAAGTTCATTTACTATATCCTCTATCACTTTTGATTGAGCAACTATCATAATACTTTTTTCTAATCAGGATTTATTAAATACAATTAATACATACTTCTATGTTTGAATGTCGTGGGCTCCACTTGCTTTGAAAGGAACTTTTAATATAGAATCAAGAAACATTGTGGTATTGTTTATGATAGCACCGCTGTCACGAAAGCTGATTACATCCATACGTTTAAGCAAACATCCTTGTAACTGTGCAATTACATAACTTTTTTCGTTTATAAGAATTTCAATGTCTTGCGGGTATCCTTCTATATTCTCAATGACTGCTTCCTCATAAGGAAATTCATAATTATGTTTAATGTTGAAAATAAGGAATGTCTTGTCACCACCGAGGAATGTACTAGAGTAAAATGTTGCTACTACCGTGTAATGTAGCATATGTAACTTGTACTCAATCAAGGTTTCAAAACCTTCATTTTTGTTTTCATATTCTTGTTCACTTATATCTATTTTACGGTTATTTAAGTGCCTTCCAAATTTGTCAATTGTCATATCATCTAATCACTTTCGCCTCACGCAATTCTTCAATGATCAAATTTATTTCGGTGCCGTGACCTGTGTGTCCAGCAGTCTGAGATGAAACTAAAAGCGTTATATATCAAGAAGTTCATTGGGATCATTCCAATATAAATAATCTATAGCGTTATTTGATACTTCCATTGTCATACCGTCTCCAAGTCGCTTTCTATAGGGTAATGTTCTAGGTCTACGGGGTGTATGGGGAAGTATGTTTAATGAAGATATTATATTTTTGTATTTACATGAATTATTACCCTGAATTTGTTCTGTTTCAGAATAATATCTTCTATTAGCATTTGTTCTTTTCACAATATCAAGGTACGACTTTAGATCTTGCGATCTGTACCCGACAAGATATTTTTTAAACAGTAGTTCGTATAATCCAGGAGTACCTTTATATTTCAAATCATTTATTAGAACATTTTCATCATCCAACACAAAATTCGAATTGCCTATCATAATCATATCAGGGTTAAACCTAATACCATATTTATGATCAAATTCGTTCTTAACATCTTTAAACATATTGTAAATATATTCTCAAGGTAGCGGATGTAGCTGTTCGAGATAATGTGTCATACCAGGTGAATCGGCAAAGCTTTGTATATATTCCTGGGCTTCTTGTGCATTTCGATTAACTTCTGCTTCGTATTCATTCTCAACATCATCATCATCATCGTCCTCTATGGCATCATTTTTTATATTCGGTATATGCAGAGCAATAACCGGCAAATCAATACAGTCAACGTTTCTTTCTAGCAATTTAGGTTTAATTTTTTTTACACTGCTATGAGGCAGTTCATCTTCTTCTTCTTTAAATTTTTCTTTCTTTACCACACTTTCCCCATCCAGTTTATTAGCAATAGTTTCTAATCGCGATGTTATGGGTAAGATTGATTCCACTTGGACGACTTCATTATCTTTTAACTGGCGCAATTTGTTTTTTACAATGTTTCTTTTCTTAATTAAAATTCTTTTAAGTTTTATTGCCTCCTTGTTCATTGCGTAAAAAGTTTATTATAATAAAAAAAATTCTTTGATACTAACGATACTTGCGCCTCTCAAGGTTTAAATATGTATGAAGTGATCAAAACCTACTCGGTACCTTCCTTGACCTGGATCACTATCTTTGTCTACAACTAAGAAACCGTATTTGTCTTGCCAACAAGCAGCACATATTTCACGGAATTTATCATACTTCATGTCAGTATTGACGTGATCATATATGTGTTTTAAGTTTAAATCATCTTGTTTAAATAAAACTAAAAGATTAGCATTATCACGTAGTAAGTGCTTAGGTATACGAATATAACTTTGACAGAGGTAAAAACTGTCTACTTGTTTATGACGCCCCATACTAAAGTATTCCCTAATGATACCTTGTTTATCGCAATCTACGTCATCAAAAACAAATATAGAATTATTTCGAGCATCAGATGGTGATATAATATTATCAGAACTGGAAAATGTATAATATTTGATCCCTTTTATTGGTCGCAGTATACTTTAAAGGTATTAATACTTTGGTTGATAAAGTAATTTAGAATAAACATATACGTTTTCAAACTTTAAACCATTAGGATGTTCTATCCACCCAATCATAACGTTGGTTTTACCGCAATTTGATGGACCAACAACTAGACATCGAATAGATGAAGGCAGAAGAACGCTATGTTTGCAAGTACTAAATTCGATTGTAAAAAAAGTGGAATGATATATATAAGAAACGGCGAGTATATAAAGAATCATTAATTCACAATATTTTATTTATTTACTGCACAGCTTGAGAGTACAGTTGTCCGCTAATGATTACATATAATAATTCTAAAACTACTGAGAACGGACTGTTAAATACTGTAATTAACAATTTACCATTTGAAGCGCATATTCCGGTTACAAATTTTGCGGTCCGGGTACAAAACTAATAAAACGGTTAGCTCGGGGAGACAAGGGAATAAACAAGTTAGACGAGGCTTGTAAGAAGCACGATTTTGCATACTCCAAAGAAAAGGATCTATCTAAACGCCATCAAGCAGATTCGAAGTTAGCTCAGTTAGCTACAGAAAGACTAAATTCTGGTGACTCGTCTATAGGTGAAAAAGTAGCAGCATTTGGAGTAGCTACCGCAATGAAAGCTAAAGTAAAACTTGGTGTGGGTGCTTGTGCATCACTGAGAACAAAAAATATCAATAAAATAAGAAAACTGATAAAGAAACGTAAAATAAGAAGTACGCTAGGCATTAAAAGTATTATCAAACAAGCACGTACAGCTTTAAAAAAAGGCTAAAGGATCTAATATTATGGATGCAATCAACATAGCAATTAAGGCCGCCAATACAGCAAAACAAAAGAAGCATATTAAATCAGCTCGTATTATATCAATTCCTAAAACAAGAGGTTTTCTACCACTAATACCAATTTTTGCAGGCCTAAGCGCCCTTGGTACTCTTACTAGAGGTGCAGCTGCTGTTGCAAAAGCAGTTTCAGATACTAAAATAGCTAAGGAACAACTAGCGGAAAAACAACGTCATAACAAGGCAATGGAGCACTAAGCAATGTAGAATTAATAGAGTTTGTTAAGCAATTAGAAGTACCATATTTCCGTGGAGTGTTCGTGAGAAACAATCTTCCCAAGAAAGTTAATTTAAAAGAATGTGGTATAATTAATTTAGATGGAATAGAAGGTTTAGGCACGCATTGGACCTCTTATAAAAAGTACGGTAGTAGCGCTATTTACTATGACAGCTACGGAAACCTGCGACCGCCAACAGAGTTGATAAGTTTTTTGCATAGCGGGGGTAAATGTAAAATTCTTTATAACATTAACCAAGAACAATCGTACGGTACTGTGTTTTGCGGTCATTTATGCTAACAATTTCTAAGTAGTACATAGAACTGCGTACGAAGTTGTCAGGTCGTACACTTTTACTCTAACGGGAAACACTTCAGTTTTAACAAGCATTTTTAATCCGCCTATAAACTTGGATAATGATTCGGAGTACGTATTAGGATTAACAAATTTTGAGTCTTATAACACAATTCCAAGCATAGAAAAAGGAATAAATAATAAATTTTATTATGGATCTAACGGAGAATTCATAGAAATACCTGAAGGTGAGTGGACCATTTAGTGACGAATCACCCCCACATTTGCTCCAGAATCCCACATTTGCTCCCACATCTGGACCAAATAGTTTTCTTCGACTAGCCATTTTCATCTTTCGAGATAAATATATCATAAATTTTTCATCTTTCGAGATAAATGAGCATCCTCATTTCCACACACGAAATAAACCTATTTTTAAGATTTTTTTTTACCGCTAACATTCTGGACCAAATAGTTTTCTTCGAGTAACCATTTCATCTTTCGAGATAAACCTATCATGTTTGGTATCGATTAATATTAGATTTTTCTCAGCTACCCGAATTTCTAGGAATTTTTTAGATAGCATCATCCCCCAGGGAGCTACCCCCATTTTAAGATTTCTTACCTGTAACGACTTTTGAGCGTTTTTATAAATTTTTTTAGTCATGCGATACATCTTGTTAGTCTAAAATTTTATGTAGAATCCAAATCTGCAAACAGATTTGAAATCGGACAACGCCCTGCAAAGTTACACTTTAAGCTCTCAAACCTCTTTAAAATTTTTGCTCGTATATATTTAACTCCATCTTTAAAACCTTTTTCGCTACCCAAGACATATGCTTTAACCAATACATGAAAATAAGCACGCAAAATTTTAATAATCATTCCAATGTAATGGGTTTTAAATATATAAATGAAAAGGTCGACTTTTGGTGTAAGGATCGCGTGGTTAATAATTAAGAAAGCGCATTTTGCTGGTATGAAATCTATGGAATTTCTCCTGTAATGAAAGAAGAATGCATTCGTAATTGAAAATGCGTGCTACAACTTTCGCTAGATACCAACCATGTTAATTAGAAATTTTGTGTATGACATCATTAACTACCTAAATTTCAGAATTAACAAAATGTAATAAACCAGATTAAGTACTGTTCAATAATAATCAGAGTGAAAGTAAATGGGTCTTATTACATATTGATATTCTACATCAATTACCTAAATTACCTTACGTGACGCGGTAGAAGCATTATAATTCAATATTTTCGAAACTTACAATGTAGTATTAATTCATTTGTAATTATTTGTAATCCAGTAAATATTTTAGATTCTTAACGAACATGTGAAAGCTGTTTAAATTTCTTCTCTAAACAAATGCGGTTATTACAATAGGAAAGTACGCTATATGCAAGTCAATTAACAGCAATTAAATATTGCTTACTGACCTACCTTAATTAGGTTGCTGTGCTATTAGGACCAGGGTATGCAGACTTTAACACCTCCATCTCGCACGCTTTACACGGATGTTGGTGTTTCGTACAAGACCCTTTAACAACTGGTGGAGCTGAACGTTTACTGCTTAATGACATACCGTGCTGTTTTTCCTTGTGTTGCTGTAAGCTATTCTTGTAAAAGCGATACTGCAAGACCCAGAGTTTAAGTACTTTGCTGCCGACGGATGTATAAGCTTAACCGTGGACGATGTTACACCACGACATTAAATGGCAGGCTTGAATATTTTCTTTGGAAACAATCGAAGATTGCCGAAAACACTCGAAGAGTGCACAAACGCGGTCACTAAACCACAATTAATAATCGCCTTTATCGGTTTAACATTTCTACCATTACCCAATGACTTTAATTTCTTATTGGAAGAATCCTTATTCTCCACGCACTGTTGCGTAGCTGGATGCCCACCCTTTTGGGAATATATGCTCGTTATAGGTTGTAGCACCCGCGGTTTTACTTAACTACACTTCGTGAGATCCCTTTAATCTTTTTTAATCATGTCCTTCTCGCGTACAATACAGTAGGACTTAGCCTTACTACCTACAAATTCTAACACCAAGTCACCGTTAAACTCGTCTTTAAATTTCCCCACAACTTTTGTTAACATGCGGTATATTGTGTTTATTATTTGCGGGTACACCACTTTAAACCTAAAAATAAAAACAGGATAGTTTAATACGTCTATTAATAATTTATGGTAATGTTGGCGGTACAAATATGTAAAAACAAACTTTATCAAGAAAAATATAATGTTTTTAATAGAATACATACACGTATTGATAACATCTATAAACCGCTGTGGTAACCAGAGTCTGGCGAATCTGGGATAGCCAAATCTCTAAACATTTGCGCAAGCGATTGCCTTGCAGTTGCATCTTTTAAGTACTGAATGGGGAAGCATTTAATAAGTTCCAACACTGTCAAGTAATTTAAAATGCTGCAATCATTAGACAGAGAAATACTGGCACTGCTCTCTCCCTCTAATAACGTTTGAACCCCTTCTTCCTCCGTCGTATTTCCACATACTTTTTTTTATCACCAACAAATTTTTCGTAAAATTCTGGAAAGTTTCTACACCTTAACTCAGCCATTTTAAAACAGGTCAATTCTCGCAAATTTAATAGCTTGATGCACTCGTACGCAGGTAGCACAATAACATTCCCATCTTTCGTAATCTCCATATTATATAAATTCTCTTTTTCAAAATTGTTCAACAACCATATACTTCTATTAAAGGCTGTGCTCAGCTGCAATTTGAAATCTTGATCCAATTGTATGTCAACAACATCGTTTCCAGTAGTCAAACCATTTAATCTGACTTGTTTTGAGTCTTGAGCAAATTGGCGAATTTGAAATTCCACTTGAAAAGTACACAATTTCTTCCAATCGAAGTAAGAGAATGTTGTCGTAGAATCAGCACACATACCACTACAGCAAATAACTTGGATGGCAGGTTGAAGACCACCATATAAATCAAAACCAACTTCTAATATATGGTGGTGATAATTTGAAGGAAATTCGCCTAACCTATAGGTTGACTTACCAACTAGTTGGTTGATATTTAATTGTGGTACTCGCACATCACTTGTAACGTCAACACAAGAAAAAATCCATCTTTAATTTATAATTTTAATCAAACTCGACGATACTTTGACGACTAATGCACTGGAACATGGCTCTCGCCTTTTATGCCGATGGTCGAGCGTGCGCAGCTCCTTATTATATTAGTTGGCGTTATATGCAAGTCTTGACTAGAAAAGTGACGCGTATAATTGTTTTACAGTGGGTTTTACCTGTATGTATTTAACCACCAACGCCATTTTTAGAATTATTAAACAAAATTACTCTTAGCAATATTTTTAATATACCATCGTGTAAGATTTCAATTATTATTGTGTTTTTCCTCAGGTTCTCAAATCCCTCGGAATTTTTTTCAAAATCGAATGACCCCTTACTGATTTGCAGATTAACCTTTTGCAAGCACCGTATATAATTCATCTTTAATCTATTTCTAAACCGTATCGCTCTGTCTTTTGAGATAAACCCCTGGTGTAACCTATAAAATTAGTATAGAATTTTCCTGGGGAATTGAAATTAATTATCAGGTCTTTTAAAATTAGTTCCAACAAAGACCTGTATATATTGTATTATTATTCAAAAACCTATCAGCAAAACACCTTTGCATTTTTATTTAGATTTAGCTCGATAATAGAGTTAAACTCCAAAAATATTTATTAGTGGCTAGAATTGTTAAAATTTTCAATTAGTGAATCCACATACAAATGATTAAACCAAAAGGTATAATACATATATCAATTCTGCACGGTGACCTAGAAAGTGGTTCGATAATCTATTTTAAATGTAGTTCAACATAAGACGCATATTCTAAATAAATTTAGTGAAATGTATGATCATTAGCCTTGCATTGTTTGTCGATGACGTCTGACTATTAGTTTAATAAAAGCACTTTCCACAATTCTAGTTAATATACGGGAATACACATTCTATAATTTGATTTAAATTGGGTTAATGTAAGGACAAATTATACTTATACTTTCTCTATGTACATAAATACGGGGGAAATGATACCAAAAGTTCATTTTAAGTTTAATAGGTTAGGTCAGCGCCGCGGCGCTGACCTAACCTATTAATTTTTCCTTTTATCTAACCTAGGTCCACACTTGGTTTTTAATGGAAAAACTCATTAAAAAGCAATTAGTGCTAATGTGTTTTTAATGAGAAAACTCATTAAAAAGCAATTAGTGCTAATGTGTTTTTAATGAGAAAACTCATTAAAAGCAGTTAGTGCTAATGTGTTTTTAATGAGAAAACTCATTAAAAAGCAATTACCCTCCACCCTACTTTGTCCTTCTCCCTCCTTTCGCATCCGTACGACATACATCCAAACTATATCCAACATACACCTGAGATATCTCCATTTTGAATATTTTGGGGCTTGACAAAATTTTTAGTAGTTCGGACTTAGGAAAATTTTAACATAAATTTGTAAATTTTATACCAAGGCCTCTAACTCGAAACTGATATAGCTACCAAAATTTACAAAGCCAGTTATTACGACTACTCTGCGGTCAGACAGCCCCAACCCCACTTACTGGTAGTCCGGGCTACACCAATTCGCATCAATTCATCAACTTAATTGCACTGTTTCTCGGTTCAACCAGATATGGTACCACTGTAATGATAAAACTTAGTCATAACATCCATTTTAAGTTTCAAAGACAATTTTTTTAAAATTGGTTGTTACGTATAACTTTTGTGATATTGCAATAATATTAAACTATTTCTTTATTTGCATAATCAGATTTAGGTCTGATTGTGGGGTGCATTAATGGCAAAGTTCCTTGAATTTATCTGCATCAGAATAGGGTGAAATTACCCCATAGGGTGAAATTGCCCCATAGGGTGAAATTGCCCCATAGAGTGAAATTGCCCCATAGGGTAAAATTGCCTCATAGAGTGAAATTGCCCCATAAGGTGAAAGTGTCTCCGACATAAGGTCATTGATTTCCTTTTACTTATGTCAAACTTACGCTAGGACCTTAAAACATAGACTCTGAGATGACGCCAATGTAATCGCATTATGGAAACAGGGTCACACAAACTTTCGCCATATCTTTCTTGACCATATAAGTGGCGAGATGTCATATCCAAAATTTAAAGAAATGTGCTTGCAGTGTTGGGGTGACTCGATACATAGTTTTATTACTATTGTAAAAGATTTTGATTTGGATAAGGGGCGATAAAATAAAATTTTTGAGGAGTATATAAATATAGAAGAAGGCGTTCAATGGTTAGCCCCAATCCGAAGTTTCATGGTGAAGAACGTTAAAGATTTAATTGTAAATAAACGTAAGCTTCATTTTTTGCAGGATTCCGTACGAAAGAACTTTGCGGTATACAAAAAGGGAGACACTACATCTCTACAAAAATTCGAAGAGGTGTACAAACAATTGATTAAACCGTTGCAAATCACCGATTCCTAGTCACAAGGAATAGCGGAAAGAATCCCCACTCGTACAACAAGGGTTAAACTTGAAAACAAAGGCTAGTTTTTTAAAAAAAGATTAAGTCACCAGTTGACGACGAGTATGTACAATCTTTATTATACGGACGTGATAGCTAGAGACTAATACGAAAATATATACAAGTCGGTTTATAGAGTAAAGTGTAACCCCCAATTGATACGCATAGTTTAGGAAAAGTGTGTAGGAAGTTGATTCAGAAAACAGTGACACAACCTAAAATAATAACGTTTATCCGGAGGCTAGAGGTCTAACAAGAGTTATAATTATTTTTAAAGTCCTTAGCATTTTTGTTAAGGAATGTAATAGATTAATTTATAGAATACATTCCCTACCTGTTGCTTCGTGCCTGTACACAAATCGGGTGTAATCGGTACATATCCGAATAGGAGTAGCTCATATAAAAGGACTGTTCGCGTAGAAGTTATTATTTGTTGATTGTACGGTTTAAAGAGACAATATAATAAATATGTATAAAGACTTTGGAGAGGTTATTCGAAGATTTCGCAATGCTCTACAAGTAAAAAAAGCAGAATGTGGGCAACGCTTTTCGATAGAAGGAGAAAAATGTCTTATGTGTCAGTCATACGAGGAAGCAATACAGCACTGTACTGCAGTGTTATCAATGCCCGAGAATCTGGATGATTTTATGGAAATAATCGAGGAGATGGGGTTTATAAAACTGTTGGCAGATATTCAAATGGAATATATACTAAATTGTAAGTTTTAAAATAAAAATTTAACCACCACAACTGTTATCATAAGAAATGAATGATGTGAATTTAGAAATTATTTTTGTATATATTAGCTTGTTTATGTTTTAAAATATAAAGCATACATTGGTATTGTTTAATTTTTCAAATGTTCACGTAACTGAAATGGGTATCTAAGTAATTATGAAAAGAATTATTACAAAGATGTGTATTATTTTTTAAAAGGGTGTTATAAACGTTTTACAAAAGTATTAATCAGAATCGTTTTATTTTAAACTATAACATAATTTTATTGACATCTATTAATATCTGTAGTTGAAATACAACAATTTAGAAACGTATAAGAAAACAAAAGTGTAATTAATAGTGTTACAAAATTTTCAGTCTTCGGCTTAAAATTTAAACATCGCTCGTAAATGCGTGGAATGGAAACCTGTTGTATTCTTCCATATACTCAACTTGTTTACAAATACTGTTTTCAAACAATCTTGGGTAGGTTCTTATAAATTCGTATAATATGATCCCAATATCACTATTACTGTATTTGTTTTTAATTACATCATGTGCGAGATTCTGTAGAACATCATTCCTATTATATCTTTCCATTGCGACATCTAACAGAAACAGATCTATATTAGAGTACCCTTTTCCGTTAGTTCTTTTAAAGTATTAGCATGGTTGAGAACGATCTGAGATACCCCTAAAAAGTGCTCTAAAGTTCCTTTGGTAAATATCATATAATTCCCATCAAATGTCATCATCTTCACTAAACAATTCTTATTTAAATAAAAACGCAAGTTGTCGAATTTGCATATCTGATTTTGCATGCCAACTTCCATAGTGCGTATAATGTGTGGAAGATTTGATATAATCTTCCTAAATACGTTGAGGGATACATCAAGTACGCTCTGCGAAATGGTGTCAACAAATCTAAAAATTATTTTGTAATCGTCGAACGGGTTCAGGCCTACAATTATGATTTTGGAAGAAGATTTTGTTATGGTGTATGGTTTTTCAAATAGTAACTTGGTTCGTTCTAACTGAATTGCGGCGTTTATACGTTCTTTATGCGCTGCGGTCGATTGGTTTTCCAAATCCTTAATTTGTTCCCACTCATTGGCTGTAATTTTTAGTTCCTTCTGGAAATAAACCATCTCGATGTGCCTTTCGTTGTGTTTTTTTATGACATCACATCCAGTAAAAACATTTTCGCACACACTGCACGCAATACTTAAGATGTTCATTCTAGAAAAATTATTGATTAACAGTTTTGAATTATACATGTAAATATTAATTTCTTCTACGTTTGCAAAATTCAAACTAAGACTTACTCTTCTTTGTCGATAGCCCTCACACGAAATTTTAAAAACCAAAGACTGAAAATTCAGTATTACTATTAATTACACTATAAACGACTTTACGTTTTACAAAATAAACTTAAAATGAACTTTTGGTATCATATCCCCCGTATTTATGTACATAGAGAAAGTATAAGTATAATTTGTCCTTACATTAACCCAATTTAAATCAAATTATAGAATGTGTATTCCCGTATATTAACTAGAATTGTGGAAAGTGCTTTTATTAAATTACTAGTCAGACGTCATCGACAAACAATGCAAGGCTAATGATCATACATTTCATTAAATTTATTTAGAATATACGTCTTATGTTGAACTACATTTAAAATAGATTATCGAACCACTTTCTAGGTCACCGTGCAGAATTGATATATGTATTATACCTTTTGGTTTAATCATTTGTATGTGGATTCAGTAATTGAAAATTTTAACAATTCTAGCCACTAATAAATATTTTTGGAGTTTAACTCTATTATCGAGCTAAATCTAAATAAAAATGCAAAGGTGTTTTGCTGATAGGTTTCTGAATATTAATACAATATATACAGGTCTTTGTTGGAACTAATTTTAAAAGACCTGATAATTAATTTCAATTCCCCAGGAAAATTCTATACTAATTTTATAGGTTACACCAGGGGTTTATCTCAAAAGACAGAGCGATACGGTTTAGAAATAGATTAAAGATGAATTATATACGGTGCTTGCAAAAAGTTAATCTGCAAATCAGTATGGGGTCATTCGATTTTGAAAAAAATTCCGAGGGATTTGAGAACCTGAGGAAAAACACAATAATAATTGAAATCTTACACGATGGTATATTAAAAATACTGCTAAGAGTAATTTTGTTTAATAATTCTAAAAATGGCGTTGGTGGTTAAATACATACAGGTAAAACCCACTATAAAACAATTATACGCGTCACTTTTCTAGTCAAGACTTGCATATAACGCCAACTAATATAATAAGGAGCTGCGCACGCTCGACCATCGGCATAAAAGGCGAGAGCCATGTTCCAGTGCATTAGTCGTCAAAGTATCGTCGAGTTTGATTAAAATTATAAATTAAAGATGGATTTTTTTTTGTGTTGATGTTACAAGTGATGTGCGAGTACCACAATTAAATATCAACCAACTAGTTGGTAAGTCAACCTATAGGTTAGACGAATTTCCTTCAAATTATCACCACCATATATTAGAAGTTGGTTTTGATTTATATGGTGGTCTTCAACCTGCCATCCAAGTTATTTGCTGTAGTGGTATGTGTGCTGATTCTACGATAACATTCTCTTACTTCGATTGGAAGAAATTGTGTACTTTTCAAGTGGAATTTCAAATTCGCCAATTTGCTCAAGACTCAAAACAAGTCAGATTAAATGGTTTGACTACTGGAAACGATGTTGTTGACATACAATTGGATCAAGATTTCAAATTGCAGCTGAGCACAGCCTTTAATAGAAGTATATGGTTGTTGAACAATTTTGAAAAAAAGAATTTATATAATATGGAGATTACGAAAGATGGGAATGTTATTGTGCTACCTGCGTACGAGGAATCAAGCTATTAAATTTGCGAAAATTGATCTGTTTTAAAATGGCTGAGTTAAGGTGTAGAAACTTTCCAGAATTTGTTGGTGATATAAAAAAAGTATGTGGAAATACGACGGAGGAAGAAGGGGTTCAAACGTTATTAGAGGGAGAGAGCAGTGCCAGTATTTCTCTGTCTAATGATTGCAGCAATTTAAATTACTTGACAGTGTTGGAACTTATTAAATGTTTCCCCATTCAGTACTTAAAAATGCAACTGCAAGGCAATCGCTTGCGCAAATGTTTAGAGATTTGGCTATCCCAGATTCGCCAGACTCTGGTTACCACAGCGGTTTATAGATGTTATCAATACGTGTATGTATTCTATTAAAAACATTATATTTTTCTTGATAAAGTTTGTTTTTACATATTTGTACCGCCAACATTACCATAAATTATTAATAGACGTATTAAACTATCCTGTTTTTATTTTTAGGTTTAAAGTGGTGTACCCCGCAAATAATAAACACAATATACCGCATGTTAACAAAAAGTTGTGGGGAAATTTAAAGACGAGTTTAACGGTGACTTGGTGTTAGAATTTGTAGGTAGTAAGGCTAAGTCCTACTGTATTGTGCGCGAGAAGGACGCGATTAAAAAGATTAAAGGGGTCTCACAAAGTGTAGTTAAGTAAAACCGAGGGTCTTACAACCTATAATGAGCATATATCACCAAAAGGGGTGGGCATCCAGCTACGCAACAGTGCGTGGGAGAATAAGGATTCTCTCCAATAAGAAATTAAAGTCATTGGGTAATGGTAGAAATGCTAAACCTATAAAGGCGATTATTAATTGTGGTTTAGTGACCGCGTTTGTGCACTCTTCGAGTGTTTTCGGCAATCTTCGATTGTTTCCAAAGAAAATATTCAAGCTTGCCATTTAATGTCGTGGTATAACATCGTCCACGGTTAAGCTTATACATCCGTCGGCAGCAAAGTACTTAAACTCTGGGTCTTGCAGTATTGCTTTTACAAGAATAGCTTACAGCAACACAAGGAAAAACAGCACGGTATGTCATTAAGCAGTAAACGTTCAGCTCCACCAGTTGTTAAAGGGTCTTGTACGAAACACCAACATCCGTGTAAAGCGTGCGAGATGGAGGTGTTAAAGTCTGCATACCCTGGTCCTAATAGCACAGCAACCTAGTTAAGGTAGGTCAGTAAGCAATATTTAATTGCTGTTAATTGACTTGCATATAGCGTACTTTCCTATTGTAATAACCGCATTTGTTTAGAGAAGAAATTTAAACAGCTTTCACATGTTCGTTAAGAATCTAAAATATTTGCTGGATTACAAATAATTACAAATGAATTAATGCTACATTGGAAGTTTCGAAAATATTGAATTATAATGCTTCTACCGCGTCACGTAAGGTAATTTAGGTAATTGATGTAGAATATCAATATGTAATAAGACCCATTTACTTTCACTCTGATTATTATTGAACAGTACTTAATCTGGTTTATTACATTTTGTTAATTCTGAAATTTAGGTAGTTAATGATGTCATACACAAAATTTCTAATTAACATGGTTGGTATCTAGCGAAAGTTGTAGCACGCATTTTCAATTACGAATGCATTCTTCTTTCATTACAGGAGAAATTCCATAGATTTCATACCAGCAAAATGCGCTTTCTTAATTATTAACCACGCGATCCTTACACTAAAAGTCGACCTTTTCATTTATATATTTAAAACCCATTACATTGGAATGATTATTAAAATTTTGCGTGCTTATTTTCATGTATTGGTTAAAGCATATGTCTTGGGTAGCGAAAAAGGTTTTAAAGATGGAGTTAAATATATACGAGCAAAAATTTTAAAGAGGTTTGAGAGCTTAAAGTGTAACTTTGCAGGGCGTTGTCCGATTTCAAATCTGTTTGCAGATTTGGATTCTACATAAAATTTTAGACTAACAAGATGTATCGCATGACTAAAAAAATTTATAAAAACGCTCAAAAGTCGCTACAGGTAAGAAATCTTAAAATGGGGGTAGCTCCCTGGGGATGATGCTATCTAAAAAATTCCTAGAAATTCGGGTAGCTGAGAAAAATCTAATATTAATCGATACCAAACATGATAGGTTTATCTCGAAAGATGAAATGGTTACTCGAAGAAAACTATTTGGTCCAGAATGTTAGCGGTAAAAAAAATCTTAAAAATAGGTTTATCTCGTGTGTGGAAATGAGGATGCTCATTTATCTCGAAAGATGAAAAATTTATGATATATTTATCTCGAAAGATGAAAATGGCTAGTCGAAGAAAACTATTTGGTCCAGATGTGGGAGCAAATGTGGGATTCTGGAGCAAATGTGGGGGTGATTCGTCACTAAATGGTCTACTAAGGTGCTTATGAGATTAGAGAAATTAATAAATATCTTCAAAAAGCTTTAGGTGATAAAAGATGGCGTGGTCGTATGGAACAATCACGAAGCGCTAGAAAGACGCCAGTGTATATAGAAATTACAGCTGACAATAATACACTTAAATGTAGTATTAAATGTAGTCTTGATGTGGATTTTACCAAAAAGGATTCAATTGGTTCTCTACTTGGTTTCAATCCGCAAAAATTGCTAGCATATGCCACGCATCAAGCAGACTACGCGATCAACATTTGTAAAGTGAATGCAGTTTTAGTCGATTGTAATATTGCAAGTGGATCCTATTTAAATAGTAAACCAGCCCATGTAATAACGAATTTTTTCCTCAAGTACTTGCAGGTTTTAAAATTGTCGAGTGCCCACCTACGATTATATATTTACCAATCAGGTCACGTATAATAAATGAAATAATAGTTAAAGTGTTAGATCAAGATGGAAATTTAGTTAATTTCAGAGGAGAACTGCTAACTGTAAGGTTGCATTTAAAAAAAATCTGCAAAAGCCATGGGTATTAAGTATAATGCACGCAACATGTCAAGAATTGCTATAAATGCTGGAAATTTCAAAGCAATCGACACTCGATTGATTGTTTCATGACCGCTAACAACACAAAACCGGCAGTTTCTACAATCGTTAGGACTGCATTTATTTAATTAAAAGGTAGAATGAATAGTGAAATACTGAACCTGCGTGAAAAAGTTTACTTCGACAATGCAATTGTTAATATTGAAAAACATACTCATCAACCTTATGCTAACACATCTTTAAACAATAATGATGAAATTCGAATCCCTATACAACAACAAGATGTATAAACCTTACCATCGAAGAGCATGCTGTACATAGAAGGCAAATTAATTAGAACAGATGGAACGCCGTCTCAGACAGCAAAGTTTGTAAATAATGAGATTTTGCTGCTTTTTGATGAAATTAGATATGAGATTGGTGGTGTCATTGTAGATCGTGTTCTGAATCCTGGATTAACGTTTGTAATGAAGGGATATGTTTCATATAATAGCAATCAAAGTAAACATTTACAAAACACTGGGTGGTTTCCTATGGATGATTCGAAAATAGTTGATGCCAATGGGAATTTTAACGTTGCAATAAACCTTTCAATGGTTCTCGGATTATGCGAAGATTTTAAAAAAATTATTTTAAACCTCCGTCATGAGTTAGTTTTTTTACGTTCTAGTTTTGATACTAATGCTATAATTAATCCTACACCCGATGAAGAAATAAAAGTTGTTTTAAACAAAGTTTTATGGAAAATGCCGCATGTAGCCGTTGATGATACTCAACGAATTAATTTAACAGAATGCGTTGCACAAAATCAGGATTTGCATATTCCGTTTAGAGGATGGGAGTTGCATGAATATCAACTTCTATAAAAACGCAACGTCATACATGGAACATTAAAACAACAACACAATTAGAAAAACCAAGATTTGTGATTGTTGGTTTTCAAACCAACCGAAAAAATAGATACATGAGCAACTACAGTCGTTTTGATCATTGCTATTTAACCAACATAAAACTCTATTCAAATTCAGAATTTTCCCGTACGATAACTTAATTAATAAATAAACTTAATAAATAATTTGAAGTTCGAGAATAAACAGACTGCGTTGTTATATGAGATGTATGCTCAGTTTCAGCAATCATACTACGAAAAGGAAAATGAGCCACTTTTTAATCCTGAAAATTTACGAAGTATTGCACCATTAGTAGTCATAGATTGTTCTAGACAAAACGAAGCGTTAAAATCTGGTACTGTCGATATTAGATTAGAATTTGAAACTAGCAGAAACGTTTTGCCAAATACATCTTGTCATTGCCTTATACTTCATGATAAGATAGTCAAAAACAATCCACTCTCAAACAGCATAAAAATATTATAATTACTTTATTATTATTATTACTGTACCTTTACAAATTATGAAAAAATAATAAATCATTTAGCAATCACAGTCTATTTATTATTATTCTACATGTTTTTACAATATCTTTTACATGTTTGAATTATTAAGTGATTTAGTAAACAGCCATAAACATTGACAATTTTAAATAAAAGTTTTGTTATACATTTCTCAAATAAACTAACTGGTATGTTATTAACAAACTGGATTTTTTTTAAACAGAACGGTTACTACTACTATTTTTCTCTACAATACATTTATACTAATATAGTTCAACTCGGGCAGATTGAAAGGTATCCTATTTTTAGATACATCCAAAACGAAAAACGGCGTACTTGTGCAGGTATAAACATAACACTGAAGTTTTTATAACTAAAAATCGAGATAAAATAAATTGCATTCTTTATTTGAGCCAGTGGTTGAAGCTTTACAAGTCATTTCTGAGTGTATAGTTATACCCCCAAGGTTTAGTATCAGTAGATGAGGTACTAAGAATTCTTTTATCATCACTTGGATTAAAAACAATTTTGTTTTGTTTAAAAGTAAAGACATCATGTTTGACTGAACTAATTAAACATTGCTGTTTCTGTACAGTCTGTTTATAAAACAAAGCACTCTTGTAATCATCAAAAGAAATTTGCTTAATACTTGCTAAGGAAGATCCCCTTGACTTTTTTATTACCCTATCCTGAACTCTGTAAGTGTACATTTTAGATCTAAACCCTACAAACTCTAGCATGATATCACCATTGTTTTCATCTTTCATAATACCAGGAACCTTTTTATTTGATAATGGGATATAATATTTGTTATGGGGGTCGTAATCGGAAGTATCAGATCTATGAATATCTTGTTTGATATAAGAGTAAATATCTTTTCAACGCTAAACTCGTATATCAAACTATCCGTATCTGTGTACAGCAGCTTTGCTTTGTTAGCAAATTGCGATTTTATATAACTATAGTGAAATTCATATAAATAGGTTTTTGAAATATCTAGAATAGAGAAACCTACATAAATGGGTTTGTTTAAATAAACCTCTAATTTATTCATTTCTATTAAGACCAGATCTTTGTCTAACACAGTGCAACTGTGAAAATTAGGCTTCGTTATGTAACTACGAGCTCCAAACCGTCCTTCCCATTCGGTCACTAATTTCACATCTTTCCTTTTCCGTACGTTTTCCATCATTTTTCCATAAACCGAATTTATTGTATTTTTATAAAAGCATATATCAAAACTGTTTTTTGACTGTTGTCTTAATTTCGTATTCCAATCAATGTATTCTTTTAACCAAGGGGTTTGTTTAAACCGAAGAACCTTATGAATCTTTTTCAGTTTTAAACCGTAGCTTAAATACATTTTTAAATTCTTGTAGTGAATAATATAGTTGAGTTTTGGATATAAAGTTGTAAGTAATTTCTTTAAGTTTGATTTATTAGAAGGTACTGGTGGTATCATATGTTCAGTCGCCAAAGGTAAGTCACTGTGAATTTCATGTAAAGATACTGGGTAGTGTAAATCGCATTCAAAAATATATCCTACATCAGAATCATCGGGAATATTAAGTATGTCTAAACGTACTATATCTGGACTGGTACCATCTAAAAATTCAAATTCTCCATATGGAATATATTCAGACATTGCATCCCCATATAAATTATTAACATCAAAATACATTAAATATTTAGAATCGAAATTCGGATCATAATCTGCATTCATATATTTGTTATTTGCTTTGGCATATCTATTCGAACATTGAGAAACACCACCACGAATTCCCCGTTCATAAAACATTATTTTTTCAATATCAGTAAGCAACTCGAGTTTAACGTTCATCGTTTTTAACATTGCATCTAGAGCTAAACCAGGAGCCGTAAAGTAGTAAAGTGGATCTAACTTATACGTGAACACGCAAGTTTTTCTAAAGTTTTCAAATATATCAGTCAAAAGCAGTACATCTGTTTTTAAATATAGGTTTTTATATTAAATGTTTGCCAAACGTGTTTAGCATGATTGTAGTCTTCATCTGAGACTTCTTCATTGCGCAAACGATTAAAGAATGCTGTTTTACAGGGTAAATCGGTTTCATTGAGCCTATCCCAAAAGTTAATGTAATCATATGGAAATATTCCTTTACGCGTAAGTAACCGACACTCATTATCAGTGTTACAATTTTCCCTGGTGATGGATTTTTTATTATCATCTAAGTAGGAAGCTAATTTTTCGATTCTAGATGCTTATGGCACCTGAATGAGTCGATAAATCTAACTTTCATACCTTTTACATATTTTGAAAAAGATATGTTTTTTTCCTTATTTATGGGTAGAATGCTTAACGAACCTGAAAACTCTAACGAGATTTTTTTAATAATGAAATGCGAATCGTAGCCTGATAAGTTATGAAAAACTACTGGTATCATATAAGAATTATGATAATTGATGTTGCAATCTTGATGAGCCGCTCCTCGAAGTTCACCTGTAAAGTGGCAGTGATCGCGAACTCTAATATCATCTATACTAAAAGGTTTATTGCAAATGTGACAGTGAGGGTAAACTTAAATGCTGACTTTTGTTCTTCTGTTAAAGGATTCATAGGTTTTGGGTTACAGAAAATTTTATTAATCGTTTCTGAAATCAGTTTCAATTGAGCAACAAACCATTCTATACAATCCTTTCCGCGATACAATTGAAATTTGAAATATTTATTATGATACGAGCATTTCAAATAGTACGCTACAATAAAGGGTATATGCCTTTGGTAACGGACTGTGTTTAATATTACCTCCGACTTATTACATGGTTCTAATATACATTCGAGATCTGCATAAACTACAAATGATACTTTTTCTTGATAGTGAAAATGTTAGATACTTTTCGGATTCTTCGGGTAATCTTATTAAGCAAGTATTCTGTTTTTCGCAATAATTCGAATGACGTTTAAGTAATGCTGCTGTACTAAAATTATTTAAACATCTATAACAAAAAAATTTTCTATGGTGATGTGAAGACAACTGTTTTGCAAATAATTTTGAAATATCCTTAATCCAAGTAAAATGAAAGTGATTCTCATTAGCATTTGTCGGACGAGAATATTGTAAGGAATCATTATTCAAAACTAACAGATTAATAGGTTCTATTTTTTTAAAATTTTCACTTAAACAAAATGGCAGTATTTTAGTATTTTCTATACAATATAGGTTAATTGCGAGATTGTTAAGCTTCTCAATTTTTTTTATGTCTTTTAATGCGATTGAAAACTAAATTGAATTGTAGCGTAATACTGTATCAAAATGTGGATAGCTAGATATTCTCTGACTATTTTGTTTAGCAGGATATAAAACGAAAACCAAGCTCCAAAGAATGCAATGTTGGTCGTTATTTACCACAGCTTTTTTTTTTATAAAGTCCGGAACCGGAACAAACGTTAAACACCCTTCTTTAAGTGGATTATGATTGTTTATTTTTACCTTCTTGGATTGCCCAACCTGAATCCTTTTCGCTAAATTCCTCTAATCGCTTCGAAATCTGTCCAATACGTTCTCCTTATACCACCGCTTGAGATTGGTGTTTATATCGATGTGACGATTTGCAGTAGGAAACGTCTTCAAATCTATTTCGCCAGTTGTAGGCTTAACATAGTTAGCGGACAATATTACATTAACTTTCAACATTGACTTTTTTAAGCAAACAACAATCTTGCGTTTAAAACTAGCGAAGGCCTTGTCTAAGAACACTAGAGGATCTCTATAACTTAAATTGGTAATAAGTCCCGTAATTATTCGACTTCCAAAACATGATTGTACATCATGCCAAATCAGATTTTTTCGAATATGACTGCTAGAAAGCGTTGCATCAATACCTTTACCTTAATATTCCAAAGAGCGTTTCAAGTGCCTCAATCGTACAAGGTAACTTTTAAGATGTGCCAAATTAGATTCCAGCCTTTTAGGATTTTCCTGACGATTGTCTTCGTATACCTTATTTCTAATAACAAGCTTCAATATACTAATATTTGATTTTATAATTATTATGTGTTTCGTTATTTTATCGACTGATTTGATTAGATTCACGCATTTCACAGTTAATTTCAAAATAGCACTACTAATCTCGGCCACGGTTTCAGAATTCATTATTCTATACAAATCAATACACGACTTAATATATGTAGAGCTTTATTTACTATTTATACAAAAATATCATATGAAGTAAGCAAAACAACGGTAAAAGAATTAGCATACAACATCATTTTCCATTCAGCTGCGTTTACTGAAAAAATTTGCTTGCTTACAGTATAGTAATCAAATGTTTTTTAATACGACCTTTGATTTATGCTGTGTGTACAGAAAATACACTATCATTACAGCGCTATTTTTTTATGGTTACATATAAAAAAATTTAATAAAAAACAAAGCAAATTTGAAAAAATGTCTCAGATTAAAACGTCAATGTTGTTTAATAATTTACACGCACTCATGGTTTTTTTTTTAAAAACCCAGTATTAAAAAAACATTCTGCAGTTTTATCATATAGCAGTACCTTGATAGAATTAAAGAATTTTTTATGCGGCATGAATCGTGTAAACACACAATTACCTATTTATGCATATAAAATATGTCAGCGGTAATCTAAAACTTATTCTATATATATTACTAGTTAAGGGCCATTTGCATTGCATTATTTTAAACGAAATTAATCTAAAGGAAAATATAATAATTTACACGCACTCATGGTTTTTTTAAAAACCCAGTATTAGAAAAACATTCTGCAGTTTTATCATATAGCAGTACCTTGATAGAATTAAAGAATTTCTTATGCAGCATGAATCGCGTAAACACACACACAATTACTATATACCTATATATATGCATATAAAGTCAATTTTTGTTAAGTTTTATTGAAAAATAAATTATGCTAGCAGTAATCTAAAACGAAATTAATCTAATTTAGGTTTTTTATTATGTGCCTTCATTGCAATTTCTTTTTCAGACAATGAATCTAATTCATTATTTCTGCTGAGGTATAATTATATTCGCTTACATACTGTTTTATTCATTAGAATAGATTACAGAGCTGAATTTTTTCAGAAAACGATGTAAATTTTTAATTTTTTCTAACAGGTCAGTTTATTATTTAATACATATACTTCACGTAGACTTTACCAACAGTATTCAATCAGATCTCTTGTATAATTATTAGTTACTATTACTAGCAACTTTAAAAAAATGAGTAACTTATCATCAATCAAAAATTGTAATAGTACCAACGTAAAAGTTCTAGAGCAATTTATATTACATTCTGATGAAGACTTGATGAAAGAAGTTTTTGGTTCTTCTTCGCCTCAACTTGACACGGCTGCTATTTTTAATAGTGACGTAATAGATATATCACGGTAAGTGCTTTAAAACACTACTAATTTATAAGTCACATTAGATCAAAAAACCATTCTGGAAATTCTGAGGCTATCGTCGGATCGTTGACACATTCTGATCCTCTCAGAAACAACAGGTAGTATACAAAAGAAAAGGTAAACCTACAATAATCTTTTATGTTATGCTCACAGATCCGGCAAAAACATGTTGGCTATGAAAAAGATATGTACAGAATCTAATATGGCTGTTTGCTGTGAAGATGACAAATCCTACAAAGATGACACAGTAGAGTTGCTTAACGCATTTAAAAAGCATGGAGAGAAGCTACTGCGTCGTCTAGATTTGGAGCTAGAAATAATAAAGCAAAAAAGAGAGGAACTGGCTGCGAGGGAGCAGCAGATACTTCAAGAACGGGAGTTAATAAATACTTTTTCATTTATAAATAGTTAGATCAAAATATTCAACAATTTGTAAAATAAAAAAGTATTTTATAAAAGTTTCTCTTTTGAAACAAGACTTTCTCTAAACAAGGTAGTAACCTCAAAGTAAAACGCACATAAATCAGAACCCACTTTAATTAAATACATCATTCTTTATACAATCGACTTAGATGTGTTATAATAATTTAAACAGTAAAGAACAAGATGTGTATTATTATAATAATAAACTAATTTCTTAGATTAGTGACATATTATTCTGAAAATTCTATGTTGACAGTTGGACCGATCGATTCCTTACTAGTTATGTATACGTGTTTGTTCGAGCCAATACTTTCATTTAATTGATTCACTCCATGTGCTTGAAGGTATTCAAAATAACTCAATGGCAATATACTCTTGAACTCTTCTGTTTCCACTAATACTCTTTCTCCATATTTTGTCTTGATTGTTTCCACTTTTAAAACTTCAAACCTCTTATTCACTACAAGATCTTTTGAATTTATATAAGGTTTGCGATATGTGGTTTTATTAAGAGTATTAAAATCCATATTGTTTTTCTTCGACTAATTAAATTAATATTAGGAGCAATCTCCTTATATAGCAGATTACCACCATCTGTGTACTTTGCCAACCCACTTTTCAACCTATCACAAGAGTGAACACATTTTGAATTGAAACCGGCCCATGTGTATTAGCAGCCTCTAAACATAAATAAAGAGCATAAATCGGAATCCACTTTAATTAAACACAATTGATTTGAATGCGATATTTAGCATCTGGCATACGTTATAACTTCTCGCTAGAAAACCAAATTCAAAACATCTACACACATTTTCTCTGCACTTACATTTTTCAACATACGCGTGTTTTGAAGTATGTTTGTTCCATTGAAAGTAATATAAAGCCGGTCTGACTTCAAAACATGATCACAAGTATTTTACATTAAAAGTATATAAAGCCGATCCTAATTCAAAACGGTGCACGTGTAACTTCTCGCTAGAAAACCGAATTCAAAACAGCTACACACATTTTTCTCTGCACTTACATTTTTCAACATACGTGTGTTTTGAAGTATGTTTCATTGAAAGTAATATAAAGCCGATCCTAATCCAAAACGTGCCCACAAGTATTTTACATTTGAAAGTATATAAGAATTCATGTTTTCACAACTATTTTACATTGAAAGTATATAAGGCCGGTCCTAATTCAAAACGGTGCACGGGTATTTTACATATGGAAAATACGTGTGAACACGTTTTGAATTAGGACCGGCCTTACCCCACTACTATGATGTGAATTTAGAAATTATTTTTGTATATATTAGCTTGTTTATGTTATAAAATATAAAGTATACATGGGTATTGTTTAATTTTTCAAAATGTCCACGCAACTGAAATGGAAATCTATGTTCTTATGAAAAGAATTATAACAAAGAGCGCTACATTTAATTTTAATAGAAATAAGTACAACTGCGTGTTTGAAACATACCTTTTTAGTTTAAAAATTTTTTGTCCAACTTCGATGATATTACATAAACCAAGATTCTGCTACTGCTTCCGAGTAACGGAAGTATTGTATTTTTATTGTATCCTAACAATACCATTATATATAAATAAAACCAAAACGTTTGAAGACATATTTATATTTCAATTCAAATACTTAACAAGTACATTGCACATAGAAATATATTTTTATTCATTAAAACTAATACACACACAAAAGTCACTTTTTCCTCCTTTTAATTGACAAATGTGTAGTATACATTTCCAAATTTTGTACACGATTTTCGTTTGATCTGAGTTTCGTATAGAGTGTAGCTTTTGGAACATTGTAGAGTGCGAGTACCACAATTAATCTACTACCAACTAGTTAGTAAGACAACCTATAGGTTAGGCGAATTTCCACCAAACTCTCACCACCATATAATAGAAGTTGGTTTTGATTTATATGGCGGTCTTCAGTCTGCCATCCAAATTATTTGCTGTAGTGGTATGTGTGCAGATTCTACGATAACATTCTTATACTTCGATTGTAAGAAATTGTATACTTACTGCATGGATTCGACTACATAAAGAAAATAATGTTATACTTTGTAAAAATTGTATTCAATTAGTTTATTAAACTGTAAATCGGATAAAATAAATTATTAAACTTTTGTGTGCTTAATTTCTTTGTGTTAATACCTCTAAGTAGTTGGTTAAAGCATATGTCATAGATGGGCGAAAAATTTAGAGGCTCGGAGTCTTTAAAAGTGTAACTTTGCAGGGGGTGGTCGGATTTTAAATCTGTTTGCAGATTCAAATTCCGCATAAAATTCTAGACTAACAAAATGTATTGTATGGTTAAAAAATTTATAAGGACGGTCAGAAATCGTTATCAGCAGAAAAATCTTAAAATTAGGGTAGCTCTTTGGGGGATCATGCAATCTAAAAAATTCTTAGAGATTCAGGTAGCTGAGAAAAATTTAATATTAATTGATACCAAACAAGATAGGTTTATCTCGAAAGATGCAATGGCTAGTCGGAGAAAACTATTTGTTAATTTATAGAGCAAAGAGCAAAATTTAGAGGTTCAGGACTTTAAAGGGGTATAACTTTGCAGGGGGTGGACCGATTGCAAATTTGTTTGCAGATTCGGATTCTGCAAAAAATTCTATACTAATTTGATATATTGCTTGACTAAAAATTTATGCGGGCGGTCAGAAAATCGCTACCGGTGAAAAATCTTAAAATTGGGGTAGCTCTCTCGGGGATGATGCAATCTAAGAAATTCCTAGAGATTCAGGTAGCTGAGAAAAATCTAATATTGATTGATACCAAGCAAGATAGGTTTATCTCGAAAGATGCAATGGCTAGCCGAAGAAAACTATTTGGTCAAGATGTGGGAGCAAATGAGGATGCTCATTTATTTCGAAAGATGCAATGGCTAGTCGATTAAAACGAAGATTCATCTCCGCATTTTCCTCCTTATGGGGATTCATCTCCACATTTTCCTCCTTATGAGATTCATCTCCACATTTCCCTCCTTATGGGGATTCATCTCCACATTTCCTCCTAGAAGATTCATCTCCACATTTCCCTCCTTATGAGATTCATCTCCGCATTTGCCTCTTTATGGGGATTTATCTCCACATTTCCCTCTGTATGGGGATTCATCTCCACATTTCCCTCTCCGCATTTCCCTCTTTATGAGATTCATCTCCACATTTCCCTTCTTATGGGGATTCATCTCCACATTTCCCTCTCCACATTTCCTTCCTTATGAGATTCACCTCCACATTTCCCTCCTTATGGGGATTTACATGTAAATGTGTGAGGAAAATGTGGATGCTGGAGGATAATGTGGAAGGAAAATGTGGATGCTAGAGGAAAATGTGGTTCCAGAATGCCTATAGTCCTCCTACTTCTGTTCTAAGCATGTTTGTTGTCTCGTTCAAAACTCCACTTGAGTTACAGAAAATCGATATTGTTAACTTATCTCAACTCCACGTGTATATTGTACGTGCATTTCAATCCCAAAGCTTTTATATCTGTCCCTATCTGTTGTATATAACCGATCGTGCATTTCCCTCGCTCCTTAAAATGTTTGTTACCCTAGCTGTTTATCCAAACTGAGGTTGGAAATAATTTCTATGAAATTCTATCGTAATGTACGCTCGACTTCGTTAAACGTGACCTTTAAAAAGCAGGTGTTTCTGTTAATTATCGACCGTTTTGAACATAACAATTCCTAGACGTTCTACTTCTTCGTATTTGATAAAACTGAGGTTGGCTTTTACAACGAATACATTTGCCTTGGAATTATTGATTTTTTTACCCAAGCACGCTCTCTTATGCTTATATGTGTTGAATTAAAATATCTTATGGTTAACTATGCGTATCCTTGAACTATTATTTGCCTTGAAGCTCTCTTCCTTCATGTAATTTTAACAATCCAATTATTAATTATAAAAATACGTTAATACTCGTCCGCTTTTACTAAATGAATTAAATTAATTTTTGCGCGTAAATAATTTTCTCTTTTCTATATACAGGGTTGTTGAAATTTTATTGTTTCCCACTGATTTAACTTTTTGAATCCACAACAATATATATATATATATATATATATAATATATTGCTGTGAAACCTACAAAAAGCCTCACCAGAGTAAAAAAAAAATATTCGAGCCTCTCGAATTGGGCACCAAGATTTGCTGTGATTCTCGCCCTTTTGAATCTCTTCTGATAATCGCTTCTTTTTACTCTTTCCGCCTCGGCTGCTCACCTAGTTAAAACTTTCATCCTCATTCATAAAAAAAAACAAACACATTCCTACCACAAACATCAACGTTAACTCTATTTACATTAACATTCATAATACATTAAAATTTCAAAATTAAATTGCAGCATAAATTTCAGTATCATAAAATTTCAAGTTTAAATTTGTCATCATTTTGAATTTGCATCCAGAATTAAAGTCCTGGTAGGATGCATACTAATTAAGTTACAATATGTGCAGACCTAAGTCTGAATAAAAGGGAGCATCTCCCACCCCTTGACGTTAATTAAACAGGTTAGTCTGATTGAGCTCAAAGACAGACCCAAATTTTCATCATAATCAAAACATAAACCGCTAAATACTCCTTTCTACTTAAACAAGAAAATTTTACCTTAAAATTAAAAATTTGTTGTTTATACAAATTCACTAATGTTCATTTTTTTATCAAACAAATTATAAAGATATTCAACACACAAATGCATAATTTACCTGAAGGTTAATGCACTCGGGGCTCCATTGTACATCGTCCTTGCTAACCCCACCATTCCAGCTGGGTTATGTTTACGTCCTAGGATTCCTGGTCGCCTTTTAAAATTCATCTACAACACCATTCGTTTAAAAAGTTTCAGGGCTTCTCAGGAACGCATCTATGTATATCTAAATCTTGTTTGTAGATCCAATCACGTTTACTAATAACATTTGATTACTCACTCCCGAACAAAATAACAAAGAAATTCATAATTCGTTCACGCTATACAAAGCTGCATACTTAAATGTATTTATTTATCGCTACTTATCTATCTTTTCTAAGTGCACCAATGCATACTAACTTGTATCGTAGCACGTATTCTGCTTGAAGTATGGTATAACAGCAAAAAAATAAAGAGCAAACTGTTTTAAATCAAAAATCTAAGAGCCAAACTGTTTAAAGTATTGAATAAATCGAAAATCTAAGAGAGCGAAACTCCTATAAACACGGGTTTATATAATAGCGCCCTTGCACGTCGGTTTTGTCCTGCGACGGCCAGTTTTTAGAATTTCGCATTCTATGTTCCCTTTTCGACAGTCCGGCGCAGCGATTCTACTAAAATTTTGCACTCGTGCCAGTTTAATCTAAGAAATTTTTACACGTCTCGCCACGCGTCTGCGAGTAACTAATTAATTTTATCTAGAAATTGTTGTTTCCACCTCTCATATCTGCATCGTATTTCAACCAATCGTAAAGCTAGTGACGCTTCTCAAATCCGGCCTTTTATTATCTGTGTCTCTGTTTTATCCGTCTTTTTCTACCCTGATCTGAGTGGTACAATTCGATATTCTTTATTATGGGTTATTTGAATCCACGTGGACCCGCGATGTGACTTACTTGAGTTAAATAACCCCTCAACTAGCCTGTCTCGTTAATATAAGCTACGGTTTATCCGACCGTTTCCAATATACGTAGAATCTGCATGTTTATCTATTCAAATTTATTAGAATTTGACATTTAAAAGTTTGCAGGTGTGCGCTTCTAATAAATGTTTTAAATATAATTCTCCGAGCTTTGTTTTCATGGTATTTTAACCAAACTTGGATTTTCACAGGCTTTTGTGCTTATTATATTTCACTAAAGGTTCAATTAACTCCAATTAAAATAATAATGAATGTCATTGACTTCTATCCTTTAATTTTTAGCGAATACTAATTAAATATTGATTATTATTTGTACACTTTGTTTAATACCTGTTACTTAAAAATTGAATTAATTAATATAAATTTCGCACGTAATTTCTATTTGCTTCTTGGAACAATTAAATTAAATACACGTTGAGCATTTTAATTCTGCTTCTTTTTATAGAAAGCGTCTAGTGAATAATGTAAATCCCTTATTTTTAATGAAACGAATAAATTTTTATGCTCCACGGTTTTAATAACGCGTATTATCTAATAAAATTCTATACAAACCCTACATTCTAATTGAATGATTTAAATCTTCACACTAGGCATTTAATTACGCGTACTTTTTCCCAAAGCTTCCTTATACACGGTGATTAAAATTATTTGATGTCGTTAATTAATTTTCTACCCTGGTCTAAATATGAGTATTTTCCCCCTATTTGAATACAAATAATCCCACTTATTTGAATTCAAATACGAAACCTCTAGACTACAAAAAAAATTTACAAAAAAATTGTCTATCTCCCTCTATACTTATCTTTCTAACTTACCTAACTTATATCCAATCCTAAAAATATTTACACCTATCCTATATACCTATCCTATTCCTAACTCTCACCTAATTTTATAAACTGAAACTATCCCTAACTTCATCCTACTTCTCCATCTAAGCCTATATACATCCTATATACCTATCCTATTCCTAACCTTTAACTAATCTTCACTATACTCACTTCCCCCTACCTAATTCTATATACATATCCTATTCTTATTCTATTGCTAACTTTCCACTAATCTTATAAGAAATATCTATACTTAACCTATCTTATTTTCTTCCTACATTTAATTTTCCTTCTCATCCTATATACCTATTTCTAATCTCCCATATTTATCCTATACCTAGCTTTATTTTCTATAAACACTTACTTCTACTCTTCTATATACACCTATATCTATTCCTATATTTTGTTCATTTAATCTTCCTTTCTTATTTAAATCTGACTCTTTTCTTGATCGTCCAAGTCTTTCTTCTCACCATCCTAATACTCTTCATCCCTATTTCTCCTCCTTCTATATCTATACTTATCATCCTTATTATCTCACATACAATAAACTTATCATCCCTATTATCCTGACTCTTAAATATTGCTTCTTCTTCAATCCCTACACTTGTCTGTTTCTCATTTATTATTATTTTCTTTTCTGCCGACAAACCAAACGATACTACCTTAAAATTATAGATTTTTCCCACTACGGATAATCCTGTGTACCTTCTAGAATCCTTGTGTAATGGAATCAGCCAGAATGAATTGCTTAAATCTAATTTACTAAAAACAAACTTGCCACTTAACCTCGTCAAAAGTGTGTCCATGGATGGTGGACAATGGAATTGCGGTTTGGTCCGTTGATTAATTTTTCGTGCATCTAAACATAAACGAATACTATCATCCTTTTTCTTAACCACCACCAACGGATTTATGAAATGAGTGTTTGAAACCTCTATTATGCCATCTTCCAACATTTTATTTAATTCTGCCTTCACCTGCTCCCGATATGCTGCTGGAATAGGATAAACCTTTGCGTTGAACGGTTCTGAATTATCCACTTCCAATACGTGCTCATAGCCAAACGCTGTGCTTGCTTCTACCCCCACTAATTCTGCATGTTTTTGTAATAAAGCTTGAACCTCTACTCTCCTATCCTCTGGACATTTGATTGTGTTGATCTGTTTACCTTCATCATCCTCTACCTCTACTACATTAATACTCAACCCCGTGTCATCCTCTGTGACTTCATAACTGCCCTTCCATGGCACTACCCTATCCTTAATCCTTACTACCTTCCTTTCCATATCTATCAAAACCCCTAACTGCATCATACAGTCAACACCTAAAATACTCTGAAACTTCAGTCCAGGTACAATTACAAACTCCTGTTCACAGCTTAAACCTCCTATATTTATCCTAAGCACCACAACGCTATTCACTACAGCAAACTTCTTTTTATTTGGAGCTACTAAATGGCTACGCTTTATAGGCATAATTCTATCACAAACCTTATCCCTAATTTTGCTGACGAATTCCTCCGATAGTAAACTCGCCACTGCCCCTGTATCAGGTAATACTTCTACATTATTCTCAAAAATCCCTATATTAATAATTGGCAAACATAATTTTTCTACAGTTTCTGGCTCTACTTCCTCCTCAATTTTGAAAAATTCACGTGGATGTTCATACACATTTACACAAAAATCTAGTGGTCTGTCGCGTTCTAAAAATCCTGTCTCGTCCTGTTTTCCGTGCTTGGTCCTGTTTGTCCTTCTACAACCTGTGCGTACGTCCTCCTCGTATTAATATCCGTGTGCCTGTCTCTATTCGGCGTGCTCGTCACAGTCCTGTTTACTTCCGGTAAACTGTTCTGTCTCGTGTAACTAGGTCTTGGCGTCGATCCCCTAGTCGCACTATTGCTCCTGTATTCCTGTCCTCGTCGTTCCCAATTCGGTCGAAAATTCCTATTATAGTCAGGCCGTCTCGGATAATTCGGTGTCCTGTTGTCAAACCTAACTGTGTTAACGTTTCGTTCTCGTATCTCTCTTGTCCGTCCTACACATACATCGTCATATCTCTGTAAATATTCTAAAAATGTCTCCCGTTCTGTGATGTTTTGTAAGGCCACGTGTTGTCTGATTTCCATTTCAAAATGTCGTGATAGGTACTTGATTATTTGTCTGTCCGTCAATGGTGGATTAAGTTGTTTGGCCACACTGTATTTGCGGATGGCATATTGCTCCCTAGAACCTGCAAACTCTCCCTTAAATTTTCCTGTAATCAAGTCATCCTTAATCTGATCCTGTTTGTGATCACTGCAGTAATGTTGTAAAAATTTGTTTTCAAAGTCCTGATATGTGTCTATGTCCTGTCCTACTAAATTGTACCATGCTTCCGCATTGTCTTTCAATAAAGCCTTTATCGTATTTAGTTTAGTCTGTTCGTCAAATAAATTTCCCACTAGATTTCTTACACTATTAATAAAAATTTGTGGATTTACCCTGTTATCGCCATAAAATTTCATATGTTGGTCCAATGATACGCCACCTGTATAAAATCTGGGACTATCCCCCGTTAAACTTGATATGTTGTATTTGATACTACTAACTTCGCGTTCTACCCTGCCTAACTGATCCCTACATGAGTCCGTTACTTCAGTCATTTTTATATTTATTTCTTCTTCACAAAAAATGCGTACTTCGGACCTTAAATTTCCCATTTCCTGTCGAAGACCTGTATTGTTTTTCTCATTTCTATCAACCCTACTATCTACTTCCCCCATTTTCACGGTAAGACTATTTTTAAACTCTGTAAATTCTTTAGTAGATTGCTCAATTTTCCCGCTTATTTGCTCTAATTTTCGGTTGGACTCCTCCCTCGCTCTATTCGATTCATCGCTTAGCTGTTTTAATTTTGGGTTGGACTCCTCCCTCGCTCTATTCGATTCTTCGTTCATCCTCTCTAGCATTCTCAAAATCATCTCGTTTCCTTGATCCCCTGATTCCGTCCTCGACTGATCTCTACTGCCTCCAGCTTCTTCCATTTTAGAATTTTTTTCACACAATGCACTATCGTCACTTCCAATTTCCACTCCTTGACTCCTTAACCACTCCTTTCTCTGCATACGTTTTAATCACTCTCACACATTCTAAAATACTCCTAAATTTATACACAAACAGAAACTCTCTCAGATCGCCAGTTTCCTGGAATAAAATCACAAAAAATTTATTTGGAACTCGAGCCTCACTTTTGGGTCGCCAAGATTATGCTGTGAAACCTACAAAAAGCCTCACCAGAATAAAAAAAAAATATTTGAGCCTCTCGAATTGGGCACCAAGATTTGCTGTGATTCTCGCCCTTTTGAATCTCTTCTGATAATCGCTTCTTTTTACTCTTTCCGCCTCGGCTGCTCACTTAGTTAAAACTTTCATCCTCATTCATAAAAAAAAACAAACACATTCCTACCACAAACTACAACGTTAACTCTATTTACATCAATATTCATAATACATTAAAATTTCAAAATTAAATTGCAGCATAAATTTCAGTATCATAAAATTTCAAGTTTAAATTTGTCATCATTTTGAATTTGCATCCAGAATTAAAGTCCTGGTAGGATGCATACTAATTAAGTTACAATATGTGCAGACCTAAGTCTGAATAAAAGGGAGCATCTCCCACCCCTTGACGTTAATTAAACAGGTTAGTCTAATTAAGCTCAAAGACAGACCCAAATTTTCATCATAATCAAAACATAAACCGCTAAATACTCCTTTCTACTTAAACAAGAAAATTTTACCTTAAAATTAAAAATTTGTTGTTCATACAAATTCACTACTGTTCATTTTTTTATCAAACAAATTATAAAGATATTCAACACACACCAATACATCTAAGATCGAACAAAATGCATAATTTACCTGAAGGTTAATGCACTTGGGGCTCCATTGTACATCGTCCTTGCTAACCCCACCATTCCAGCTGGGTTATGTTTACGTCCTAGGATTCCTGGTCGCCTTTTAAAATTCATCTACAACACCATTCGTTTAAAAAGTTTCAGGGCTTCTCAGGAACGCATCTATGTATATCTAAATCTTGTTTGTAGAGCCAATCACGTTTACTAATAACATTTGATTACTCACTCCCGAACAAAATAGCAAAGAAATTCATAATTCGTTCACGCTATACAGAGCTGCATACTTAAATGTATTTATTTATCGCTACTTATCTATCTTTTCTAAGTGCACCAACGCATACTAACTTGTATCGTAGCACGTATTCTGCTTGAAGTATAGTATAACAGCAAAAAAAATAAAGAGCAAACTGTTTTAAATCAAAAATCTAAGAGCCAAACTGTTTAAAGTATTGAATAAATCGAAAATCTAAGAGAGCGAAACTCCTATAAACACGGGTTTATATAATAGCGCGCTTGCACGTCGGTTTTGTCCCGCGACGGCCAGTTTTTAGAATTTCGCATTCTATGTTCCCTTTTCGACAGTCCGGCGCAGCGATTCTACTAAAATTTTGCACTCGTGCCAGTTTAATCTAAGAAATTTTTACACGTCTCGCCACGCGTCTGCGAGTAACTAATTAATTTTATCTAGAAATTGTTGTTTCCACCTCTCATATCTGCATCGTATTTCAACCAATCGTAAAGCTAGTGACGCTTCTCAAATCCGGCCTTTTATTATCTGTGTCTCTGTTTTATCTGTTTTATCCGTCTTTTTCTACCCTGATCTGAGTGGTACAATTCGATATTCTTTATTATGGGTTATTTGAATCCACGTGGACCCGCGATGTGACTTACTTGAGTTAAATAACCCCTCAACTAGCCTGTCTCGTTAATATAAGCTACGGTTTATCCGACCGTTTCCAATATACGTAGAATCTGCATGTTTATCTATTCAAATTTATTAGAATTTGACATTTAAAAGTTTGCAGGTGTGCGCTTCTAATAAATGTTTTAAATATAATTCTCCGAGCTTTGTTTTCATGGTATTTTAACCAAACTTGGATTTTCACAGGCTTTTGTGCTTATTATATTTTACTAAAGGTTCAATTAACTCCAATTAAAATAATAATGAATGTCATTGACTTCTACCCTTTAATTTTTAGCGAATACTAATTAAATATTGATTATTATTTGTACACTTTGTTTAATACCCGTTACTTAAAAATTGAATTAATTAATATAAATTTCGCACGTAATTTCTATTTGTTTCTTAGAACAATTAAATTAAATACACGTTGAGCATTTTAATTCTGCTTCTTTTTATAGAAAGCGTCTAGTGAATAATGTAAATCCCTTATTTTTAATGAAACGAATAAATTTTTATGCTCCACGGTTTTAATAACGCGTATTATCTAATAAAATTCTATACAAACCCTACATTCTAATTGAATGATTTAAATCTTCACACTAGGCATTTAATTACGCGTACTTTTTCCCAAAGCTTCCTTATACACGGTGATTAAAATTATTTGATGTCGTTAATTAATTTTCTACCCTGGTCTAAATATGAGTATTTTATATATATATATATATATATATATATATATATATATATAATTGGTAAACGCAGGATCACTGCAAGATCAAGATACAGGTTCAAGT